>CM043701.1:67952316-68362316 GCA_023935145.1 Bretschneidera sinensis | reverse complement strand
TAAGAAGCCTCTTGATGGCAGGGAGTTGGTTTTCAGTGCTGATATTTAGTTCCAGTAATAGATTTTGGCTAATTAACTCTGTTTAGTCAAGTATGTAAATTTCATAAGCCCTTCAATGATAGGGAATGTGGTCCCTCGACAATTCAACTATTCCTTATATTAAGTTGCTGCGACAGATTGCCTTCAAATTAAGTGAAACAATAGTACAGCGACGTATGAAGAAATGGTTGGCTTCCTAGAGATCATCCGAAAGAATGGAAATTTTAGAGGTCCCTTAGGTTGGGAAAAGTGAAATCCCAGATTTGGGGAATATAAAGTACAGTGGTTAGGGTAAACCTAATAGAAGGTTACTAATCATAAAATGTAAACTTACATTTACGTTGTACCTGTTAACAAAAAGAATTGAAAAGAATTATATATTATTGATATTTTGAATACAATTCAATAGTCATATATATAGACTTATGAATATCAAACCTAATAGGACTAAGAGATATAACTAGATAAGATAGATATAAAATAGATAAGATTTATGAAACCTACTATGACACATAATATGAAATCTAATTAAGACTCTCAACACTCCCCCTCAAGCTGGTGAATATGCATCTTTCATTCCCAGCTTGCATATAAGTCGTTGGAATGCTTCACTGTTCAGTCCTTTTGTAAGTACATCAGCAAGTTGATTGTTTGTTAGGACATACGGTGTGCAGATTAATCCGCTGTCCAACTTCTCTTTTATGAAATGTCTATCTAGCTCAATATACTTTGTCCAGTCATGCTGAACGGGATTATGAGCGATGTTGATAGCCGACTTGTTGTCACAAAATAGCCTCATAGGTCCATCCCACTTATTCTTTAAGTCTTCTAAAATTATTTTGAGCCACAGTAATTCACAAACTCCTTGCGCTATCGCCCTAAACTCTGCTTCAGCACTTGATCTTGCCACTACATTCTGCTTCTTACTCCTCCATGTTACAAGATTGCCTCCTAGGAAATTGCAATAGCCTGTTGTGGACCTTTTATCAACCGGTGAACTGTATAGTCAGCATCTGTATATGCCTCAAGGACTAACCCCGTGTTTCTTCTAAATAGAATCCCTTGTCCTGGATTAGCCTTTAGGTAATGTAGTATGCGATGGACAGCTTGTAGATGAACTTCTCTCGGGCTGTGCATAAATTGGCTGACAACACTCACGGCATAAGCAATGTCTGGTCGTGTGTGGGCAAGATATATAAGTTTCCCAACCAGTCTCTGGTACCTCTCCTTGTCCACGATTGGATCATTTTTTGCTTCTCCAAGTCTATGATTTTGTTCAATCGGTGTGGAAATTGGTTTACACGCCGACTTTCCTGTTTCCTTAAGGAGATCAGTCACATATTTCTGTTATGAGATAAAGATTCTTTCTCTAAAATGAGCTACTTCAATTCCTATAAAGTATTTCAACCTCCCAAGTTCTTTTATCTTAAATTCACTGACAAGACATCTTCGTAGAGCTTCCTTCTACTTCTCATCGTTTCTTGTGACTATTATGTCATTGACGTACACCAAAAAGATCGTTACTCCCCCTGCATCCGAGTGTTTTATAAAGAATGTATGATCTCCATGATTTTGCTTGTATCTGGTGGCTAGCATCACTTTGGTGAATCTTCTGAACCAAGTTCATGGAGATTGTTTTAGGCCGTAAAGCGCCTTTCTTAGCTTGCAGACTTTGTTGCCTCTCAGTTGCTACTCATATCCTAAAGAAATGTCCATGTATATCTCCTCTTCTAATTCGCCATGAAGAAAGGCATTTTTTACATCAAATTGCTCTAAATACCAGTTGAAATTAGCACCCAGTGACATCAAAACTCTCACCGTGTTCATCTTAGCTACTGGAGCAAATGTCTCTTAATAGTCCACACTATAGGTCTGCATGTATCCTTTCGCCACGAGTCTGGCTTTATATCTTTCAAGAGAGCCATCTGACTTGTATTTTACGGTAAACACCCACTTGCAACCCACAACCTTCTTTCCAGGTGGTAAGTCAACTATTTCCCACGTCTGGTTATAGTGCCTGTATTTCTTCACTCATGGCATTTCTCCAATTCTCATTAGATAATGCCTCAGATAAAGTATCAGGAATATGAATAGAGTTTAGATTGACTAGAAAGGTCCTATGTGAGGGTGAGAATTTCTCAAAAGAGACGAATTTTGCCAAAGGATACAATGGGTGTTTTGTGCATTCTCTTATGCCTTTCCTAATAGCAATTGGGAGATCATGGTCTGGTGTTAATTGAGATTGGTCAGAAATTGTATTTACCTCGTTCTCAGGATTAGGAGTTGAAGCTTGGACTTGCATGGGATTAGGATCCGAGTCTCTTTTCCTTGAATAAGCCTGTACAAATCGCATAGAGTCATTATGCTCTGTCATGGGTCCAGTGTGGGCAGGTGTGGGTGTTGACACTGGCTGGAATGGTTCAGCCAATACAGCTGGGTCAGCTAAAGCTGGTTCGGCTGGAATTAGATCAGATGGGGCTGATCTGGTGGACACAACTGACTCACGGCAGGTAGATCGAGCAGAAACAGATCTCTATCCTTATCTCACTAAATGAAGTCTCCCTCTGAAGATAAGGCTGGTTAAAGTATTGTTTTGTTTCCTCAAAAGTGACATCTATGGAGACAAAGAATTTATGTGTAGGTGGATGGTAGCATTTGTATCCTTTCTGGGTGGACGAATAACCTACAAACACACACTTAAGAGCCCTTGGATCTAATTTTCCTTTGTTTCGACTATGAACATGGACAAAGGCAATGCAGCTGAAGAATCTTGGAGTGAGGTTATTTGTTGTACGAAGATCGGGATAGAATTGGGACATTGTTTCCATTGGTGACTTAAACTCTAGCGCCCAAGAAGGTAGACGATTAATCATATAAGCAGCTGTGAGTACGGCTTCCTCCCAATAGTGTTTTGGAACATTATGGTGAAAGAGAAAGGCTCGGGTTGTGGCTAGAAAGTGACCATTTTTCCTCTTTGCCACTCTGTTTTGTTGTGGAGTATCAACGCAAGAGGAATCATGGATGATTCCCTCTTTTCGAAAATATGGAGATAGAACTTAATAAAAATAATCTTTTGCATTATCTGATCGGAATCTTTTGATTTTTACCCCAAATTGGTTTTGAATCATGTTGTGGAAGTTTGGGAGTACACTGCTTACATCTAATTTATGTTTAAGAAGAAAGATCCAAAAAACCCTAGTACAATCGTCAATGAAAGAGGCAAATCAACGAGAATGAGATACATTTAGAACCGTAGAGGGTCCCCATATGTCACTGTGAATCAAATAAATCGGAACTGGGCTTTTATTATTGCTGATTGGAAAAGGTACATGTTTGTGCTTTGCAAACTCACATACATCACAATGAAATTGTTCAACACCTAG
The DNA here is from genome assembly GCA_023935145.1 of Bretschneidera sinensis. Classification (NCBI taxonomy): domain Eukaryota; kingdom Viridiplantae; phylum Streptophyta; class Magnoliopsida; order Brassicales; family Akaniaceae; genus Bretschneidera; species Bretschneidera sinensis. Next base: position 68,358,894 of record CM043701.1, on the reverse strand, counting down.
ACCTCTAAACAAAGTAGGAAACATAGTTTTCAAGATTCCAGAAGATGGATGCCTTAGTCTAAAATAGTGGAGCCAAATGGTGTCTTTATTGGATGATGATAGAAATGACAGAGATAAATTATTCTTGACCATATGTGACTTGCTTGGTTCATCAAGATAGTAGAACCCGTTTCTCTCCTTAGCAAGTCCAATCTTCTTCCCCGAAACCTGGTCCTGAAAAACACATTGAGAATGATTGAAAAGTATATTACAATTCATATCATGTGAGTTTTTTAATGGATATTAAGTTGGTGGACAACTTTGGGACATGAAGAACATTTTTTAAAGTAAGAGAATGACTGATATGAATATCTCCTGGACCAGCTACAGTAGTTAAAGAACCATCAGCAATTGCTATTTTTCGATTGCTAAGACATGGAGAGTAGGTGCTAAAATTTAGTGAAGAATGAATCATATGGTCTGTGGCTCCTGAGTCAATGACCCATAAATTCCTGATAGTTTCATCTCAGACATTTATTCCTTGAGAAAATGAGAACTTACCTGGGAATGCAAGAGAGCATGAACCACTAGGTTTTTTCAGCGATCCCAGAAGTCCCCTTAGCTTCTCTACCTCCTCTATATTAAGCATACCCTGGTCTGAACCTGGTTGATTCATGGTGAATTAGGACTGGTTCCGCTGCTGTCCTATATTACGTTGTTGTCCTCCTTGATATCCCCACTCTTTGCTCAATGGTTTTCCATTTAGTTTCCAGCAACTCTCTCCGATGTGTCTCGATTTCTTGCAATAAGTGCACCAGAGAGTATCCCAGCTATCTTAGTTCGAGGATCGAGACGGATCTGCCTTTCCATCCGTCTTCACGTCTGTTTTTGTCGCTATAGCAGAACCTTCAGGAGCTTGGGGTTCAAGCATCATTCCTATTCGACTCTCCTCTGCCCGAATCAGAGAGATGGTTTCGTTCAGAGAGGGTATCTCTTCGTTGCCGATTATCTGCACCCTTACTTGATCAAGTTCAGTTTAAGTCCTGCAAGAAAGTCATAAACTCGATCTTTTTCGATGAAATTCTCCAATGTTGCTGCATCTTTTGGATATTTGGTCTCGAAACAGCGATAATGGTCCAGCTTTTGCCATAGATTCTTAAGCGCATTTGCGTACTCAGTGACAGTTTTGCTGCCTTGTTTCATTTCAACGGTCTTGACTTTGATCTCGTACACCTGAGCCGCATCACGAGCTTTTGAATATGTCTGTTTAACAGCATCCCAAATTTCCTTCGCCAGGGATAGGAACATGCATGTGCCGTTAATTTCAGAAGTCATGGAATTCCATAACCAAGACATAATCATGGAATCTGCTTCATCCCACTCTGCAAATTTGGGATCTCCTTCCTTCGATCCTGTGCCCAGAAGATAACTTATTTTTCCCTTTCCCTTCAAATACGTGCGGATAAATTGGGACCACTTCAAATAATTCTTCCCATTCAACCTGTACGCTGCTTGAATATTCTGCAGATCACCTGAAGTCGGATGATTGAGAGCTTCTCTGGACAGGGTGGTGTTTTCAGCCATGGTGGGTAATGATGGAGAAGAAGGCAAGATTATAGGGAAGAAAAAATTGGCGATAAAGGCCAGAGGTATAGTTGGCTATGAAGGCCAAAACAGATGAAGCGATGAAGGCTTTGGAATTTCCACACCAAAAAAAAAAAAAAAATCCTAAAGCTCTGATACCATGGTAACAAAAAGAATTGAAAAGAATTAGGTATTATTGATCTTCTGAATACAATTCAACAGTCATATATATAGACTTATGAATATCAAACCTAATAGGACTAAGAGACATAACTAGATAAGATAGATATAAAATAGATAAAGATTTAAGAAACCTACTATGACACATAATAGGAAACCTAATTAGGACTCTCAATATAAACCTAATTAGGACTCTCAACATAAAACTAATTAGGATTCTCAACAGTACCTTCTGCACGGAAACATTTCACTGACTTTGTTGGTTGGTATTTGACCATGCCTAAAGCAAAACATTTGGTTCCCATGTGTTTCAACTTTCAAGGCAAAAAGGGTAATTTAAATTAGCAAGCAAAAGAAAATAAGGGGAAAAAATAGAAGTCTGTGCATTTTGGTAGCTAAATGCACTTGTGATAATGGTTTTGTGCCCCATTACCACCACATTCTGGACTAAGGCTGTTTCTGCTCTGAAATGATACATTTCAGAATTTGTTTCCCTAGAATGGTTTGTTTAAATAGTTTGCTATACACCTACACGCGCAGGGATGGAGTTAGGATTTTTGTATTGGAAGGCCAAGTTTCGAGAATTGTAAAATTTAATTAAAAAGACGGATATAGAAAGCAAATTATTTTATTGAATTTTAAAATGTTCAATACTCACTTTGAATTGTTTAAAGCCTTTATTATAAAAATAAAAAATTGTTTAAAGCTTTTGGAACAACTCTGTATGATCAAGGATAGTTTATGTTTGCCTTCTATAAGGTTAGGAAAAAGAAAAGCAAAACTCTGAGGATTTTAGTTAAAAATTAAAATGGGAAAATTACAATGTTGGGAAAAAATAAGTGACAATCTAAAATTAAAAGGAACAAAAGGAAATATGTTGAAATGAAGTGTGGCAAAGGAAAAAAAGTTAAAGGTCTCTGCATTATTTGCTTTAGTGTTTTCCTTCATTATTTTGTGGTCAACAACCTTCTTTTGGAGCAACACATGCATGCATATACGTATGCACAGGAGCTCACTTAACAACTGTGAGCTTATGGATGTGTTAAAGATCTTCTGCAAACTTTTTTCTAACAGTAATATTTCTTCTGAAGATGTTTCAGCATTATTATCTCATGATTACCAGGATGTCATACTCTTACCGTTATGAATTGTACAAGAGGGTGGACGAACCATCTGGTAAGGAGAAGTATATAATATTGTCGACATTTAGTGAAAAGCCAAATACCGATGAAATTAACAATGCCTTCCTAGGGAAACCAAGGTAACTCATTCAAAGATCACCGGTCTTATCAACTTTTTTGCTTCCTTTACCGTTGACTTAGAAAAGTTACTAACATGAGCGAATCAATTCATTGTTTTTTTTTTCACACTAACAGAAATGAAACCAAGAAAGGTTCTGGATTTTGGTAAGAACTATTAGGTGTTGTGCATTGTCAAAGATTATTATCTGTTGATGTTTGTTGATGTTTGTTTCTCTTGTAGGGGGTTCTTGAGTGGTGTATTTTGAGAACGAAAGTTCGAGATAACAGTATTTGCATCACAAACTTAAAATACTGCAAGTATTACTAAGCAGTATGCTCTACCAAAAGCTTGATTTTCTCTGATCCTTGAAATGTTTGGCTTTAGGAATATGTTTGAGTGTTATATAAATGCTGGAGGGCAAGCCTGCTGAGCTTACAGCAGAATTTATAAAAGTGAATGCTAGCTGGTGAATTTTTTATTAGGCCAACATAAAATCTTCTTCTGATTGGAGTTATGTCACATAGTTTCCTTCTGTTAAGGAAGGGGAAAACTGAGGAAATAGAAACTATATTATATTCTGTTCGAAGGAACTACATGATAACTGTGATTTGTGAATGTGGGTCCAATATTGTGCATTCAGTAGAGTTGAAAAATAAGAAGAAAAAAAATGAGAAAACTAACAGAGAAACGTAAAAATATTGAATTTTTTTTTCATGTGTTAAGTAAAGAGAAAAAAAAATATTTCTCTTATCTTTGTTTAGTGAGAAAAAAAAATATATAAATATTTTATGTTTATCATTATATCTTTCATTATGTTAATAGATATTAATGTGATTATTTTTTATAATAATATTAATGTGAGTGATTAGATGAAAATTAGTTGATAAATTAATAATCTCGTCTCATTTCTCGTTCATTTTTCACTAATTTTTTAAATTTTGGAGCATTATAATTTGCACATGCAAGATAAAAACATTATTTCTCTTAGTTTTCTCTTTTCTATTAAACAAACCCTAAAAAAATGACTTATATTATTGCATTATGCTACCTAGCTATGAATTTCAAGTCTCATTTTGTGCCAAGAAATCATGTCCATAAATATTTCTAACCATATGATACTTGTAAAATAGAACCAAAAGCTCCAAAATTGAACAAATAAATGAGGTTTTTGTGCTCATGTTGCTGTGCAGGAAGTTTTTTGATATTTTTAATTACAATGATCTAATATATTTTTTTCTCTTTTTATATATAAAAGAGTTATTGATTTAATGAATCAACCTCACGATTTTATAGTGACACAATACATTTGATTTGGGTAAAACCAATAAGCAAAAATTGTCGGTTTAAGGTCATTTATTTTACATACCCAGACCTGATAATCATATTATTCTGTTTCTTCAATAATATAGCATCCAATTTATCAAAAAAATTAAATAATAATATAGCATCCAACATTTTATTTATAGTACAATAAAGTGAACGGTACCGTACACAAAGAAAATCCAATTGTTAAGACTAGTAGTTTGGGGTTTGTGTTAGTGATAAAATTTGATCTTTAGGTGGGTCAGGTGAGGTATTAGAGAAATTTTTACCGTATTTTTCACTTGCATCGGATGCATCACAATCATAAATTTTTTAAGCTCAATTCATTTGGACGATTGTGATATTTTGATGCAAATAAATAGTTTTTACATTGAATAAATAAGAATTTCTTGAATAAGAGACTTCACAGATTTCTTGCTGCCATTCCGCATTTTTCCTGTTTATGAACGATTGTGACATATGGTTCATTGTTAATGGATGCACATCAATAGTAATTATGGACTTGCTTGCACGGAATAATTAAAGATATTAAATACTAACTATGTCTTGTTAACAATTGCCCTGAGAAGTAATAAATTATGTGATTGTAGTATAATTAAGATCCGACTTTATTAATATAATTAAGATTAAGTTTTAAATCAGCATTTAATGGCATGTTAACTGTCATTTTATTATATCGATTATACCATTATACACATACATAAATATATAAATACACATGCATACATAGATACATAAATATATATATATATATATATATATATATATATGCACCATATATAAGGGTATATTGGGAAATAGGTTTTTCAGGTAAAAAATTATTAAACATTCTACATTAATTAAATGCTGATTTTGCTTTTTGAAAAGTATGGTTAACATTTGTTTTAAATATTACTTCGTTTATCCTAAGTATTTTAATTTTAGATATCACATATTGTTTGTCTATTTTAAAAAATTAAATTTTAATTTTAATTAGTTTTTTAAATTACTTTAGATATTAAATAAAGATATTTTTAAAAAATATGTTATAATTTAATAAATTATAACATTAACTATCATATCTTTTTAAAAAAATTAAATAATTTATTTCAAAATGCATACGTGAGGAATCAAATCTAACCGCAACTACATTTGAAAGAAAACCATTACCAATCTCTCTTGGTGCATTTAAGCATTGAGAAAAGTTAAATAAATTAATATTATATTAATTATATTTAGAATTCTTCATTCACCGATCAATCAAAATCAATTGTTCAAATCATTTTAAACTTATCAAACCAAATCACGTAAGATAAATCAACTAATCGGTATAAAATGTTAATTTTGAAATTTAAAGTTGGGAGATCAAGTCGGTGGCTTGCCAAAAAAATTCTTACTCGAACCGATCTATCAATCGACTTCTAATTTACTTAATAAATTATTATTATTATTATTATTATTATTATTATTAAATACATATGCATAATTTCATACATCACCAGGCCACCACAACCTGTAACGTCGTCGGTTTTCACGGCCGTCTATAATTCTACTCTCCATTAGTGATCAATTAATCACCCCTAACCTTGTCAAGATGTAACCGTATCCCTAACCCAGTAAGCCCTCAATCCTTCATCTCATCTCTTTGATTTCAGGCCATCTTTGTGCTGTAGTCGTCAGCACGACCCACCCTCACTGACGTCACATTCAATTGAATGTAAGGTACACTTTCTCTCTTCCATAGCTCTCTTTGTCTCCGTGTGTATCTCTCTGTCTCTGTGTTTTTCTCCCTATCTCTGTATTTCTCTCTCTTTGTCTCTGTATTTCTCTCTTTATGTCTTTGTATTTCTCTCTATGTCCATATTTCTCTATGTCTCTGTTTCTATAACCCTAAACCCTAACTGTGAGTATATATGATGATTGATTGATTGTATTTCAGAGTTGAGAGTTGGGTTTCCTAGCGGCGTGAAAGGCAAACTCATTTCAAGGTACGTGTTCATTCTAATTTCTTCCAATCTCTTGTATACACTGTCTCTCTTCCATATCTCTCTTTGTCTCTGTGTATCTCTCTCTCTCTCTCTCTCTCTCTCAACCATAACTATGAGTATGATGACTATATTTCAGAGTTGAGAGTTTGGTTTCCTAGCAACGTGAACAATATTGAAAGGAAAATTGATGTCAATGTATGTGTTCTCTCTAATTTCTTCCAATCTCTTGTAAGCTAATTCTATTCCCTCACATTTTGAAATAAGACCTCATATTGAACCAAACATTAATTTTTTGTTTTTGTTTTTTGTTTTTTTTTTTCTTTTTGCAAACTAATTGCTCTTATTGCTACACTCTGACACTTTGTAATGTTATTTTTACTTACGAAAAAAAAACTTTCCTAGTCTGCAGCATTTGACATCAATTCAAGAATTACCAAGACATTGGTTATTTATATTTACTACTAATTATCTTTATACTAAGGGAAATACTTAATCTACCTGCCAACTGATCTATTATCATTCCTTATCAAAGTTTTGAGTCCTTTTTCTTTTTTAACAAGATTTTGAGTCCTTTCTCTTTGCTTTTGAATATCAATTGTAAAACTCAAATTTTGTATGCTCATAATTTTTTAAATAAAAACTTTTTTTCTCATATAAGAGCAACTAAAAAAGCTTTTAATTAATGAACTGATGAATGAAGGTTATATAAGAATGGAAGTATGAGAATCTTGGGTTGTTGTGTTCAATGTTCGATAAGGCTATGTTTGAGTGTGGCTTGTGTTTGTTCTTTCATGTTCTCTGTGGTGAATTCCTTTTTTTGGCTTTTTGCCATGATAATAATATTTCTCTTGCTTTTAAAAAAAATAGAAGGAAACTGATCATAATAGATGAGCAAAACTTAATCAATGGCTATGTATCCTTTCACTGAATGTTGTGATTTTTTTTATGCCTAACAGTAATGTTAATGTAAGAGAAGATTAAACGGATGAGCAGAATTATGTAGCTAGCTGGCATGTTTCAAGCTATGTCCTTAATGAAAACTTTTGAACAATTTCACCTATTTTATTTTCACCAAATTCATATGCTCTAATTATTTTTTCTTTCTCTCATTCTTAAATTTTAGAATAGGAGATCACACCTAATACAAAAAATGATGGTCCAGCAAGTTCTCATCCCCCATTGCCTACAAGGCAGAATAAGATATGGCTAGTAGTTTAGGATCACTTCTCAAAATTTGAAGGCAAAGATTGTTATTTGATGTCTAGGTGCAACTATTGCAAAAGAGAGTTCGCTGCTCATTCGAGAACAAATGGCCAACCACACTTAGATCTCACATGAATAAGTGCAAACTTCTGCCCTGTAAAATAGATAGTACACAAGCTCAAATAGCTATCAATGATAAGGGGGGTGGAAAGGGTACCATTACTAGTTAAATATTTGACCAAGTTGCTATTAGGAAGTTGTTAGCTTAGATGATAATTTTTTATGAGCTTCTTTTTAGATTTATGGATGGTGTAGGTTTTAAACTTTTGATAGCTACTATATGTCCTTGGTTTTGTATCCCATCATGAACGACAGTTACTAATGATTGCTATTAATTGTATATAAATGAGAAATTGAAGTTGAAAATTTTTAAGAGACTCGAGCCAAAGGGTTTGTCTTACCATTAACACATGACCTTCCTATAAAGAAGTAATTACATGGTCCTCCTTGTGCACTTTATTGATGATGTTTGGAAGTTGCAAAAAGAATCTTAAATATTTGTCCAATTTCTAATCGTAAAGGTGATGACATTGGTAGGGAAATTGAGATTTGTTTGATTGAGTGGGGAATTGACAAGGTGTATACTCTTACAGTACTTCTTCAAATGATGGTGTTGTAAGGTGCTTGAAGAAAAAATTGTGTCATTAGGGTACTAGCATATTGGGTGGGAATATGCTTCATATGAGGTGTATTGCACATATAATTAAGCTAGTTGTTATGGATTGCTTGAAGGAGGATGGGGTTTCGGTTGCTCGGGTTAGGGGGGTTATGAGGTATGTAAGGAAATATCCATCTAGGTTGAAGAAATTTATAGAGACTATCGAGCTAGAGAAGATAGAAACTAAAAGTTTGTTGTGTCTAAATGTCCCCACCAGATGGAATTCAACCTATTTAATGTTGGATGTGATCCAAAAGTTTGAGAAAGCTTTTGATAGGTATGAATATCTTGATAATAGCATTAGGCATGAGCTTGAATAGAGGATAAAGATGATTGGATCAAAGTTAGGAGGATGGTTGAAATATTGAAGTGCTTTTATGATCTCACTAATAAGGTTTTCGGGTTCATTGTATATTACTTCAAATACTTTCTTTCCTGAGATTAGTGGAGTTGATGCCCTTTTGCAACAATGGAGAACAAGTGGGGTAAGTGACTTGAAGATAATGACAATGAAAATTAAAGAGAACTATGACAAGTATTGGGGTCACATTGAATAGATGAATCCTCTTATTTATATTGGAGTGGTTCTTGACCTTAGACATAAATTAGAATATGTGGAGTTTGCTCTTTTAAATATGTATGAAGGTACAATGGGTGAAAATATGGTTAAAATAGTGAAATATGCAATTAAAGGCTTGTATGATGATTATAAGAAGAAATTTCCACTTGATACCCAACCAAGTGACAAATCACAAAGTTTTAGTGATAGAACCTCACAAATTAGCTCGGAAAGGGGGAAGAAGAAGATCGTTAAGTCAGCCTTTAAGAAGCACAAGACTGAAACTAGTAGTGGATAGAGTAAATCTGAATTAGATAGATATCTTGGCGAAGCTTTTGAAGATGTTGATGATGCTGAGGAGGAGTTGTTTGATATTTTGGGATGGTAAAAAGTTAATATTCCAAGATTTCCTATTCTATCACAAGTGGCTCGTGATGTGTTAGTTGTTCCTATACTCACGGTTGCTTCTGAGTCTATATTTAGCACGAGGGGCATGTTCTTAATCCTTTTAGGAATTCTTTGACTCTTAAAATAGTTCAATCCCTTATATGTGCTTAAGATTGGGTTTGAGAGTCAAAGAGTTCAGTTAATATTGAAGAAGACTTGGAAAACCTTGACAAAGTTGAAGAAGGAATTATTTAATTTTGTTTCCAATTATTTTATGTTGTGTATTAGTTATAGTTGATCTTGATTATTGTTGCTTGATATTGACATTTGTAATTTTATTTTTAATTTTCAATTATCAAAGATTGCTCTGGAACTTTCAGTCATTAATCTTTAGAGAGATTATTTGAATGCTTCTATTTTTTTTGGGTGAGAAATGTAATCTTTTGTTCTGTTTTGATGTTTATATGTTGCTGTTTTGGTGTTTATATAATTGTATGCTTTTGTTTTTGTTTACATGTTCTGGTATAGTTGATAGATTAATTAAATTTATGCTTCCGTTTGGTGTTTATATGTTTTTGTTTTTGCTCTTTGGTGATTTTATTGGTGAGAATTGATTGGTGTATTTGTTTTTATGGTTTTGGGGAAATTTGGTTGGTGAAAATTGATTTGTAACTATAAATTGAATATATATTGGTGATATATTCTATACAAGAATCTTATGTTTGATAATTGGTTTGCAGGTACATTTCAGATTGGCTTTTGAGATTTTAATATATGATGATGATTGGTGATGGAATGGGATCATGAATGGGGTGTGAGTATAATGGAGGATTTTTGTTGGATGAGTACGGATTTTGGTACAGATTAACAACTTAGTTAAGTCATTGACTCACTGTACAATAACAGTTGGCTTAGAAATTAAAATGTGAATGTTATTTTATGGGATGGAAAATATATTATATACAGATTATAGAAATAATCTAGTAGAATGGATTGATTTTCATGATTCCATCCATGTTATTGCCTTTTTGGGTTGATGGAAGGATTATTATTGATAATTGTATTTAAGTGGTTGCTACTTGAACTTTGATAATATGAAAATAGAGGATTGCAATTTATAAGCAGGTGCCATTGTTAGAACAATCTTGTGCTTCTATTTAATGTTTAGAATTGAAAAATAATGGAATTTCAGGTGCCAAGATGACAAGATTTATCTTTTTTTTTTTTCATTTCTGTTTTGGCTTTGATTCTTGACTTTTGAGTGTGTTTTTACTTTGGAATTTTTGAATTGTACTGTTGAAGTTCTGTTTGTGCCATTGCTAAGTGGAAAATTTGAGTTTTTCAAATTACAAGGTTAAACAGTAGAAGGCAAAAGCCATTAGAAATGTTCGGTTAATCGAATTCTAATTGAAATCGATCGAATTTATGTCGGTTAAAAAATGTCAAAATATATAAATTTAATCGGTTAGGTTGGTATAAATTATTTTATATTGAAAAGGTCAGTTAATTTTTTTTTAGCCAGCCTTTATCGACAGTTTGAACTCCCCTAACTATACCTTATGAAATCTAGTTTTGGCATTTAAAAATTCTTATAGAAAACCAAAAAATAATAATAACAGAGAAATAATATTGTTTTGTATATAAATATATAATGTTTTAAAATCATAAAGTAATATTTAATGAATTTGTTATTTTTTAAATTTAAATTTATTATATATTAATTTGTGTGTACATATATATTATATAATATTAAAAAAATAATATAAAATAAATGCTCTCAAAACACTCTTATTATATCAAATTTTAGAATGACATTTCCGCACTCTCGATCCCCAAACTAGTCACTCAGCTCCAAACCTTATTAGCATCATTGTGTGGGATAAAGTATAATCCATTGTTGAATCTTGTCAAAACTTTCCTTCAAGTTGGTAAATAGATATCACATATATCCAACTCGTATAAGGCATAATTAAATGTTTTGCTTGCTCCTCTTTTAATTAAAACTAGTAATGTGACGCGCGCATACACTTATGCTGATTTATTCTTTTATTCCATATGTTGCATGTAATTCATTTAAAAGAATGATAAAAAGAGAAGAATATGTGATAAGAACATAAGAGATATTAATTTTAAAAGATAAATAATTACAATACTTGTAAAAATCTGATCTTAAAATTTTTATTATTCCAAAACAAAAGTACTTAATCAACCAAAATCGAAAACAGATTCAAAGTGACAGAATGTTGTTTAAACATATTTTGTTTTTCTTGCTTGTGCATGCCTCTTTTCAAAGAAACTGTTTATGTAATCTTCATCAACATTTGCAAAAAATAATAATAATAATAATAATAATAATGAAGTTATTGTGTTAATTATACCCACTATTAATGAACCAAACCAACAAATTTAAAGGCCAGAACAAACAAAACAAAAGAAAACGAAAAGATAAGCAGGGGAAAAAATTTAGAACAGTGGAATTGAAAAAAAAAGAGAGTAAGGTTTAAGTAGGTTATTCTGGTGTTCCAATTTTTTATTTGAATTTTGAAAACTTAAAATAGATAAAAGTAAAACCGCAAAAGATAAAGAGTGATCATTTGAGAGAGAATGAGAAAAAAATTGGAGAGAATGATAGAGAAGTGGGTAGTTATTGAAATAGAGAAGGAGAGAGTGAAAGTGGACTGTTTTTTAGAAGCCTATGTGGGGTAAAACACTAAGATTGTAAAGAGAAGTGACTTTTGGGGTTTCTTTAGATATCGAATGAAGAATATACCCTCAACTTAATATTAAGTTATTATTTTTTTACTCTCTTGTGTAATTTCTCCGTGAAACCAACTCAACTTTCGGCTTAATAATAGTCTATAGTTATCTAACAACTGCTCTTGGTCTTCAATAGATGAGTGCAAATCAAACTTCTCCTTGATAAAGGGTCAATCCGCCTAAATATTTGGCTATGTTATGTTGAATTGGATTATGTCGCAATACCCTTAGGACTATCATATCAAACCTAAAGTTCCTATAGAAAAGAATATATAACTTCATGGACCATACATGATAAATTTTATGTCTTGATGATAACATCTATATCTTGCTTATTTATGCTTAAATCTTGGATGATAAACATGTTTATGCTTATATATTGATACCATGCTTGAGTTTGCTTTGGTATGTTGATGAAATTGAGAAATTTACATGCTTTCATGATAAGAATAATTGTTGTTTTGTTCATTATATTTCTCATGGATTTATTTATTTATTTAGCCTTATGGATGGATGAATGGATTTACTTTATGTCATTATGGATGTCTTTAGCTATTTATTTATCGTTTCCTTAGATATGAGTGTATTTAGGAGCGTACATTTTATTTTTCGTAATTTCCCAATTTAATCGCAGTTTATTTTTATCGCTCTTTTAGTTCATCCAATGCTATGTAATAAGAATGAGAATAGATAGAGTATTGGAATAAATTAATGCATAGGGATTTTCTTTATTGTTTTACGTAATTGTTCTTTTTTGTTGCATGACTTGTTTCATATAAATTGCTCATGATATTGTGTGACTCTCTCATTTACATTGTGTGCATGTTTGATCATTGAAATAAAAATATACGCATAAGTAATAAATAATTAAAACGAATACATTAAGAAGCAAGAGTATGGGCTAGGCTCATTGAGGCCTAAGTGTACATGGGGTGCTCACTTGTGAACTTCCCATTGCGTATCCAATCTCTGTACCTGAATCTGAAACTTAAAATGATCAATGGCTTTGTGGTTTCTTGCTCCCTAAAATCAAGTGGCGACTCCTTAAGGGTTATATGTTGACGACTTCGTTTAATTGGCATGCCCCTTAAACGATCATCTTGACAATTTATTAAGGAAAAGTTATATCCTTTCAGAACGTCCCTTTCGGTTGTCCCTTTCGGATAAGACCCTTGGAAAAGACAAGTGGAGAAATTCGAATGAAAATTCGCTTATCCACAAGTGCAAAGACCTCAAGGGATGTGGAAGGATTCTTGAGGGAATTTTCACTTCCTCGTTGACCTTCTCTTTCATCTTCTAAGTAGCTAAATTTATCTCTGGAGATCACTCTTGACACTTAAGTCAATATAATTGTACAAGATAAATTGTATTGAGAGCGTAGAGTTAGAGGTTTTGAACCTAAATACAATGTTATAGGAAGGAAGGTCATTTATGATGAGTGATCTAGATCGTCGGATGGATGGAGATTCAATGGATGGTCGAGATGGTATCATAGATTTAGTGTGTTTTTTTTTATCCTTTTGCCTTTAGATGGATTTTTACCATTATGCTCTTGATTGGAGAAATTATCATTTTACTCTTGGTTGGACTACGTGTCTTCCTCTAACTGCATAGTGGATTTTTATGTATAATGTAATCTTTTTGACGAATGACATGGTTGTCTTTGATAGTCAACAGCGACAGAAAAAGGGAGCCAACGAGGGAAAATACCGACTGAAACTTCTCATACTTTTTAATTAAACATCAAGTTCATTTGAAATATTATTAAGTAAAAAAGATTTACTTTCATAATTTTAATAGATAAAAAGATTGTTTGCAAAAAAGATACGAAGTGGAAAAAAAGCACTACACAATCTTTCACAACAACAAATTATAGGTTTGGCAACATTTTCTTAACCTTATAACTCTATTAAAATTGTCTTTAGTTGAAGTTTAGAGATGAATAGACAATGAGAAAAAAGAAACCCTTACGTTAGAATAGAACCAAAAAGATTATTGATTCGTTAGTTTCACTAAATAATATTATTATACCTCATTTTTTTTTTGTTATTTTCATATTTATTTTACATGGATTGAAGTTATAATTGATGCTATAATAAAAAGAAAATAAATATTGGTGTTTGTATATTATTGAATGTGTAAAGAGAAGATACATATAGAAAACCTATACTTGAGAAAATGTTTTGAATACGCTTATGTAAAATATATTTTAATATCCCCTCAAACTCAAGATGGTGTGGAAGATGCTGAATTGAGTTTGGAAACTAATGCATGAAAACATCCGAGCTGATGAAATTTGGTAAAAACATCAGTGGGTTGATTGATAGAAGCGATAGAAAGAAGAATGATACCACAAGCAATGTGTTTATACACAAAGTGACAGTCGTTTTCAATATGCTTGGTACACTCATGGAACACATAATTATGAGCAATCAAAATGGCACTACGATTATCATAATGAAGAGTAGTAGCAAAGTAAAACGTAACCCCCATATCTTATAGTAGCCAACACAACCAAAGATGTTCAGAGGCAGTGTCGACAACTTCTCGGTACACAGTTTCAGTGTTGGATCTAGAAGTAAAAGATTCTTTCTTACTGCACTAAGATATAAGAGACTTTCCAAAAAAGAAACAATTTCTAGTAGTGGAACTATCTCTGACCCAATCAGAATCAGAGTAAGCTCACAATATAAGAGGTGGATGAACATAGAAGTTAAAAAAATATGGAATAATGTGCCCTTGGCATATTGAAGAATGCACCAAACTGCAACAAAGTGAGTAGTGCGAAGAGTTGACATAAACTAATTAACAATGTGAACAATATAAGCAATATCAGGATGAATGATAGATAGATAGAAAAGACTCCCAACAAGTTGCTGATAAAAGGTAGGATAATCAAGTGGTGTACCATTTGTAGCAACGAACTTCACATGAGTCTCAATCGGGGTAGAGGTGACCTTATTATCTATAAGACCAACTCGAGAGATAAGGTTCGAGGCATAATTTTTCTTAGTCAAGAGATACCTAAAGGTATCAAAAGAAACTTCCAAGCCTAGAAAGTAACTGAAAGAGCCAAGATACCTTATTTCAAACTGTTGACTTAGAAATTGTTTAAATTTTGAAATACCTTGATGATTATCCCTAGTAAAAACCATGCCATTAACATAAAGGAGAAGAAGAATTTATCCTCGATCAGTATAACAAACAAAAAGAACAATATCATAAGGGTTGGAAGTGAAACCAAGATTACTAATAGTCAAACTAAACTTGAAAAATCAAGCCCGATGAGATTGTTTAATATTATAACACACACCGTAAGCAAAAGACTTCATTCAGTGGATAAGCATAGACAGGTAGAGGTTGCATGCATACTTCTTCCAAGAGATCACCATTGAGAAATGCATTCTTGACATTCATCTAAAACAAATTCTATTTTCGGACAACAACAACGACTAGAGAAAAAGTTTCCTCATAATCAATGCCATACTCCAGAGTGAAACTTCTCACCACAAGTCGAGCTAGTTAGTAATTGTCCTACAAGTCAATGACAATTGATGTCTTAGCATATTATTTTTAAAACAATCTTATTCAATTTTTTATCATTATTTTAATGAAAGTTTTGTTTATCATGAATATTTGTTAAATTATATTATCATGATTAAGTTCATAGAATAAGATCAATTGAGATAGGATTATGATGTGATCATAATAACAAGACCTAATCTTCTTAAAAGCTTTATTCTTAAATGTTTATGGTTATAGGATACTACTTGAACGTTAGTAATCAGGTAAGACTGGTACATACTATGTTTGCTCAATTAGGAGGGTGACTAATTTCAATGTCACTTGTGTGCGAGACACTAAAACAAGTATGTGGGTGCTTATTTGACAATGATTTCACTGAACATGGCTCAACTTAAGAACATCTATATGGAATTTTGTTTGCCTATCAATAGGTAATTCTTATGTTATAGTTGTTCATATGATCTTTAGACCTAAGGCACCATAGTTATCTTGTATGTGACTTATTATACTTTGATACTATTTAATATGGTTCTATTCATGGATCATTAGTAAGTAGTAATTGGGTATAATTGGTTTCATATGGAGATATGTGAGTGTACAATAAGAGTTCTATCACTCTCAATCAAAGAGAGAGAATGTCCTTTGTGATCTACTAAGATATAACTCAGAAAGTTCCTTGGTCAAGACAATGTGAGAATTAGAAAAGAGTTTCTAATTTCACCATTAGAGTTATAGTCTCTAGAAACATATAATTAATGTTATGGGTTTGACAGTAATTTCATACCTTAATTAGCTTAATTAGGACATTGAATGATAGAATGATTGAATTGCATGGTAACTGATAACGAAAAGGTTTAAGGTTTCACAACCAAATTCACACTATCTAGGTAGTCATAATATGCTCCTAAGGGTCACTAATGATTGTAGAAGTCGTGAGAATGAATTTATGGACAATTAGTTAATTCTCATAAAAGGGAGAATCAAAAAGTGCTTTTGATTCCAAATAAATTATAAGGGGTTCTAATTAATTAGAAAGGGTTCCAATTACATAAGAGTATTGTGTAATTAGGAAATACTGCAAGGGTTTAATTTGCAATAAATGGTTAATTGTAACTAACTCTAGCATATAAATTGTTTATGTGTGTGCAAATTTTTGGTAGCACAAAAATCTACACTCGTTGATCTTTTTGTAATTTTCGACCTTCACTCTCTTAAAGGGAAGGGTAAAATTGTTGGTGGGATTTTCTAATTTATGATTTGACTCATGTGGACTATGCTTAGAGATTATATAATTTTGTGATTGTTATGGATTCAAGAATATAAGAAATTTGATGACCCTATTGGAATCGTGTTAAAGAGGTTAAGAACACAATGAATCAATTTTAATGATTCTAATCCTTGTAGTTCTTGTTCAATATGTGTTCCATTTAAATCATAAGGTGATTAGGGATAAAAAGGAATTGATTTTTTTTGGTAATTTTCACAGCGTTTCTATATCGATTTCCTTCAGAGCTTTATAGCGATCGAAAGAAGCATGAGAACAAGTCTTGATCTTATACGCCCACTTACTACCAATCACAGATTTATCAGGAATTAAATCAACTATATCTCAAGTGTGCATTTTATCCAGTGCCTGTAACTTTTCGCTCATTGTTTGCTACCAAAGAGAATTAATATTGGCCTCTCGATAAGTGTGAGGCTCATACAAGGAAAAAAATAGTAAAAAAACAATGATAATCAAGAAAAATAAGCGATTGGCTATATTACTTTGGTAGAATGACACAAATGTGGTGGTGCAAGAGATGCAAAAGAAGGTGACTCAAGAGGAAATGCTAAATCACCAAATAATGCATAGTCATTAGAGTTGGTTGTATTAGGTTTACTAAAAAGTTCACCAAAAAGTGTTGTGGTAAAGGCATCAAACTGGAAAAAGCTTAGGAGAAACAACAGGAGAACTACAGGATAGATTAGAATAATAATAAACAAGTCAACATAAAGATTATTGAAAAATATAATACAATTAGCAGGAGATAAGTGAAATTTTGATAAAGAGGAGAAAATTTTATGTTCCTAGAAGGTAACATGTTGAGAAACACGAAGACGTTTAAACATTGGATCCCAACATTGATACCCTTTTATGTTTAATGTAATAACTAAAGAAACAACATAAACGGAGACGAGGTTCAAATTTGATGCACTTATTAGGTTGAAGAAAAATAAAACAAGCACAACTAAAAGCATGAAGAAGATTAAAATTAGGGAAAGTACCATACAAACGTTCGTAAAGTGAGACATTACTAATAATAGGAAAAAAGGACTCGATTGATTGTGTAAATAGCAGTAAGAGCGGCCTCTTCCCAAAAAAGTTCAAGATAAGAAGTGGCAATAAGCGAGGTAAGAACAATGTTCATGATATACCTATGCTTACATTTGACACATCCATTCTATTTAGACGTACCTAGATAAGAACGATAAACAATGGTCTCATTTCGAGCAAGAATGTTAAGGAATTTTGTTTCATTATACTTTTAGGCATTATCAGTGCAAAAAATTTTAACATCACAAGAGAATTGAGTTTTGACCATTGCAGAAAAGGTAGAATAAATTTGAGACAACTCATAACTATTTTTCATAAGATAAATCAAAGTAAAATGAGAGTAGTCATCAACAAAAAACACAAAGTATTCAGATACATGCATGGTAGTATTACGACTAAGTCCCCAAATATCGGAATGAATGAGATCAAAAGGTGCAACAAAAACAAAATTATTTTCATAGAAAGGTAAAATATTTTGTTCTACTAACTGACAAGGCACACAATCAAGTTGTTTAGTCTTAACAGTTCCTAGCTAACCATTAGAAATTAAAGAAGTCAATAAAGAAAGGGAAATATGACCTAGACGCGAATACCATACTTCAAAAGCTATAGAGGCCACAGAAGCAGCAGAAAAGAGTAAAAGAGAAAATGGATTCTGGAATGAAACAAGTTCAAACAAACAACTAATTCTATAGCCTGTCCCAAAAGTCTGACCTGCCTAAGGATCTCACATGAAAACTATAAGTAAAAAAATGTACGTCAAGACCAAGTTCATATAATTTACCAACATATATAAGATTCAAGGTAAGTTTTGGGAATAGAAAAATGCATGGAAAATTTAAGCAAGAAGGAGAAATATTTCCAACATGACTAACATTTATAGTAGAATCATCAGCGGTGAGAATAAATGATATATGATCTGAAAAAATTGAAAGACATATAATCGTGACATGCAAAATCAAATAACCTCTCAATTCGCTGAACAATTGTAAAAGGATATTAGATTTTAGTTTTCGAAGAAAATGAACTGAGGATCAAATATCAAACTGGAAAAACCAATGATAATGAAAACACATAACAAAATTGTAGAGTGATTAGTGACAATGAACCCCAAAAGCCAAGAACCTTAGTGATCTGATACTATGATACAATAACAAAGAGAAAATAAATAATTATATTTGTATATTATTGAATGTATAAAGAGAAGAAACAAAAGACCTTATTTATAGAGATAACTTATGCATAAAAAAAGTCTTAAATACCCTTATATACAAATGGGTGGTGTTACTGGCATTCCGAAGATTGCTATTGGTACTCCCTTTATTTGTTTAACTTATAATATATTGTTAATTGAAGTTAGAATCTTTTGAGAACGCAATTTAATTAAGGGTATTATTTTAAGTTTAAGTACCAAAACAAAATAAGAGAAGTAACATCACCCTATACAAATATACAAAACATACTTTACCAATAATCATAAAATATACTTCTTTCTCTTTTCTTTTAAGCTTTTAATGGCATGTTTGATCATGCATTTATTGAAATTTAATTATTGATTTATTTATTCTAACTATTTTTATTAATTATTTTTTAGGATTAAAAAATTAGTGTTTCGGAATCAATTGATATTGTTATTATTTACGTAACCTTTCAAGTTTCTTTTTTATAAAAAAAATCATGTAAGTAATAATGTATTTTCATTATAAATTAAAATTTTGAATCTGTCACTTATGGTCTAGAGGGGTTATCACTCTTTTTTTTAGTCTACAAATATGACCCAAGGCCTTTCCCCTTTTTTAAAATTGTTAAGTGAATACCCTTACTCTTTTGGTCAAGAAAAAAAAAAACACTTACGCATAAATGAGATCTATAATCAAATGAAAAGAAATGAATTACATACATTGTACTATCCTAAGATCTTCAATAATTTCGTATCAGACCATTGATTCTTAAAAAAAATGGGTTACATACACAGCATTATCCTAAGTTATGAGGTAATTTTGTGTCAGACCATTAACTCTTGCCATTAATCATTGCGACCTTGAAAGTAAGGGTGAGCATGGGTCAGGTTGGGTTGGATTGGGTTAAAAACTCAACCCAACCCAGTTATACCCGGTTAGAGAAAGTCTTAACCTAACCTAACCTATGAACACGTCCAGTCCAATCCAACTAAACTAGATTAAATTGGTTTAGATTGGTATGGATCGTCGGTTTAATCCTTTTTTCCCACTTAAAAATAATTAAAATATATTACATAAAAATATTCTACAACAATAATTAATCATCCAATAGTTTCAAAATCAAATCCATCACTCACAGAATATCTTGAGTCATGTAATACAAAGTACAAACAACCTTAATTTAATTCAAAGCCATACAAAAGTAAATGAATACTCGATTTGGAAGGTGCTTGATTAACCAAATTCCTTAAAGTTTCAACACCAATATAACAACCTATAAATATCCCCCAAATTAAATACATATAATAAATATATTTTTTTATTGAATAATAAATATTAAACATATATAAAATATTATAATATAATGATCGAGTTATCGATTTTTGTGGGGTTGAAAACTTTTGAATCTATGACCTAACCCAACCTAGTAGGTTTAGTAATTTCCAAACTAAATCCAACCTAACATATTACACCAGTTTGGGTTTGGTTGGCGGTTTCCATGCTCACCCCAACCTAGGAGCGTAATCCACCCAAAATTTCGTTAAATTATTTATTTCTATTGTTGAAAAAAAAAACTTTTTCAAGTAAAAAACTCACATTGTCACATTTACTTTGGCTCATTGCTTTTGTTTTTCTTCTCCACATTTTTGGGTTAGTGTCCTTGTTTTTTTGTTCTCTAAGTTCTTTTTCCTCTATATACAAAACCCTCTCTCCTCTTCACATGTGTTATTTTTTCTTGGGTCTTCTCTCCATCTTTCAACGTTTTCTATTCTTTTTACTTTGTTTTCTCATGTAGGCATATCTGTCTCGCACACACAACTCCCATCACTTATCTCTCCTTTTGTTTCCTCCTTTGAGATCTCTTATCCCACACTTCCCTGTTTCTTTTCTTATCCATAGTTAGAGCTCCCTCTCTCGTCTAACCCGAAGCTTAGCCATTTTACGTTTGAGGAAAAGTGTTTATATTTTAAGTAAAATTAAAGATACCACACACTAGCATACAATACATACAACATAAATTTGCATCAATCAATAATTATATCAAACATCACGAAAAAAAGTCAACAACTTGCACTAGAGAGATAGTTGACTCAATATTATGTGTTGGACAACATTGTCCTCTCAAAGATTGATGAGGTTTTCAATCAATCACTTTTCAATGAAGAGATAATATGTGCGCATGAAAATAATCAAAACATAATGAAAAATAAAGAAAAGTAATTATCAAATGGTAGGTAAATACATTAGTATCATAAGAATATGAGATCAATCAAAAAACAAGAAAAACATAAAATCAACAAGAAAATCTAATCTAGATGACACACAAATTTGAATGCAATCTTAAGACATGTTTTGCTAAAAATAAACTATATGACATGGAAAATAATTTAGATTCACGGTGGTTCAAAAAAAGAAATCATTGTGATTAAATTTGAAAGGAAAAGTTACTAGATTACTAACTTTTCACGTGATGCGAAAGGATTAATTGAGAAGAATTAATTCTGGATTTACGTAAGCATGTTCCATGTGTAGTGTAGAGTGCCCTAAAAAAAAGACTTCTAGCAGTGGAAGAGAAGTGAACTTGAATATTGAATTTGTTCTTGGAATAAGAAACCAATTACAAAAATAATAGATTTTTGGTTAGTGATATAAGTGTAGGGTATTGTGTTTATGGGGAACCCAACCTATTACACAAAATTAAGCCAAGAAATGTACCTAAGGTAGGATTTTTATGAAGGTATTTTGCTAGAGTTTCTGCTAGGGAGATGAAGAATGTGTAGATTTATAGGTGTATTGTGTTTCTGTGTTGTGTGTTATATGTTGTAAAAATGGTGTTGGAAAGGGGTATTTATAGGTAAAAATGAATCTAGGGTAAATCAGAATGAATGGTGAGATCGACTCTAGTTTAGGTGGACGGTAGTAGGGAGATTAACATAACCGACATATTCTTGGCTTATTCTCATAATATTCTTGGAATAAAATCGAAAGAAAATTTATATTGTGATCAATGGTAGAGATGTTCCATTATCTTTTTGTACGATTGGATTTGGTCAAAGAGAAGATTTTCATAATAAACAATGAGATCTAAAAGATTTGCATGATAAAGAATGAGATCTGAAAGATTTCTATAATCAGGAAGATCACGAAATCAGTAAGATTTGTAGAATAAAGAATCAGATATGGAAGATTTTGTTTTCTGTGTAATGGTTGGAAATCGATCAACTAGTAAACGAGACTGATAGGTTGGTCAACAGAATTGATCTGCCCGTTAACCAAACCAATCAGTCCAAGGTTTGGATCATTTGGCCCAATAGGCCTATATCAGTTCTTGGTTTGGGTTTTCTAGGTAACCACGCGGGCTTTACGTTTGGTTGTGTTGGTTTTAGGTTTAATTGGGATTTTTATGCATTGGATTGAACTGGTAATTGGTTCTTTTTCAAAAATAAATACGAAGCATTTTTTAACCGAATTCTAATTATCGAACTCCACAAATGACTCATTCTAAAATTTAGACTGAAATTGAGTGTCTAGGTATATCCAAAAATCAAGGAAATATAAAAAGAATAATATAATTACTTCATTTTAAAAAAAAAAATCTTCTTTAAATGGAGTAGGGTTACGCTCAGACCCCAACCAGATTATTCCAACACAAAAGAAAAACAGTATGGGAAGGCAAAAGTGTAAAAAGAAAACCCCTATGCCTTACCCTTCCAAATACATAGCAAAAGTCTAAAAGAAAAGAAAAGGAATACACCCAACAAGAAATAAAACTTGCTAAGCACACCAATGCGAACACCTACTTGATTCAACCAAATCAGCAAAATACCAAGAAAATTCGAAGAATTCTAATATGCTATGCACACCTCCACCAGATTGCATGCACAACACGCACACAATTATCACCAGCCTCGCTTTTTCTTTAATCAATTTTTCTTAGGATTTAGATTTTTTAAGAAAGCCACAAGACCCACCTTCGGATTTTTTTCATATTTATATTGGAAGCTATTGTTCAACATATTATTAATTGATGATGATCTACGAAGACCAGTAAAAGGAATAGATGGTGGTAAGTAGCTATCATCTTGGCATTTCAAATATTCCAATTTTTTTTAAATGGGCAAAAACCACAATTTGAACTTATGTCCATTGTTACCTGATCAGAAGTCTCACGAGTTTCAAGTGCTTTTGATGACGTACCCAAATTGGTTACCTCCTCCTAAAAAATTTGAACGTCTTCTACTTTATTTCGAGCCCTTTTTGAAGTCGACTTTTATGGTGCAGCTGGCTCGGTAACAATAGGACCCGGTAGGCCAAGCATGAGTCCTTGCTAGATCAATGAGCAAATTGGCGTTAATTGACCCAATAATAAGGCCCATTTTTTAGACAACATTCGCACTTGAGTCTGCCAACTAAACATCACCAAGCTCAGACTTTTACACAATTATCTCAACGTGCGAACCCACATTTCCTGGCCCCATAATGGGTAACCCTGTACTTTGAAACTAGACCTAATGGCTTAACACAACAAAAGGCCTATCCCTTGGATCAAGCATCGACCCAAGTAACTTTTGCCTAGAAACTCCATCCTAACCTGACCCACCCAAACCCAAACTTGTTGGATCTATTAGATTAATAGTCACAACATTATAGACTCGTTTTGAGCCCTACAAATTAGCTAGATCTTTCTGGGTTTCATTTTCCTGCCAGTCTTGTTGTTGCACATGGGTTGGGTTTTGCGCAGCAGATCTAACTGCTTCAAGTCCTTCTCCTATTCCCTGAGCCATCGTATGCTGCTAGTGCTCCGCACACCTAACAGCTTCTGACAATCAACATTATTATGCCTTTAAGAGAACAATGCATGGAAAACGCCAGATTACCCTTAAAAATATTTTTTTTTTGCAAAAAACTTTCTTCCTTGTTGGTCTATATCTATACCCAATCGAGTGTGAGATCAATTTCCACACACACTCTCGCACAACTCGGTTTTTTTAACTTGACTACTTTTTCATTTGTCTTTAGGAAACACGCAAAAGAGTTTGTTATTCCTTTTAAAAAAGAAATAAAAAGCATGGTAATGGTAAACCTGGCATTCGAACCCTCACAACTGTATGGGTGGATTCTTTCTTTGTATTGAAGTCTAGAGACCATTTGAACATATGGTATAAGGTATTATCCATTTGGTGGTTCCCATGAGACCAAGTTTTAACTAGGCTATCTTGTGTCCTAGTCGCGCCATCACATGTCATGCTTCTATGATCCCAACCACCGAATCTTGATGAAGATTCCACGTCAGGATATGCTTTCGGATATCGTTCAACGTTGGTATACCTGCATAGAACTTAAAAACAACGGTAGTTGAGAAAGAAGATGACGACTTCGCTAACTCAATAGTCGATACTAAGAAAGGTGGTTCGCCATTGATTTTGGCCACAGGCTTAAATGACGATACTAGATCTGGTAAAGGTTTTCTAACCACATATCTCAAAGAGGAAGAAATGAGTGTGGTGCTGCTAGGTTGTGCGGTTCCTTTAAGGATATTAGCATAATAAATGGTAAGGTTGGTAGATGTAGAAATAGGGTTTGGGGCTAAGCTTGGGTTAGGTTTAGGGCTTGCACTCGGTTATGAGATGGAGGAGGAAGACGAGTTATTTGGTTGTTGATTCGAAGAGGAAATATGATGAGGTTGAGGGAATGCTGAGCTTCCCCCACCCTACAAAAGTGGACCATATGGCGCGACCATAGGACGGCCAGCAAGCCATCACAATAGTGGAGTGGCTAGGGCTTGGAGCTAGAAGGGTGTGGTTAGGGTTTCCCGAGATAGAGAGAAAATAAAAATCTTTGGCCTACTAATAATATAAATACTTACAAATCAAAAGGTAGGCAAAAAAAAAGCTACATAATGGGACTGAGATGTTGAGAAAAAAGATAGGTAATTATAAAATTAAAAAATGTAATTTATTGGTTACTTCACTATCATTTTTATTTAAATAAAAAATTAAAATCAAGAAAATTACACATAACCTTGTTTTAATATATACAAGTATAAATTTTTAATTCCACAAAAGATTAGAAATTGAAAGGTTAAGGTTAGAATACTGAATAAATTATAGTAGATATCTTAAAGTTTCTCTCACTAAATGAGCACTTTCTCTCTTTAGGAAAGCACATTCTTTCTTTTTTTTTGTTTACTTTTCTGACTGAGTTAACAAATCTAAATTTACTTCTAAGCTTCAAATCTCATCAAGATCGCTCGAATTTATATTTAAAAATAGTAGCTTCTGACAATAACGGAAAGTACTCTTTGTTCTTATCCACTTCTTCGATTTAGCTGCCAGTTAAAAGAATTGGTTCATCTAATACAAGCAAAAAAATTTCTTACAACTTTTTACTGCAATTTCTTCCATATCCCCTCTTATTCTCCTAGAATTGGAATAAGATTTGATTGAATTTATTAGCCTTCCCACGATTGAAATTTTTCTTATAATGTTTGGTTTTTCCTTCACAGGGATTGGTATTTACTTGCATGTGTCATTGCTCTTTGGCAAATCAGGCTTCATCACCAACTAAATCATTTTTTCCTTTGAAAAGATATCTTGGAATATATATTTTAGAAAGAGGATTTTGGGACTCTTAGTGACGTCATCCATCGTGTATATAATTGGGAATTTTTGCGATAGTAATCATGCATTTTGGTTAGAAAGGCGTATGTATAAAAACAAGGCCTTTATGGCAATGGTAAAGGCACAAAGAGAAGCATTTATTCTTTCTGAGAGTGACAACGAGTATTATGGAAACTCCCATTGGAAACATACTGAAAAAACCCTTCAAATTCTCCCATGAATCACGATAATCAAGAGGTTATTATGTAGGAATTGTCATGGAAAAATTCAACCCTAGAATCAATTATAATAAGATTATAGAATAACTAATATAATATGATTGAACTGATAATTTTAATGCGTATCTGTCTTGGACTCGATGAATTACACCACAAAAATAAACAACCCTCGTGTAGTCACACGATCAAGAACACAAAGCCTAAAAAATGTCAGTAAAATAAGACTAGGGTTTTCCCATCCTTTATCCTCTTGTTAACTGGCTTTCTAGATAAGACAAAAGACTATAGAGTTATGTTTTGGAATGGGAGGAGGAGACCTGACCATAATCCTTATATAGTATCCCATTAGATTGCTCATTAAAGACCTAATGGGTTACTAAGACCCACACTAGCCAGTCAACACTCAACACATAGGAGTTAGACCCAATTAATAGATCACCTTATGTGGGCTCTCTTTAAATCTCATCAATAGACAAATTATTTATTCTGTTTTGACAAAACCCAAAATCCACAATTAATGTAAGCCCACTATATAGGAAAATATCAACATTTTATCACTTGGGCGACATTAGTTGTGATTAGTTTTGAAAAGCAAATTTATCATTTTAAAACGACTCCTAGACCAAGATAACTAGAAAAATTTATTCGTTTTTAAACATTGATCTAGAGACTACTCCAAGTGTCAATCCAGTCCATTAAAGTCTTTACCCTGAATCACAATAACTACATCATTCAGCGACACAGAACCTTCCGTGGTTACCTGAGCCAATCAACTCTATCGACATAGATCTAGTGTGGTAATGTAGAAAAAGAATTAGCATCCTTAAATGATCTAAATATGCTAATCTTACTTGTTGATAATTGTTTTCTCTTCTTTAAAGCAGCACAAGCACACTTAGAGAAAATCTTTATGGCTCTAATAACGAACTTGTATGTCTTAATAGCAACTAAACTTTTATGTGTCAAGAAGCACACTCATAAGGCTTCAAATTTAAAATGAATTCCCCAAGCCTTTACGTTTAAGACTTCAATGGATATATGTACATGACAATACAAATATATAAAACATCCATATGCTAAATATAATAGTAATATCTAAGTTGAATGATAAACTGTATATAACTGAATTTGCATGAAATTATCATTTTCTGCTTAATATCCCAAATGCATCACCAAAAGATGTAAATAACTGAAGTACATCATCAAAAGATGTAAATAAGAATGTAAACAGATAGAGTAAATGCAACGTCTTCTAATAACCAAGTATATCCAAAGACACTTTAAGCTCGTCCTTTAAGTATGTCACTTTAATGCATCAGGGTAAAGACCCTTGGTTAGAGCATTAGTAACCAAATTGTATGTTCTATTATTATTCTCTGCAATGTCACCCTACTTATTGATTTCCTTAAGTTTCAAAGCCTTTACCTCAATATGCTTAGATCCTGTGATATCCTTCATTATTCTTAAAGAACAATTATTATCACAATACAACCATATGAGCTTAGCAATAAAGATAAACATGAACATCTTGGAAATTAATTCTTCATTCAAGTAGCTTATGCTGCGACCCATAGTATGCCACAACCTTATCATATATGATAAAAGAAGCAACTATTGTCTACTTGAAACTTTCTAAACTAGCACTTCTTGCCACCATAACCATATAATCTGATGAAAACTTCCTTTTATCTTAACAAATAATAAAGTTTGATTCCATATACTTCATCATCTCAAGATTTTTAAGAGTCTTTTTAAACCAATTTGAAATCCTAGGATCTCTTCAAATACCTTATGACTTTCTAAGTGGCCACCCAATAATTTGAATCCTTTAGGGTCTTAAGAAAATCCCACTTCAAAAAAATGTAAGAATGCAAACTTTACACTCCCGATTGTTATAGCATATGGAACCTTCCTTATACATTTTTCTCAGTTTCACTTTAAGGACACTATATAGGGCTCAGTTTGTTAACTTTAGGAACTACAACATTCCCGTTTGTAATCTTGCACACTGAACCTTCCCAGAACACAGTCAATGTATGCCCTCTAAGAGAGTCTCAATAGGAAACAAGGTCTATCTTTATAGATTTCAATTCTTATAAGAATATGTCTTTTTAAGATCCTTTATGTTAAAATGCCTAGACATTAGTTGCTCAACTTCATGCAATAGTCCTAAGACATCATCAATAAGAAAGATTTCATCCTTATTCAAGATAATAAAGATAAAATTGTTCCTACTCACCTTGACATATATTCTCTAATTTAAATTTGCTCTAAACGAATCTTTAGGAAGTTACTATATCGTCAGGTTTTAGATACTACTGTCTAGAAGCTTGATTTGAACTTTTATATACTTTTGTATGTCTGCATATTCAATAGTTTTCATAATCCTCCTTATATCCTTTAGATTTTACCATATAGACTTTCTTATAAAGTCTCCATACAGGATAATATTTTTTATTTCCATCTGATGTAGCTATAAAACCTGATAAGCTACTAGTGCCATGATCACTCTAAAAGCATCCGTAGAGGAAATTAGAGATAAAGTTTTGTTGTAAACAATAATTTCTCTCAAGTGAACCATTTAGCCACCAATATTGAATTCAAATTTTCACTCATTTGGAGTCATTTTAAGTCTTACAACCATCAAAAAAATCTATAAGTTCAACCTTCACAAGCTCCCTAAACCAACATTGAGTCTCATTGAATGTAACTAATCTTTCATCACTTCTCACCACAAATAACTGAAAACTAGAAAATAGTTTCTAACAAGTCAAAGGGTGATCCACCAAATAGCCAATATTATAGTCATTCTCATCTTAATAGATCATATAGATCAGAATATTGATAGATCTTTTCTCCCTGGTGGATCACAATTGGTACCTTACATAACTGCATCCTACTATTGAGGAGTCTTAATATGAACTAGTTGAGCAACTAGCTCATGTTCCTCCGCAAGTCACACCATAAGAGTAGGAATTAATATGTACATCTTCGTAGATAGAGAAAAAAAAACTATCCAAACATCCTTATTGTCCTTAATAATGTGAGAATAAGTACCTTTTTAGTAAGACCAACACCGAAAACTTAGCTATTTTTTATTCCAAAATTTTAGTATTTTCAAGTAACATTTTGAAACTTATATCTTAGAATGATCTGAGTACCTTAAGAAGAAGCAACAAAAAAATCTTAAATCCAACTTACCTTAATTTAGAATATATATATATATAGGCGTATTTCTACAAAATATTCCTTAAATACGGAGACTATTACTGTTAATGTCCCATCTTGTCCATAATTCAAAAAGATATTTAGATTACAACTTTACTGGGTACTTTTATTGAAAGAAAATATGTATATTTTTCTTGGGAATGCATCTGTTTCAAATACTCAATTTCTTGTTGGAGAGGTTTGATGGCAGTATTGATTTCTTCTCTGATGTACTTGCAAAGCTTATCCCAAGGAAAATCACTCTTATCAGATTTAACACAATCCTTCTGTCATTATTCTGGATGTGATGATGACAATGAAAGCACCAAATGTTGGAGGTGATGGTAGGGTGAAAGGAATTATGGAAAGTCTTTAAAAGAAGTCTGGACAGAATGTAAAGGAAGGGGTGATTTTGTTTTGAGCACAAGACAAGCTCCTAAAAGAAGTTCTTATTTCTTACCTTACAATATTACAATAGAGTGTCTTATATAGCTCCCTAAGGAGATCGGTTATACTGATCACAAAGAGTCAAAGTAGCTAACTAACTAATAGCTTTTCTAAGTAACATCCAGCTAAGCAACCAACTACTTTCTTAACTAAATTCACTTCTCTTTGGCGCAAGCTTTGCTTCTTCTTGTTGCTATTTTTACTACTCATTTGTTGTCCCAAGCTTCATTGGTAACTCTTGTTGTTTCCTACCTTACTAGTTTTCTTCTGCTGCTCCATACCTCACTGTTTATTCAAAATTGTATTATCCCTTAATCTTCTTCTTGTATCAAGTAAAGAATGGTATATAATTGGAATACAATGAGTGAATGAGACTCATTCTTTTGTAAAGTGCTCAAGAACTTAAGTGCACTGATATTAAACAGAATCAATAATGAATTGAATTTCTTAGATGGAAGAATTTCCTATTATATCTCTGTGAATGAATGGACTGTATTTGATTGTTATGTTTTATGCATAAGAATGTAAAATATTGCAAATAGTAAAATGGATTGTTGGAACACAGTAGTATGAAATTGACTTTGGTAAACAAGGACAGAGTACATTCAACTTGCTTTGCATCTATCAAGCCAAGAACCAAACAACTATGACACATGTGTTTTGCAATCAAATTGAAGACAAAATAAAAGCAACATAAACAAGTGAAAATTTCATTAAACTAGAAATAGGATATACACAACATAGCATTACCAGGTTGCCTTAATCCACAAACATCTACTTCCAATAAACCCAAAAAAACATGATCATATTTACAAAACTAGTATACATATTGTCTAACCAAAATCACCTTATGTCCTAAACCAAAATCATCCTCTGCCACATAACCCAGCAACATAAACTGCAAAATAGAGACTTAATGCCTAAACCAAAATCACCTCTTGCCCTAAACCAAAAGCCTCATCTGCCACATAACCCAGTAATATAAATTAAAAATTAGAAACCCAATGCAAATCCCGGTTACAAAACATAAAATCTTCTTCTTTCTATCTTTCCTTTTCATGATTTGATGATCATTTTTCATCCTCTTAATTTTTTGCAAAAGTCTCAAAATCACATGACTAGATCTTTCCTCTACAAGAGGATTGTGCTAAGGTAAAAATCGACAGTGGCCACCTACTTGAAACTCAAAAAAATAATAGATTAATTTCTTGACAATATAATCATACCCATTCCTAACCCCGTATTTTTTGCATCCTATGAACCTTTTTCCAGGATTCATTGTAGTCTATGAAGTCTTCGTGGAGGTTTGCTCACTGCAATAACATCGGGGATGATGACTAACCTTGATGAATGGGACAAAGACATGGCTTGAGTGTGAAGAGGACAATGCTAGAGGAATGAGTTTAAGGGTTTAAGAGACTTGGTTTCTCTCTAAGAGCAATAGAGCCTTTCCTAGGCTTTTAACAGTGGCAGGAGTTTTTGGCGAGTCATTTCCCACCAATAGTAGCCACCTTAGCTTCCTATGTGCACTTTGACAGTAGAAATAGATGGGGGATAGATGGAAGGACCTGATTGATACCAAAATTTAACGTTAATAATGAAATGAAAACTTTTGAAATTCAATGACCAAATAAAAAGCAGGTCAAACCCTAAGGATGAAATTGCATATTAAGCCAAATCTTAATTATACACCTATAAGGATGGCAAAATAATTCATGTTCGACGAAGATTTAGAAATCTTTGACCCGTTAGAGACAGTTATGAATGTGATTTTATCTCTATGGGGACAGGGACAAAGTTTTTTTTAAAAACCTTTGGTATGAACGAGGATAGAGACGAAGGG
This sequence comes from Bretschneidera sinensis, assembly GCA_023935145.1. Classification (NCBI taxonomy): domain Eukaryota; kingdom Viridiplantae; phylum Streptophyta; class Magnoliopsida; order Brassicales; family Akaniaceae; genus Bretschneidera; species Bretschneidera sinensis. The sequence goes on along the minus strand of CM043701.1, from coordinate 68,327,637 downwards.
GTAGGCTTCGACCAACAAAATCCTCGTCCCCGTTCCTATTACAATATTTTTTATGTTATATATATTTGGTAATTACCTAATTATCCTTTAGCTATACAAATAGTTATTTGAAGAAATAAAAAGGGTTTACTATCTTTATGGCCGCACCAATCCACTATTATTTTGGTGAATTTTTTTTTTTAAGATCATATATGTCATTGAACATTGCTTTGTTTATTATGCTTATTAATTTTTTTTTCCTTAACTAGGTGGTTCAAAGGAAAACAATGCCAATGATATATTTTGTCAAACCATTGAGTATGATTCAGATGTTAAGGATGAGGAGCTATATTATTTTGAGATCATATGTTTTTCTAGTATATATTTCTTAATTATTATAATTTTAGTTTATATAAGATTAATGATTGACTTTTTTTTTCTATTTTTTAGGAAAATATTTGATCATTAGAAGACATTTAATTGTTCTACTTTAATGTAATGTTGAACTTATTTTATGATTTAATTTTAATTTGATGACATGCACTTGGATTTGTGAATGTTTGATCTTTGGAATACATTTAATTGTTTTACTTTATTGTAATGTTGAACTTATTTTGTGATTTAATTTTAATCTGATAACATATACTTGGATTTGTTTGTGTTTGCACTTTATATTGAACATTTATTTTATTATTAAAAAAAAGAGTTAACAGAAAATATTTGGTTTTTTCGTTTATAAACAAGGATAGAGACGGGGACAAGAATGAAGATGAGATCTTCATAAATCTCCGACAGGAGACGGGGATGAGGACAAAGAATATTTTTCCAAATAAAGACAAGAACAAAGATGACACTCTTGGCTTCAAACCCATCCCGTTGCCATTCCTATACATCCTCACCACTAAGAATCACTTTTGATTGAATAAAAAATTTGACAAAATGGATCTGGTAATCTGCTATGTCATATACCAAATGTCCCAAATAGTTACCAATAACAGTAGAAAAGTGTTATTTTCATAGACAAAAGAAAAATAAGAAGAAAAAATATTTGTTTTTTATCTATGTTTTATAGAAATGATTAAAAAAATTAAAAAAAAAATGAATTTATTTTGTTTTTTACTCTCCAATATGAGTGAAATTGTGTTGTAGTTGATAAAACCAATGATATGTAACTTTTTAGTACCACTTCATAGTAATTTGAAGATATCATTTAACAAAATTTTGCTAAAACACTATAATTTTTGTATAAAAAAAATACAATTTTACTGTTATTAAGGTATGAATTAGTAATAATTTAAATATTATTTAACAATAATTTGGTAATGTGATTTCTGCACCATGATTGGACATTTTCAAAACTCTTAAATCAGAAAAAAATGATAATTATAACTTAAAAGAGAAAAAAATAAAAACGAATGTAAATCTTTCAATTTTTCTATCTCTCACATTTTTATCTTACCAATAATAATAATAATAATAATAATAATAAAGAAAAAGTTTCCTTCTCAATAATAATAATAATAAAAACAATTGATCATTAACTTACAGAAAAGGTATAATAATTACTTACATAACCGTGTTTTTTCAATTAAAAAAATTCTGAAAATTAGAAAACTTTCTCTAATTGTGCACACTTTGAAATTTTTTTGTATCATCAAGAAAAGAGATTGAACTTGAAGTTTTTATATAAAAACTTGGAAATGGGGAACTCTCATCATGAAATGGTCTTCCACTGCACGAGACAGCGACAATTTTATTTTGTTTTTTAAATTTTGAAGTTGCGTCTTGCATTATTGATACCTAATTGTGCTCTCACTACGTGGTTATTCGGAGGACGTAGGATAGCCTAACTTGTTAACTTGTAACAAAGAAGTTTTTGTAAAATAAAAAAAAAATAAAAAATAAAAATCAATATACAGTAAAAACTTAGCTGTATATAGTATTTTCCGCATTTAAGTTAATTCAAATCCAGACAAAATATAGGAATCAAAAATAAAAACAAACAAACAAACAGATACAACAAGCAAGTCATGTCAAAGCAATCGGAAAACTTAATTGAGAGTATCAATTTCTCCCATTTCTGAAAATATCCCCAACAACCATTCACATCTTTGCATACGCAAAAAATTGATTATTAGATATTGCTTTCTAAAATTGATTTTCGATAGCAGATTTTGTACCTTATAGGCCAAATAACGGAGAGAGCTCATAAATATCAATGGAGGAGGCACTCATATATCAAAACACGGTAATTTAGCAAAGTCACTCATATCCCTATCCAGCGAATTTTAGTTCTAAACCGTTGAATTTACAAAATATTAAAATATCCTCACAAATCTAATGGCTGTAAACTCGAGTTCATTGAACAATTACTTTGTATTTACTACAATTGCTTTCCTTACTTAAATATTTTATATTAAAATATTTTGACCGATAAATTGACTGTCACCTCGACCTCATTAAAAAAATTATTTTGTTTTTACCCTTAGCTTTCCTTACCCAGATATTTTATATATCCACTTGAGAGTCAGGTAACAGGTTGTTTATCTTCGGTCAAGTCAAACTTTTGAGTGAATTCTCAATAAGAGTAAGGCAGATATCCGGTATTTTAAGAGTTGTGTCCCTGTAATTTGTGGTCTTGGTGAGGTCTGGAAGGGAAGGAAGAGAAGAGGCAGAGCCTTGAGCAATGGCAGGTGGGTCTTTTGTTCCAGCTGGTGTAGCCAAGGACAGAGCAGAGCACTACCATGGCAGGCTCACCTTGTTTGTGATTATTGCTTGCATTGTTGCTGCTGTTGGTGGGTCACTCTTCGGCTATGATATTGGAATTTCAGGTACTGTATGTTTATTCCCTGAATCCAAAATTCATACCTACAAAACCTTTAGGATGGTTCTGATGACCATTTGATGAGAGAAACTTCTAAGTGTAAAGAAAGCAACGAAACAAACAAAAGTGTCAAATTCATCTGTCACATGGAACCAGAATTGTACCCGTTTTCTCTGTTTGGCTATCAAACCGATGAGAGAAAAACAAAATTTAGAACCAAATACCCCATTTTTTATTACTTTTTTTTCTCTACCTTCTGGATCTCTTATATACTATACTAGTGGATATAGCATCCTTTATATTTCTTTCCATAGCCCTTAGTGTTCTTTTCCTAAAGAGTGCCAGGGAGAATTCAATCAACATTTCAAAAGTATCTTAGAAAAAAAAATAACCTTTGAGTTCATCATAGAGATAAATAAACAGTGTCATCAACAGAAAAACTATCCTTTCTTAACATTATTTCAAAAATCAACAGGAGGAGTCACATCTATGGATGAATTTCTCTTGAAGTTCTTCCCCAAGGTATATAGAAACAAGAGGTATGCACATGAAAACAACTACTGCAAGTATAACGACCAACGGCTCGCAGCATTTACCTCTTCTCTATACCTTGCCGGTTTTGTTGCATCTCTGGTGGCATCCTCTGTCACAAGGAAATACGGGCGTCGTGCAAGTATAATTTGCGGGGGGGTCAGCTTTCTTGTTGGAGCAGTTCTCAATGCTGCAGCTGTTAGCCTGGCAATGCTCCTTCTGGGGCGGATCATGCTTGGTGTTGGCATTGGACTTGGAAATCAGGTACATGTTCTGCTTAAACCTATATCTTGTAGTATTAGATTGCAAAGTAAAAATTCCTAAAAGAATTTGTGGAAAAACAAAAAATAAAAAGATATGAGATTTCACTGCTCTAATTATATGACAGAAGATTTCTTGAATTTAAGTGAATGAAAGCAGAGATATTAACTTGCTTCTTGCAGAATTAGATTGGAGTTCTTAACATATATATGAGCTTGATATACATTGTTGGCCCATTTCCTATTATCTTAAGCTTTTGGATCAACCGTAGTTAACATGATATCAGAGCAAAAATCTTACTGTTCGAATCTTGATAACTCTCCCTAGCTTGATATATATTGTTGGCTCATTTCCTATCGGCTTAAGCTTTTGGGATCAATTATAGTTAACAGGAGTAGTTGGGTTGAAAGATAATCAACTGTATTCTTCTTGTTTAAATATTCCAAGATACCTGAACTGCACTTCCTGATGGTTGTTATGAAGGCTATTCCACTATATTTATCAGAAATGGCGCCAACCCATCTTCGAGGAGGCTTGAATATGTTGTTTCAGTTAGCAACCACCCTTGGTATCTTCACAGCAAACATGATCAATTATGGAACACAAAAGCTCAAACCTTGGGGATGGAGACTCTCTCTGGGGCTGGCTGCATTTCCAGCTCTGTTGATGACAATAGGAGGAATACTTCTTCCAGAGACACCTAACAGTTTAATTGAACGAGGATCAAGAGAGAAAGGCAGACGAGTCCTAGAGAAAATCAGAGGAACCAGAGATGTCAATGCAGAGTTTGAAGACATGGTAGATGCAAGTGAGTTGGCTAATTCAATCAAGCACCCCTTCAGAAACATCCTTAAAAAAAGAAACAGGCCACAATTGGTTATGGCAATCTTCATGCCCACATTCCAGATCCTCACAGGCATAAATTCATTTCTCTTCTATGCTCCAGTATTGTTTCAGACAATGGGATTCGGAGGCAATGCTTCACTTTATGCCTCAGCTTTGACAGGAGCAGTTCTTGTCACATCTACCTTGATTTCCATGGCAATTGTAGATAGATTGGGTCGAAGAGCTCTACTTATCAGTGGCGGAATACAAATGATTATATGCCAGGTAAAAGACTCATCACTCTTTCAATCAGCATTAGCCTGCAAAATAACTTCAGGAAAACTAAATGCACAAAAAAAAAGTCTCTCATATCCCTTTCCAGAGAATGTCCATTTCACATTTTTTAGAACATTTTCTAGGATTTTGGTTTCCCGGAAATACTGCATAACATTAATATATACATATCACAATTCACATAAAATTTGCAACATCTCGAGAGAAAATGTTGGAAAATCTTGTTAAACTGGTCCGATCCTATCAAAAGCGTTGGTGCACTAGGTATCTTGATTGATTCCTTGATAACTTTCCCGCAACCTCAAATAATAGTTGGTTCCTTCGAATGGAAAACAGGTCATAGTCGCCATAATCTTGGGACTGAAGTTTGGAAATGATCAAGAACTATCGAAAACCTTCTCCATATTGGTGGTGGTCGTGATTTGCCTCTTTGTTGTAGCTTTTGGATGGTCCTGGGGTCCACTTGGGTGGACAGTACCAAGCGAAATATTTCCATTAGAAACCCGATCAGCTGGTCAGAGCGTTACAGTTGCTGTTAACCTTCTCTTCACTTTCATCATAGCCCAAACTTTTCTCTCCCTCCTGTGTGCATTTAAGTTTGGAATCTTCCTCTTCTTCGCTGGCTGGGTTCTTGTCATGACCGTCTTTGTCTACTTCTTCCTTCCTGAAACCAAGGGAGTTCCCATTGAAGAGATGATACTCTTGTGGAGAAAACACTGGTTCTGGAAGAGGATATTGCCTGCATATCCAGATTATGCAAGTAATGATGGGCAAAGCAGCTCAATGGAATTAGCTGAAACAGATGCAGCAACAGCACTTGAGCACTGAATTCAAGAAAATGTTCATGTATAATATGCTGTATAAGGCAACAGCTAGAATACCTACCCATCAGGGTGAAACATCGTTATTCCAACAAAACTAGTATTCAACATGGCAGTAGCCTTGTCAAAATTTGTGTAAGAAGAGATAGCCCACAAAACAACATGAGCCTGAAGCAATTTACATGCTTATAGAAAATACTTTTCAAAAGGAGTGCCTTTGGTTGTCGGGTGATATATTATAACATAAGTTTGTGTGTTGTGTATATATATAAAGAAAGTTCTTACTTTAGTTTAAACAAGAAACTGTGAACAAAAACAACACGTGAAAATTTGAACCGTATATCATTCCTCATAAGAAATAATGGGCTACCAGTGTCTTTCAATTTACCTATTTCCATGGATAATGAAATGATTTTGTAACTACCATGTGAAAGAGCATTGGATGATATGTTATTGAATAGTTCGATATGGGGCCAGCAAACAGCAGCTCGTGACACCAACAAATGTGGGTACAAGCGTCTCCATATAGTTCAGTGGAGCTGGTAATTTTCATTACAGCTACAAAAAAAATTTTACACAGCTAAGAGAGTATAAGAATTCAACAGATGGAGAAAAATGCTAGTACAATGGCATCTGGTTAATTGAAATTTGAAACCCCTATCATCAGCAGCCTGATTCAAGATGCTAATCAAACGTATAAATCGTTGCATAAACATGCCGTTTTCTTAGTACAATATAATGTATAAGGCTAATGTATGAGACTTGGACTCCACTAAGAGTAGACAGTAATCTTACGAGTAATTGGAGCATCGACGATGTTTTTTTAAAAGAGAATAAGCCCAGCATGTATGCACAAACTTCTATCAACAAGGGACCCAGAGGCGAAAAGGATAAAGGATTCCTGCTTGATGCTAGTTACTTTTACCAAACAGGCAATTCTTACTTTCATTACAGGTGCAAGAAGTAGATTGACACAACTACCAGTGTCAAAATAACATAACAGGCGGAGAGTAATATGATGAGGCTGCTAACAATGATGAAGAATTTGAAGAAAACAGTGAGGTAAACAAGCACAATCCAAGCAGGAGATCAGTTAGAGCTAGAAGAAATCCTCTATGGCACAATGATTTTGTAATATGAAAGCTATTGGTTGATAAATAAAAGGTAATATGCTATTGATTAGGGAGCATGGTTAGTTTGTTGAGGTGTATTGCAGCTTAGCGGATTTATTTCAATCTGTTAGTGCTATTCTCTATGTGTAACTAACTAGGCTGTCATATAAGGATCATAATCCTCTCCATTTGAAAATTGAAATGGAGTCAAGTTTATTGTGAGATTTAATTTCAAATCATCAAATGGAGAATATTCAAGTTCAAATTTGTCAAGGTGGTATTAAATCTCACTATAAACTTGACCTCCATTTTAATTCTTAAATTGGGAGAATCGTAATCCGTCATATAAAACTTAGATTTCCATTTACAAATGAATGAAGATTTTCACAATTCATTTGTGATTCTGAACCTCTCTCCCTCATTTCTTCTTGGAGCTACTTGAGCTCGAATCCGCTCTTTCGTTCTATCCCTCCTTTTTCTAGAAATATCTTGGTTTTGTAATTCAATCTACGCTACACTTTCTATCACCATGGTTGAGGGTGTCAGATCTAAGAACAATCTTACCAACAAAAATGAGCTCTTCATGGACAAGATTGATGCTCTCATGGCAGGTATGCTCAAAGAATCTAAAAGAGAATCTCATCAGGAGCTTCAATTAGAATTTCAAACTACTTTGAAACCAATTCATGTGCAATTAGACAAGCTCTCTTCCTACCTGCCCCATGTTTTAAATCCAAATGCATGTACTTCTCAAAACAAAAGCTCAAGTGATTTAACTCTAAACCCTACTATTGCTTCTTCTAAAGGCATTAAACTTGACTTTCCAAAGATTAGTGATTGGGACCCTACTGATTGATTATTTAAGACTAACCATTTTTTTAAATTCCATCAAACACCTAAGGAATACAAACTGTTAATGGCCTTTATACATTTAGAGGGCCCTGCATCCAGTTGGTATCAGTAGCTCTTTTACAGCACTGATGTAAGGCACTGAGTAGATTTTCAAAGGGCTATAAAACTAAGGTTTAACCCTTCATCCTATGAAGACCCTCAAGGTGCGTTGGCCAAACTCACTCAAACGTCCACCATCCTTGATTATCAAACTAAGTTTGAATCTCTTAGTAGCAAGGTGTTTGGCTTGAATGAACAATTCTTAAAAAGTTGTTTCATATCAAGTTTAAAACCTGAGATAAGAAGAGAAGTATTAGCCCATTAACCCATTGATTTATATAAGGCCATTAGTCTTGCTAGTTTGTAAGAAGACGGAATTATAGAACTAAAATTTGCTCCCAGGCCTTGGATTTCAAGTCCACTGCTCAACCTTTTTTAATGGGTCCAAAACCTTCTCTAGTATTGCCTACTGTTGCAACAAAATCCTTGCCTATTAGAAGATTATCTCCAACTGAGATGGCTCGGAGAAGATGTTGGTATTTATTTAAGGTTTAAACATGGTTTGAAAAGGTTCAGCATTAGGTCTTGGCGCCTCGGCTCAAGGTGTGCGCACCTCGGCGTCTAGGAAGTCCAGAAGATAGGAGAGAGGCTATGCGCCGCGACCCAAGGTGTGCGCATCGCGACTCAGCCACCCCAGGTCGCGGCCTCCAGCATGACAAGGAACCTCCCCCCTCTTTAGGCTGCGGCTTGCCCTATTCTAGGCCGAGGCTTGAAGGCACAACTAATCCTTTTGTTTCAGCATTTCAAATGGTGCGTGAGGCATGATCAAAACGCACAGGATCACTCAGGATTGATGAAGGGCTATGGTTGATTGGTCCTCAAAATCTAAAGGTGGAAATTGACCTTCAAGATTGGTCAAAAAGTTGGTGCACTATATAAAGGGTCACCTAGCTTCAATCTAAACATAATGTGTGAGACATAACAAATGACATACAAGAGATCAATTGCAAGAGTGCAAAGACACTAAACACAAGAGAGATTCTTTGTAGAGAGGCTGATTGTTTAGAGAGAGAGTAGAATAGAAAGGGGATTCAAAGGCTTGTAAAGGGAATTTTCTTGGGAAAATTCCAAGGTTAGTTTTTATCACTTTCTTTTACTTCTTCTTCTTTCGTTCTTCAAGAACCAGTGAGTTTTTGAAAAGGTGTTGCTGATTGTAAAGAACTCCATTGACAAGATAGTGCAGAGAGCTTGGAGGAGCTCACGGGGACGTAGGCACATTGTCGAACCCAGTCAACAAATTGCTTGTGTTCTTTCTTTTATTTGATTGTTGTTTCTGTTCTGATCATTATAAGTCATTCTAGAATTGGGTTGTTCGGAAGATCACCACCTGAGCATCTTGAGGGTGGTCTCCCAACAAGTGGTATCAGAGCTTTGGTGAGCGGGTATCGGAGCAAGACTCCAAGAATCAAAGATCAACTTCTTGGGTGATTCAAGAACGGAGTAGAGATCAAGATCTGATTGTGTTCTTGAGGTTCAAGAACGGAGTAGAGATCAATCTTTGATCCTGTTCTTGAGATTTAGAAGAAGTTGGAAAGTAATTGTGGGTGCTGCATAAATCCAGGATTTTCTCCGCAAGATGGGTTCAAACTTCATTGTTCAGAAGTTTGATGGAAAGGGAGACTTTGCCCTTTGGAAGCGGAAGATCGAGGCTGTTCTTATGCAACAAAAGGTGGACTTGGCGATTGGAGAAGATGACACTTTTCCAACAAGTATCACGGAAGTCCAGCTGATTGAGATGAAGAAGATGGCGAATAGCACCATCTTTCTACACATCTCGGATAGCGTCACAAGGGAGTGCGGAGACTCGGAAGATCCAGCTGTCATATGGAAGAAACTAGATGAGTTGTTTTTTTACCAAAACTCTCCCTAATAAGATTTATCTTCTTAAACGAATCTTTGCTTTTAAAATGGATCCTAATAAAGAGTTGTAAGATAATCTTGATGTGTTTAACAAATTAGTTCAAGATTTGGTTAGTTGTAGTATAAATTTCCCGGATGAACAATTGGCTGTTACGTTATTAAATTCTCTTCCTGATTATTTTGAAAGTTTGATTAATGCTATTGAATTGGAAGAGATACACTAATCAAAGAAATTGTGATCAATGCTATTAGGGCTCATGATTTCAAAGCCAAAATGAGGGAAGCATCAAGTGGAGAAGGGATGTTCGTTAGAGGACGGCTAGCAACTCGGAATAATAGTAGCATCCATGGCAACTACTAGGAGAAATCATAGGGTAGAGGGCAGGGTAATGGGAGATCGCATTCCAAACCGAAGTTTGGAGGGAGGCGATGCTTCTACTGCAATAAGGAGGGTCACTTCAAGAAAGATTGCAAGAAGAGGTTGTGGGATGAGAAAGGAATAAGCCATACCAACAATGGAGAGGCTTTGGTTGCCAAAGGAGAACAACAAGATGATGTTCTTGTTGTGTGCTCAAATATAAGCAGGAGGCAAGGCAGCAAGAAATGGATCTTGGATACCGGGTGCACTTATCATATGTGCCCTCACAAAGATTGGTTCAAGAATCTCAAGGAAACCAATTATGGAAAGGTTTTCTTGGGGAATGATACTTCTCGCCAAGTGAGGGGGATAGGAGACATCCAATTGAGAATGTTTGATGGAGTCATAAGGCTGCTGCGGAATGTGAGGTATCTTCCGGATTTGAGAAGAAACTTGATCTCATTGGGATAGCTGGATTCCATTAGGTATACATACAAAGCAGAGGGGGGAAATATCAAGATAACCAAGGGATCTTTGATAGTGATCAAAGCAGCAATTAAAGACGGTCTCTATGAGATGATCGGAGAGACAGAAATCAAGGATCAAGCAGCAAGCTTGATGGCTGAGATGGATAAGACAGCCCTTTAGCACACTTGCTTGGGACAAATGAGCGAAAAGAGTCTGCAAGTTCTCAGCAAGGATGGTCTACTTGGTGGCGACAAGATAGAGAAACTTGATTTCTGTGAGTGTTGCGTTCTTGGGAAGCAACATCGGGTCAGCTTCAACACCAGAATGCACAAGTCTAAGGACATTCTTGACTACATTCATGCAGACCTTTGGGGACCAGCAAGAACACCAACACAGGGAGGTAATCGTTACTTTCTTTCTTTAATTGATGATTATTCAAGAAAGGTTTTGGTTTATTTGCTTAGAAGTACATCAGATGCTTTGAATAATTTTGTGGTGTAGAAAAAGTTGTTGAAGACTCAAACGGGTAGGGTAGTTAAGGTTTTACGAACCGATAATGGCTTCGAGTTTTTTAACAAGGATTTTGATAAATTCTGTGAATTAAATGGCATTCTAAGACATAGAACGGTTGTGAAAACCCCTTAGCAAAATGGAGTTGCTGAGAGGATGAATAGAACCCTTATGGAAAATGTTAGGTGCATGTTAATTGGATTCGGTTTACCAATATGTTTTTGGGGAGAAGCTGTGTCTACTGCTGCATATTTGATTAATAGATTACCCTCTAGGGCTTTAGACCTTAAGACTCCCATGGAAATGTGGAGTGGAAAACCCCCTAAGTTAAGCAACCTTAGAACTTTTGGGGGTGCTGCATTTCCACATCAAAATGATGGTAAACTTAGCCCAAGGTCTAGAAAATGTGTATTTCTAGGGTATAGTGATGGGGTTAAGGGGTATAGGTTGTGGTCCTTAGAACTATTAGGAATGAAACTCATAATAAGTAGGGATGTTTTTTTTAATGAATTGTTATTTTCCTATTTGGAGAAAACTAACCCTGCAAGGGATAGTGATCAAACTAGTCTAGAATTTATGAAGCATAACATCAAGGAGAATTCAGTTCAGGTAGAGCAAGGATGGCAAGAGGGTTCGGACCCGGTAGAGCCCATTGATAAAGGTCAAGCTCAGGACACTCAAGAAGAGGCTGAACTAGAAGGAGATGATGCAGCAAGTCAGAATGATTATCAGCTTACAAGGGACCGGGAAATGAGGGTGGTTAGACCACCTTTGAGATATGGTTTTGCGGATGCTAATGTAGCATCTCCTTGGACAGAATGAGAGGTTGAACCAAAAACTTACATTGACGCCATGGAATGTAAGGATTCGTCAAAGTGGCAGCTAGCCATGGAGGAAGAAATGGATTCTTTGAGGAAGAATAACTCTTGGGAATTGGTGCCCAAACCAGAAAAACAGAGAGTTGTGGATTGTAGGTAGATCTACAAGATCAAAGAAGGGAACACTCTAGGGGATGAAGTCCGGTATAAACCTAGGCTGGTGGCGAAGGGGTTCACATAAAGAGAAGGCATAGATTTCACCGAAATATTCTCACCGGTTGTGAAATACAAGACAATAAGGATAGTGTTAGCAATGGTGGTCCAATTCAATTGAGAAATCGAGCAAATGGATGTGAAGACAGCGTTCTTACATGGAAAGCTTGATGAGACCATCTACATGAGGCAAGCCGAAGGCTATGAGGAAGGAAAGCAAGGAGAGTTGGTATGCCAATTGAAGAAATCTCTCTATGGTCTGAAGCAATCACCTCGGCAATGGAACAAGAGGTTCGATTGCTTTGTAACTAGCTTGGGTTTCATGAGGAGCTACTATGATTCGTGCTTGTACTACAAGGGGCACAAGGTGAAGGAAGTGGTGATCATCCTCATCTATGTTGATGATATGTTGCTGGTTGGGAGCAGCATGGAGAGGATAGGAAAATTGAAGGCTCAACTCAGTGAGGAGTTTGAGATAAAGGATCTTGGCCATACACAGAAGATCCTTGGGATGTGTATAATCCGGAAAAGGGAGAGAAACAAATTGAAGATTTCTCAGACTTCCTACATAGAGAATATGATATCTAAGTTCTCTATGGAAGATAGCAAACTAGTGAAGGTTCCCCTTGCTGATCATTTCAAGTTCTCCAGCGATCAATGTCTGATATTGGATGAGGAGAAGAATGAAATGGAAAGATCCCCTACTCTAGTGCGGTTGGATCAGTCATGTTCATGATGGTAAGCACTAGACCTGGCATTGCTCATGCAATGAGTGTTCTCAGTAGGTTTATGAGTAATCCCGAAAATGAGCATTGGCTTGGGATAAAGTGGTTGCTGAGGTACTTAGAGGGAAGCCCCAAAAGTGGGACTGGTTTATGAGAAGAGGGGTAAGTCCATCTCTCTTTATGGTTATGTGGATTCGGACTATGGATCAGACCAGGATAAAAGAATATCTATCTCCTACTTCTTCAACTTAAACAGATGTTGTATAAGTTGGAAGGCTCAGTTACAGCCGGTGGTAGCACTCTCAACAACCGAGGCTGAGTACATAGCGGCAACGGAAGCCATAAAGGAGGCTATATGGTTCAAAGGGTTGTTGGAAGAGTTGAAGGTACTAAAAGAGCAGGTGGTGGTGTATTCGGATAGCCAAAGTGTGTTGCACTTGTGTAGGAATCCAGTGTTCCATGAGAGGACAAAGCATATGGATGTTCAGTATCATTTCATTCAGGAAAATGTTACGAAATGATGCATTCATGTGGACAAGGTAACCACGGAAGAAAATCCTACAGATTTAGGCATCAAAGTTCTACCTCTAAGTAAGTTCAATCATTGCCTTGGACTTCTTAGGATTGGAGTCAGTTGATATGATGACTCAAGTGAGTTTGGATCCTGAGTTCTTTGCATAATGGGTTCGGGTTTAATCGCTTAGACAAAGGTAGAGATTGTTGATATTTGTCTAAGGTTTAAATAAGGTTTGAAAAGGTTCAGCATCTGGTCTTGGCGCCTCGGCTCAAGGTGTGCGCACCTTGGCCTCCCGGAAGTCCAAAAGATGGGAAGAGCGACTGTGTGTCGCGACTCAAGGTGTGCGCGTCGCGGCTCAGCCACCCCAGGCCATGGCCTCCAGCATGACAAAAAACCTCCCCCCTCTTCAGGCCGCAGCTTACCCTGTTCTAGGCCTCGGCTTGAAGGCACACCTAATCCTTTTGTTTCAGCATTTAAAATGGTGCGTGAAGCATGATCAAAATGCACAGGATCACTTAGGATTGATGAAGGGCTATGGTTTATTGGTCCTCAAGATCTAAAGGTGGAAATTAACCTTCAAGATTGGTCAAAAAGTTGGTGCACTATATAAAGGGTCACCTAGCTTCAATCTAAACATAATGTGTGAGACATAACAAGTGACATACAAGAGATCAATTGTAAGAGTGCAAAGACACTAAACATAAGAGAGATTCTTTGTAGAGAGGCTGGTTATTTAGAGAGAGAGTAGAATAGAAAGGGTATTCAAAGGCTTCTAAGGGAATTTTCTTGGGAAAATTTTAGGGTTAGTTCTTATCACTTTCTTTTACTTCTTCTTCTTTTGTTCTTCAAGAACTAGTGAGTTCTTGAAGAGGTGTTGCTGATTGTAAAGAACTCCATTGACAAGATAGTGCAGAGAGCTTGAAGGAGCTCACTGGGATGTAGGCACATTGCCGAACCCCGTCAACAAATGGCTTGTGTTCTTTCTTTTCTTTGATTGTTGTTTTTGTTCTGATCATTACAAGTCATTCTAGACTTGGGTTGTTCGGAAGATCACCACCTAGGCATCTTGAGGATTGTCTCCCAACAAAAGAGATAAGGGTTTATGTTTCAATTATGATAAAAAAAAATAATTCATCTTGGTCACAAATGCAAGGGTAAAATGACACTGCTTTTATTGGATGGTAGGGAATCTGAGGATGTTGTACAAACTAATGACTTCTGTGAGGACCTCGAAAGCATTCTTCAAACTCTTACTTCTGAGATTAGTTTTCATACTCTCATGGGACACACAAGTTCTAAAAATTAAGGCTCCAAGGCTTAATTCATGAGTAGCTTGTTCAGTGCTTGTGGATGGGGAAAGAACCCACAATTTCTTTCAAGAAAAGTCTGTTGGATTCTTTAAGTTGCCAAACACATTTTCCAATCATTTTAAGGTATAAGTAGGCAATGGGGAATACCTGATATGTATTGGCATTTGCAAGGCAGTGAGCTTCTCTCTACAGGGCCATCACTTCACCACTGACTTCTTTGTTCTCTCCCTACATAGGGAAGACCTCATTTTAGGAATATAATGATTGGAATTGTTGGGTGATATTACAACAAATTATGATAAACTCGCTATGGCCTTCAATTGGCATGGTAACTATGTTTGTTTACAAGGTGAACAACATTTACAACCCTCTGCTATATCAACTCATCAGTTGAAAATGTTACTTCATATTAAAGCATTATCATCTACTTTTCTGTTATTCTCTCTTGATGCTACTGCCCCTTATCATAGCTCCCTTACTGGTGATATTTTGCACCATCTTCCCTATGATATTACTCAAATTAAAGATGTCTTACTTTACTATTAAGATGTTTTTGCAGAATCCTCTACTCTTCCATCCAAAAGAACAACATATCATAACATTCTGGTGGCTCCAGGGTCTAAACCAGTCAATTTTAGACTATACAAATACCTCTATTACCAAAAAAATGAGACAGAGAAAATGATTGATACAATGCTTCAACAGGGAATCATTCAAAAAAGCACAAGTCTTTATAGCTCTCCAGTGTTGCTTGTTAAAAAAGATATAGGACATGGAGATTCCGTGTTGATTATAGAGCCTTGAACCACATCACTATCAAGGATAAGTTCCCCATTCCCACACTTGATGTGCTACTTGATGAGCTTTATGGTGCAACTATTTTTTTCTAAATTGGACTTGAAGGTAGGTTATCACCAAATCATAATGGACGCTCCTTATGTTTATAAAATTTCTTTTAGAACTCATCATAGCCATTTTCAGTTCCTTGTGATGCCTTTAGGTCTCACCAATGCTCCATCATCCTTTCAAGCTACCATAAATGAGGCTTTTCACTCTTATTTGAGGAAGTTTGTCATTATATTGTTTTATGACATCTTTATTTACAACAAATCTATCTCAAATCATGTACACCACCTCACTTTAGTCCTGGCTTGCTTGAAGCAAAGTTCTCTCTATATTAAACTGAGTAAATGCACTTTTGCTCAGTCATCGCTTGAATACTTAGGCCATATTATTAGTGCAGAGGGTGTCAAGCCTGATCCTAGCAAGATAGAAGCAATGATCAGTGGCCTACTCCAACATATTTGAAACAAATCATAGGGTTTCTCGAGCTCATAGGTTATTACAAGAAATTTATAAAAAGACATGCCTCTATTACCTCACCTTTGACAGATCTTTTGAAGAAAGATGCCTTCCACCGGTCCTTTCAAACTCAGCAAACTTTTAACTCTTTAAAAAAGGCAACTAAGGCACTAGTACTAAGCCTACTTAACTTTGACAAGCCATTTATTGTGGAGACGGATGCTTCTGGGCCTAGCATTGGGGCAGTTTTATAACAACAACAACAACCCATTGCATACTTCAACAAGAAACTATATCATAAAATACATAATCAATCAACTTATTAAAGAGAACTATATGTCATTATTGCTACAGTGGTAAAATGGAGGCAATACTTGCTTGGCAGTAAATTTTTCATTAAGATAGATCCAAAGAGAACTAAACATCTCATGAATTAATTTATTCAAACACCTAATCAACAACAATTCTTGCCAAAGCTCATTGATTTTCATTATGACATTGATTATAATTCGGGCAAAGAGAATCAAGTTATTGATGCCTTATCTATGATGCATTCTACTTTAGATGTTATATTGTTATCCTTGGCCTACACTACTCTTGTTTTCCATTTCCTAGAGACACTTAAGCTAGAACACTCTTCTCATTTTGATGTTATTAAGCTGAAGGTAGAAATTCAATTTGATAGCCTTAAACTCTATGATTGGATAGTAAGAGATGGTTTTGTTTACTTCAAGGGGAAGTTATTTCTTGGTGCTCAATCTACATTGAAAAATGTTATTATCAGTGAATTTCATGCAACAACTATTGGGGGTCATTCTAGTATTTTAAGAACTTACATTTGAATTGCTACTAATTGTTTCTAGCATGGCCTCAAACAAGATGTCAAAAAAATTGTCCTCAATGCACATTTTGTCAACAAATCAAGCCAATGAATATTCCTTCTTATAGCCTCCTTCAACCCTTGTAACTACGAAAGCAAGTATAGGAAGATGTGAGTATGGACTTCATTACTCACCTCCTAGTTTCACATGGTTATACTACCATATTGGTTGTGGTAGATAGGTTCTCCAAATATGTTCACTTTGGAGCCTTACTAACTCACTATACTACTAGCAGAGTGGCCTCCTTATTTTTGCATATAATATGTAAACATCATGACATTCCCTGAACTATTGTGAGTGATAAAGATCCCCTATTTCTAAAAAAAATTTGATCTGAATTGTTTGCTCTACAAGGAACTCAACTCCACATAATATGCGAACATCATACTCGTTCAGTGGAAACGTTTGCGTCTAGAAGAAGCATCTTGGGAGGATGCTTGGCAATTCAAGACCTTGTATCTTTGGCTTCACCTTGAGGAAAAGGTGGTTCTGGTTGGGGAAGGCAATAATGTAGTTCATAACATTGTAGAAGAGAGCGATATGGAAACAGGGAACGCTGCTAACAACAATGAAGAATTTGAAGAAAATAGTGAGGTAAACACGCACAATCCAAGTAGGAGATTAGTAAGAGCTAGAAAAAATCCTCTATGGCACAATGATTTTGTAATATGAAAGTTATTGGTTGATAAGTAAAAGATAATAGGTGGCATACTATTGATTATGGAGCATGGTTAGTTTGTTGAGGTGTACTACAGCTTAGCGGATTAATTTCAATTTGTTAGTGACATTCTCTAGGTGTAGCTAACTGGGTTGTCATATAAGGCCTAGATTTCCATTTACAAAGGAATAGAGATTTTCACAATTCGTTTATGCTTCTGAACCTCTCTCCCTATTTTCTTCTTCGAGCTGCTTGAACTCGAATCAAGCAATAAATTCACCAATCCTGTCCTGTTACCTGCATCATAATACTAGGTACTTGACCATCTATTATCAAGAGTCTCTTGCTAACATCAGTACAAGGTCAATCAGATATTGACTTAAAAATAATAGCCAAGCAAATGGATCTCAAAGATGGAGCATTGGGCATTTATCAAGGTAACTTAGCGTTTATCAAGGCAACCTATCATCATCAGTCTATAGTACAAACCAAATGAGAACAACTTATTGTACGATTTAATGCACTAACAGCAAATGGTTCTGTAAATCTATATAACAAAGTTTTAAAAACAAACAATAGGTGTTGACAATGCACAAATTCTATAGTAAATAGACAAAACAAAACACAAATGCATATCAATGCGATCAAATACTCTATGGCTTCATTTATTTAAAATAATACTCTATGCTTTCATTTCAGACAAATGCAACCTATTTATGGTGTTTGTTTGCATCTCTTTAGTTTTAGATATATAGGGCATGAACTCCATAATGAAATCAAGCGCTACAGCAGATAAATGGGATGAGCATCAAGAATAATTCAGCAATTAACCTTCAGTATAAGTATAGGTGAAATGGTTCAACTATGTCCAAGAACTCTTTTTCACCTGCATCTCTGTAATACCCGTATTTGTAAAGTAAGGGTAAAGAAGTAATTTAATAAATATGACATGAAATTAAAAACAATATATTTACGCGATGGATTTAGTATTGAATAAAATAATTCTTAAAAAATATAGACGTGTCCAGTATAAAAAAAGAAGGAAAAGAAAAAAGAAAAAAAAATTAATTAATTATTTTTCTAAAAAAAAGTCAACAAAATATGGCAGCACCTGCTGCCAAGTTAAATTGTGAAGGGTGTATGCCTTGCACATCTCCAAAATGTAGAGGCTGTGGGTGAGTTTAGGTGCTGATGGTGCAGCACACTTTTGAGGCTGCTGACAGTTTTAAGGAGTAAGCTTATATATATATATATATATATACGCACTTTTACAATTTCACAAAGTTTCTTTCAATTTCTTGTTTTTTCTCTAAACACTTGAGGACCCAAAGAAAATTTGAAAGAGCAAAATTACGAAGAGGTTTACTACGGAATTTCATAGAGAATCACGAGAAGCTATCAGAAAAACAGAAGGTAATAACATAGTGTTTATTTTTTAAATTTTTAACATACATAAAATTTCTTGTAATTCAAAGTGGGAATTTTCAAAGGGTGCGGTTTATGAAGAATTAAAGAAATAATTAGAAATTCAATACAAATACTATGTCAAGTGTTGACGATTAGCAACCAGGGAAATTTTTTTAGAGGAACGGGAAAGGCAAGGAGGTGACCCACAGGTAGCTTTAAGTGCTACTGAGTTGGATTTACTTTAAGTAATCTAAATAAAAATGAAAAATCTAGGGATAATATTAAAATAAATTATTAGCTTATATTTTGATAATAGATAAAGAGTTGGTTGATATATATGATATGAATATTGGACACTTAGAAAAATAATTATGTGAGAAGAAATATTATTAGAATAACGAGTAGTGATGATGATAAATAAAATTCTTGATGAGCTATGGTTGATGTTTGGATATGAATTTTGAGCAGGTGAAATTTAATAGATCTTAACAAGCTATGATGGATGATTTGATGTGATTTATGAGGAGAATAATTTAGTGAAATTTATTTCAATAATAAATTGGAGAAAAATCAGGATAGTCAATTTAAATGTTTTGAATTTATGTCGTTTTATATTATTGTTCATATGTATATTTCATATAATTGTTCATATGCATATGCATTAAATAAAAGAAAAGAACCGGGAAGGCAGCCGGTCTAATGAGAATGAAAAAACCGGGAAGGCAGCCGGTCTAATGAAAATGAAAAAACCGGGAAGACAGTCGGTCTAATGAAAATGAAAGAACCGGGAAGACAGCTGGTCTAATGAAAGAAAAGAACTGGAAAGGCAGTCAGTCTAAGATAAAAACATGTCAACATGTGGGAAGACATTCCCATAATAATAATATTCATGCATTGCATCTGTTTTACTTATTGCTTGCATTACTGAAATGCTGATGTGTGATGTGTTATTAGGAATTTATTTATATATGGATGAGTCTCACAGAGAGATGGTTATAGTGATAAGAACCATCTAAATGGTAGATTTTATGATGTGAACCTCATTACGAATTTTAAGGAAATTGATGGTCTTGAGGTGAACCAATAAATAAGAAGATGAGATTGATAGAGAATGAGACTAATGAGATGTGTATTGATAGTGGAATGCTAGTATTAAGTTGTATGAGATATAAATGATTTAATATTGAAAGACCATTTATACAAATTGAGTATTTATAGTAAATTTAATTCACTGAGCTTGTGAAGCTCATCCCTCATTGTACAATGATTTCAGGTAGCAGACATAACAAATAGTCTGGTGGGTTGAGAGTCAGATAAAATCATATCTGTAAGCCGTGTACGTGTCAACATCTCAGACTAATGAGAAAATAAAATAAAAATTTATTTATAAATATTCATGCATTTTATGTTGTATATAATGTTTAAGTCAATATCAGAGTGATGTATCTCCCCTGTTGAGGGTTGAAGACTGATGTAAAAGAATTTCTGTAGGTATTATTTTTATTGTTGCATATATATGTCGTGCTGGGATCTTCAAAACGTGATGACACCGTCTCGGGGGTGGCCGACCCAGGATGGGTCGTTACAATTTTGGTATCAGAGCATTAGGTTTTATGATTCTGTAGACTGCATAAAAAGTAAGAAAGTGGAAGATTAAAATAAATTATATTTTAATAAATAGTCTGAGAATGACATGTGGACGTGCTAGAGTTAGAGTTGTTGATTTGAGAGGGCGTGGTAGGCCCTTAATATTTGGACAAGTCGAGATTGAGTCTGAATCTGTGGTTCCTAGAAGGGAACATGTTGATAGTATGATTGATATTAGTAATATAATTGATATTAGTAAAGCCATGAAAGAATCTGAAATTGAAAGAGATGAGCTAAGATAAGCTCTTACACTTGCTCTTGAAAAATGAAGGTAACAGATGATAGAATTGATAGTTTATAGCATAGACTTGGTGAACAGGCTAGAACAGTGCCTGAGGCTATTGTAAATCCAGTAATGATAAACGTTAAAAAGAGGGAAAAGTGAGTTTATACATGAGATGCAAAGAGATATAATTAAGCTGAATGCCTTGTTGTTTAAAGGATCTATGAATCTTTTTAAGCTTGAGTTTTGGGAGAAACATGTAGAGAGATTATTTGGCATTTTACTAGTAACTGACAGATAGAAGGTTGCCTTTGCTTCGTTTGAGTTAGAATGAGAAGTTTTTGAATGATGAGAGGATATTCTTCCTAGGGTAAGTGCAGATGTTGTTATACCCTTAACCTGGAATAGGTTTAAGGAGGTTTTCCTTGATAAATACTTTTCTTAGACCTTTAGAGCCCCAACAAGTACAGATTTTATTTATTTTAGGCAAATGGGTTAACTGTGGCTCAGTATGATAGCAAATTCATGGTCTCGTCAATGATTGTACCGGAAATGGTAGACCTAGAGGAGAAGAAGTGTAAGAGGTTCAAATATGAACTATGTTTTAAGATTTGATCAAAACTATCTTACATGAGACATATAAATTATGTCAGATTGGTGGATACAACACTTCAGATTGAGATGGATATGATAGAAATTTGAGGTTGGAGGAATTGGCAGAAGAGGTCTAAATTTGAAGAACCCAGAGGTGGTATCAGTATGAATGTGCAGGGTGGGGGACCACCCAAATGAGGCGTTTCTTGTTACAGAGAACTTTAGTACAGAGTCAAAGGCAAGAAGGATCTGTTACTTCTATAGCTCAGAATACTATTGATGAGACCCTTAGATTTGGAAGATAGGTTATGGGAATTGGGAGTCATGGCAGAGAAAGTAAATATGCCACTAAGGGAAAGTGGTAATCTGACATATGATTGAGAGACAGAAATTGTTATAGATATATTCAGATAAGATATTTGTCCCATAATTGTCAAAATTTGAAGTGTTTTATGTATAGAGAAGGTGGACATATTAATGTTGGTTGATCTTAGTGCAACCCATTCTTTTGCATCCAGTATTCATATAAAGTCTATTGAAGTATGTATTAGTCATTTCTTACAAAATATTTTTGTTAAAGTTCTCACTAGAGATAGAGTAAAAATCATAAGTGTTTACAAGGATTGTGTGATTCATATCAGTGATAGAGAATCTGAAGCTGACTTATTATCTTTGAATATGGTTAATTACTCTAAAAAGAATGTAGTGTTCAAGAGATGGACATAAGGAGTGTAACTTTCAGAGAGAACATAAAATACTCTCGAATTATCTTATTTTACTCTGACTACTAGTAGATGGTTGAAGAAATGATGTGAGGAGCATTTGGCATGCATAATGGATTCTAAAAAGGAAAATAAGAAGTTAGAAGAAATCTTAGTAGTGACAGATTTTTTCTGATGTAATTTTTTATAAGTTTTCTAGGTTGCCTCCAAGTAGGGAGATTAAATTCTCTATTGATATGATATCATGATCATCACATATATTTAATAGCACCCTATAAAATGGCACCAGCTGAGTTAAGAGAGTTAAAAGTTCAAGAATTTTTGGATAAACAATTTTTTGGACCTAATGTATTTGGGGAGCCCCTGTGTTGTTCATGAAGAAGGAAGATGGAACGATAAGAGTGTATATAGACTACATATAGTTAAATAAGAACAAATATATTTTTCCCATGATAAATAAATTGTGTGAGCAGTGCAAGGAGTGAGAGTGTTTTCTAAGATAAACCTGAGAACAGGCTATCACCAATTGAGGATAAAGAAGAGAGACGTGTCTAAGACTTCTTTTAGGACACGTTATGGTCATAAGCTTTTTGTCATGTCATTTGGATTAACTAATGTCCCAGAAACATTCATGGACTTGATGAATAGAGTATTTAAACTATATCTTAATAAGTTTATGGTTGTATTTGTGATGAGAGTCATAAAATGCATCTTAACAGTACTTAATTGTTATCATTTTAAGGTTGATCTAGGTTTTAATTGCACTTTTATACGTTAACAACTCTAAAGTATCATTCTTGGATCATTGATCTATTTCGGATGCATTTTCAGGTACTTTAAGCTCAAAAGAGGAGGAAAAGTTATCATTGCTTAAGGCACAAAGACTCGAGGCATACTGCAGTGAATGAATGCTTCCAGAAGGACAAGATGGAGGGCTTAAAAGAGCAACAGTTGCTGCCCGCACTCGAAAGGAGTTTCACTAAATTGCCAGAATTGCCCGTACAGATCAATCATCTTTGCAAATTAAACTGTATTGATACAAGAAGAACCAGTAGATGAGCCATATATGCTTAGAAAGATCCGGAAGTCTATTTTTTGGAGAATTTTACGGTTCATAAAAATGATTTTTCTAGAGAAAGTTATAGCAGCTTAAGTAGACAAATGTCAGGTTGTACGGGCTGTGCGGGATTTCAGTGTGAAGGGCATGTGAAGGCTTAAATCCCACATCCCACATCGGATTGAAAACACATTGAACTTGTGGTATTTGCCTATATAAGACCCACTCCACTTCAGCTTTAAGGACCATCGGAGAATCTGGGATCATCTGAGATCATCAGAAAGTGAATCCATAGGGCCTTTAGGAGCAATCCAGAGGGCCCTTAGGAGGAAAATTAGAGGCTGGAGATGATCATTGGGAGGCCTGAGGCAACTCGAGGAAGCATGAGCCCCATGGTCGACTAATCTCCAAGCAAGGTAAAGTGATGAATCCCTATGTGTAGTTGTTCTTATCTTCCTTTATTTGATTCAGTTGTAATTTGGAATTATTTTCATTAAACATTGTTATGATTTATTCTTGATTTAATTAGAAGATTTCCTATTAATCTGGTGATTGCATGCTTCTCCTCCATATAAGTCTAGTCATGCTCTTCTTATGTGTATTTGTTTGGGTGTGATTGAGTCTAGTAGATCTCTTTTATATATTTGTCCATTGCTGCGATATTGTCATGTAGATATATCGTCGTCTCTTGATAATTTATAAGTTAGGTCATATGTGCTTGAAAGTAAAGAGTAATTCATATCAGTTACATTAGGGCTTATATATGTGCTTTAATTGAATATTTACTGATTGTCTGTTTGGGATGTGAAACTTGCAATTGAGATAAAAACAATTGAATCAAGTTAGGATTAGGGCAACGAACCTAGGGAGGATTCCCGGAACCTTGTCGTTTCTCCATTATAAATCTATTTACACAATTTCCTTCACATTATTTTCACACAATTCAGATTCTTTCAATCAATCTTTTATCGTTTGTGTTAAAGTTCACACTTTCTTTTATAGTTAACTTGTTTCCCTATGGAATCGACACCCCAAAGCTGTGCTACAACTACCGTGTTACACTTTGGGCATAATCAATTTGACTTTCCAATATAATCTAAGAGAGAAGAACAACATGTGAAACATTAGACAGTGTGTTAGAGATTCTGAGGAGAGTGAAATTATACGCAAAGTCCTCTAAGTATGAGTATTGGCTGAATGAAATAACTTTCTTGGAATATGTAATAACAGAAAATGGTATAACAGTTGATCCACAAAAGGTAGATGCAATGTTAAGTTGGGAGAGACCAACTAATGTGACTGAGATTAGAATCTTCTTAGGGTTAGCTAGTTATTATAGAAGATTCTTTCAGAATTTTTCTATTATTGTAATACTATTGAATAGACTGACCAGGAAAGATGTGAGATTTGTATGGTGAGGAAAGTGTGAGAAAAATTTTCCAATTACTAAAGGAGAAATTGAGTACAGCCCCAGTATTGGTGTTTCCTTCTGGTGATGAAGGATTTGTAGTGTATAGTGATACATCACATCAATGATTGGAATATGTGAAATATAGGGAAACTGTGGCCTATACTTTTGGGTAATTGAAAATTCATGATAGAAGTTTCCCTACTCATGACTTAGAGTTGGCTGCTATTATGTTTACTTTAAAGATTGGAGACATCATCTGTATAGAGCCACTTGTAAGATATTCATGGGTTATAAGAGCTCGACGTACTTACCTGCCCAGAGAGAGTTGAATTTCAGGCAAAGATGGTGGATGAATTTGATTAGTAATTATGATTGTACAATTCCCTATCATCTAGAAAAGATGAAGGTGGTAGCTGATGCATTGAGTAGAAAGCCTACAAGAAGTTTAACTGCTATTGGGAGTCCTAATGTGAAATTGATGATAATTTAGAGAGATAAGAATGAAGTTGAATATCAGTGGTAGAGGATCATGGTAAACGAATATGGTTGTATAGTCATCTATAGTAAAATATTTTAGTGATGCAAGGTAGAGATGAAGAGATAGAAAAGATTAAGTATTGAGTGCTTACTAGAAAGCAATATGAATTCAAAAAAAAAAAAATTGAAATAAGGGTAATTTGTTATTGGAACATAAGATTTGTGGTCCCAATAATGTGGAGTTGACAAAGAAGATTTTGAGAGAGGTATATGATGTGTATATTCGATGCAACTAAGTAACAATAAGATGTATAGAGAATTGAGACAGAATTTCTAGTGGTCAGGATTGAAGAAGGATGTAGCTGAGATTGTGACGTGGTACGGAGCACCATTACATATAGTGTCAAATAGAGATGCTAGATTTACATCTTGGTTTTGGAGAGGCTTTTAGAAAGTCACAGGTGCACAGTTGTAATTTAATATAAATTTTCATGCTCAGACAAAAAGGATTATTAGAGTACTAGAAGATATGTTAAGGGCAAATGTGATGAGTTCTCAATAAGTTTATAATGCTTACATGCCATCGATTGAAATTACTTATAATAATAAGTATCAAACTAGTATTGGGATGACACTGATTGAGATGTTGAATGGTAGGAGGCGTAGAAATCCCTATATGTTGGGAAGAAATGGGATAGAGAAATATATCTGGTCCATCAATTATTGAGTTAACAGCTAAGTGGATCAAATTGGTTAGAAAGAACCGTAAAGCAGCACAGAGTAGACCGAATAGCTATGCTAATAATAAAAGAAGACTTCTTGAGTTTCAAGTAGGTGATTGGGTGTAATTAAAAATATCCCTATGAAAAGGTGTGTTGAGGATAAAAAAGAAATGAAAGTTGAGTCTGAGGTAAGTGGAACCCTATGAGGTTATTGAGAAAGTTGGGCTAATTGTGAATAGCCTGGATTTGCCACCATAATTAAAACATTTATATAATGTATTTTATGTTTTAATTTTAAGGAAGTGTTTAAATGATGAATATTATAATATTTCGAGCTAAGCTATAGAAATTCAGAAAGATTGGCCTTTTATACAAGTACCAGTGAGAATTTTAGACCAAAAAAAAAAAACAAATCTTGTATAATAAAATAATTTCATTAGTTCAAGTTTTGTGGCAGAATAAGGATGTTGAAGAGATTTTGTGAAAGCGTGAGACAAGTATGAAGAAATATTATTCACATTTGTTTCTGAAGTAAAGTAAGGAAATTTCGGGGATGAAATTTTTGTAAGGTGGGTAGAATTGTAATACCCGTATTTGTAAAGTAAGGGTAAAGAAGTAATTTAATAAATATGACATGAAATTAAAAACAATATATTTATACGAAGGATTTAGTATTGAATAAAATAATTCTTAAAAAAATCTGGACGCGTCCAGTATAAAAAAAGAAAGAAAAGAAAAAGAAAAAGAAATTAATTATTTTTTTATTTTCTAAAAAAAAGTCAACAAAATGTGGCAGCAGGTGCTGCCACCTGCTACCAAGTTAAATGGTGAAGGGTGTATGCCTTGCACGTCTCCAAAACGTGGAAGCTGTGGGAGAGTTTAGGTGCTGATGGTGCAACACACTTTTGAGGCTGCCGACAGTTTTAAGCAGCATGCTTATATATATATATATATATATATATATATATATATATATATATATATATGTGTGTGTGTGTGTGTGTGTGTGTGAAATCATAAACAGATTTCAATTTCTCATTTTTTCTTTAAACACTTGGGGACCCAAAGAAATGTTGAAAAAGTAAAAATATGAACGGTTTACTGCGGAATTTCATAGAGAATCACGAGAAACTATCAGAAAAACAGAAGGTAATAACGTAGTGTTTATTTTTAAATTTTTAGCATACATGAAATTTCTGGTAATTCAAAGTGGGAATGTTCAATAGGTGTGGTTTATGAAGAATTGAAGAAATAATTAGAAATTCAGTACAAATACTATGTCAGGTGTTGACGATCAGCAACCGAGGGAACTTTCTGAGAGGAACGAGAAAGGCAAGGAGGTGACCCACGGGTAGCTTTAAGTGCTACGTGGTGAGTTAGATTTACTTTAAGTAATCTAAATAAAAATAAAAAATCTAAGGATAATATTAAAATAAATTATTAGCTTATATTGTGGTAATAGATAAAGAGTTGGTTAATAGATATGATATGAATATTGGACACGTAGAAAAATTATTATGTGAGAAGAAATATTATTAGAATAACAAGTTGATTTAATAATGATGATGATAAATAAAATTCTTGATGAGCAATGGTTGATGTTTTGATACAAATTTTTGAAGAGGTGAAATTTAGTGGATCTTAACAAGCTATGAAGGATGATTTGATGTGATTTATGAGGAGAGTAATTTAGTGAAATTTATTTCAATAATAAATTGGAGAAAAATCAGGATAGCCAATTTAAATGTTTTGAATTTATGTTGTTTTATATTACTACTGTTCATATGTATATTTCATATCATTATTCATATGCATATACATTAAATAAAAGAAAAGAACCAGGAAGGCAGCCGGTCTAATGAAAATGAAAGAATCGGGAAAGTAACTAGTCTAATGAAAATGAAAAAATGGGGAAGGTAGTCGGTCTAATGAAAGAAAAGAATCAGGAAGTGATGAGAGTCATAAAATGCATCTAAACAATACTTAATTGTTAACATGTTAGGGTTGATCTCGGTCGTAATCGCACTTTTACATGTTGATAACTCTAAAGTGATATTCATAAATCATTGACTTAATTCGATGCATTTTCAGGTGCTTTGAGTACAAAAGAGATAATAAAGCGATCCATGTTTAAAGCACCAAAAGATCTTGGGTGTCGGTGCTCGTTTTTGTCTAAGGTTTAGACGTATCCAAACATGATTCAAAGATGGTTAAAGTCTAAACCAAGGCTGGATTAATAAAGTACATTAAGTTAAAAGATTGCACACTAGTGTGTGCACTTCTGCATACAAGCTGAAGGAGTTTCACTGAATTGCCAGAATTTTCCGTACAGATCAATCATCTTTGCAGATTAAACTGTATTGATGTAGGAAGAACCAGGAGATGAACCATATATGCTTAGAACGATCTGGAAGTCTATTTTTTGGAGAATTTTACGGTTCGTAAAAAGAATTTTTCTAGAGAAAGTTATAGCAATTTTAGTGGAAACAGTTCAGGCCAGCACAGCAGGCCCAGGCGCACAGCACGGCCCACTCGCCTCTTGACCGGATTAGGGCGAGTAAATGACATTCTCCAAGACCAAAACACCCCCCTCATGCTCTATAAATTTATCTTTATGGAGTGTGCAGCTGGGCATTGAAGAGAGAAAGCAAGGAAGAGAGAAAAAAAGAGAATCCAAGGGATCCAAATCCAGCATTCTTCCATTTTCTTTCCAAGTTTTCTTTGGCTGCAAATCAAGGGGAGAACATCCATATTGTTCATCCACCTTGAACTTCATGGCCAAATCAAGGGGAAAGCATCCTTATTGTTCTTCCACCTTGATTTCCATGGCCAACTAGTCTTCATACAAGGGAAAAGGATGAATCCTTAGGGATTTATTGTTCCTTATTTCCTATTCTTGATTCGGTTGTATGGATTTATTGTTGAATATTGTTTGTAAATTATTCATTGATTAAGTAAGAAGGATTTGAGTTCATGTGATAGATGTACTTTTTATTCTTCTTCTTTTAGATTCTCTTAATCCAGTGATTGCATCCTTCTCCTCCTTTGAGGTTGTTTGGATATGATTGATTCCGGTAGATTTATTTTATTGATTGTCCATTACTGCGATATTGTCTTTTAAGATATATTGTCGTTTCTTGATAATCTTTAAAATCGGTCATGTGTGCTTGAACCAAAATCGATGAGTAATTTGCAGCAATTATATTAGAGTTATAAATGTGCTTGATTGAATATATTCCGATTGCTTGTTTGGGATGCAAAACTTGCAATCGAGATAAAATCAATTGAATCAAGAGTGGAAATAGGGAACGAACCTAAGGAGGATTCCTGGAACCTTGTTATTTCTTATTTATATTTCCTTTATATTTACACAATTTTTCTTACATTATTTCACCATCAAAACCCAAAAAAATTCCGTGTAACTTTTATCATTCGTTTTAAGGTTCACACATTTTCCTTTGTACTTAACTTGTTTCCCTGTGGAATCGACACCCCAAAGCCGTACTACAATAACCGTGTTATACTTTGGGCGTAATCAGGAAGGCAACCGATCTAAGATAAAAACATGTCGACATGTGGGAAGACGTTCCCAAAATAATAATATTCATGCATTGCATCTGTTTTACTTATTGCTTGCATTACTGAAATGCTGATATGTGATGGGTTATTGGGAATTTATTTATAGATGGATGAGTCTCACAGAGAGACAGTTATGGTGATAAGAACCATCTAAATGGTAGATTTTATGATGTGAACCTCATTACGAGGAAATTTTGAGGAAGTTGACGGTCTTGAGGTGAACCAATAAATAAGAAGAAGATATTGTTAGAGAACGAGACTTATGAGATGTGTAATGATAGTGGAATGCTAGTATTAAGTTGTATGAGATATAAATGATTTAATATTGAAAGACCATTTATACAAATTGAGTACTTATAGTAAATTTAATTCACTGAGCTTGTGAAGCTTATCTCTCATTGTACAATGATTTCAGTTAGCAGATAGGACAAATAGTCTGGTGGGTTGAAAGTCAAACGAAATCATTTATGTAAGCTGCGTACGTGTCAACATCCTCAGACTAATGAGAAAATAAAATAAAATTTTATTTGTAAATATTCATGCATTTTACGTTGTATATAATGTTTAAGTCAAGATCAGAGTGATGTATCTCCCCTGTTGAGGGTTGAGGACTGATGTAAAAGAATTTATGTTGGTATTATTTTTATTGTTGCATATATATGTCGTGCTAGGATCTTTAAAATGTGATAACACCGTCTCGGGGGTGGCCAACCCGGGATGGATCCTTACAACCTCAGCATGCTAAAATGTGTTATCCAGCTTAAGGGCTCATCAAAATGATGCATGAACATACTATCATGCCTATTTAAGTTGCTGAAATTTAAAGCTGACAAAAAAAATACCATACCAAATAACTAAAAGAATTTCTTACTGTAACAAATGTCTGGTGAACAAAACCTCTCTCTCTAACATATACAACATTGCTAAATAAGGAAACATAACACAAACATAAGAATAAAACATCAAAGCATGCGAATTTGCATATGAAACATGTTTTCCGACTTAATTCATTTTGTTGATATATACTGCCACATTTGCTTTTAAAACACAATAAGCAATTTGATTCAAACATTGAACATCAACATCATGAAATATTAAGTAGCAATTTGACTCAAATCAAGCTTATAAAAATTCATTAAGCAATATAACCAAGTATTCATAATAGTCCAAATTAAAAAAGAAAAAAATCAAATCAAAATGAAAAAGTGTAAGTTCACCGACATAGATAAAGCAATATAATTTTAAAATTTTCTTAACTATGCCAATATTCTACCAAGAATTCTTTATGAATATATCAGAATGATAAAAAAGAATTAATCTCCATACAAGGTTAGGGTTTATACTTCAATGAAGATTTAGGTTGATCCTTTGGAGAAGAGTCCACAAGCCTTTCAAGTGCCCGACCTTTAAGTGTATATACATAAGAAACCAAGGATGAGCGAAGAAGAGACTAGGGTTGGCCGAATATTTAGAGTGCTAGCTCGTAGAGTTTTTTTGGCTTTTAAGAGAGAGGGAGTGAAAACAAGTTTCAGCATTCAACATTAGGGAATCTATCAAATAGAACCTTTATATAGAGCTTTTAGTCCTAAAAGTTCAGGATTTCTAAAATTACAATTAAACCTCTGGTTTAATTTATTCCTACCCGTAGTTTTTCTTATTCTTACAATTGCCTAATTGTTTGTGAGGTTCAATATTGCGTTGACAGTAGATCATAACTTTTACGTAACAATAGAATTTCATTCAATTAATTAAAACTTCTGTAAATTTTAATTCGATTTAAAACTCCTTATGATTCTCTCTTTGATTAAGAATTAATTAAAATTAATTCTTAAGGATTTCTACAAATCATGATTGACACATAGTAGTATGTCATGACAGCCTAGACAATATGAATTAATGTGAACCTTTTCGTTATCAGTTACCATACAATTTAATCATTCCATCATGCAATGTCCCCGATTGAACTTAAGGCATGGATTTGCTATCAAGCCTTAATTATTTAATCATGTGTATCTTGATCTCAAGTCCATAACTTAAATGGTAAAATTAGAAATTTCTAATTTTCATCCCATCTTGGCTAAGAAATTTCAAGCCATGACTTAATCAGATCACATAGAGCATTCTCCCTCTTTTAGTGAGAGTGATGAACCCTCTATTGTACACTCACATACCTCCATACATAAGTAGTCATACTCAATTATTACCTTTTTATGACTTATGATTATAATCATATTTAAGTAGCATCAAAGAATGATGACCTATACACAAGACATCCATGGTGTCTCAAGTCTAAGGATCACTTATACAACTGCAACGTAAGAACTCCTATTGACAGTCAGTAAAATGTTTGTTAGGAATTACTTAATCGAGTCAGTTCGGTATACCTATTCTTTAACAAGTACATACATAACTTGTTTTAATGTCTCATATACTAGTGACCATGAGATCAATCACTCTCAACTTCATGAGGAAGCATAGCATGTACTAATATATCAGAATTCACTAACTCCCTTATTAGTGATCTTATGATTAGGAACATTTAAAAATAAAGTTTAAGAAAAAATACCTCATTAGCATAATCTCATCATGGTGCTTATTTCCATTGCTCTTATTCTATGAGCTTTATCATGTAACGCACATATAATGATTTTTAATGAACATGATAAATAAGAAAAATGCCAAAATTATTATTTATTGTCAATAAATGAATAAGATTAATTTACAAGTAACATGTATATTTCAATCTCCAAATGGTTCTCCATGCTTCGTTGCGCACTCTTTGATTCACCTCAATAAAATCTTATCTAACTCTAAGTAATTTTACATATATTATATATTATATATATATATATATATATATATATATATATATATATATATATATATAAGAAGTCAATTGGAATTACATTGGAGAGAGATAAAAATTTACATTAAGAGAATGTGAGGTATGCTAACCCCATTTAAAATTGAACAACTATAAATAATACCATTAAATTTAACCAATTCTTAAGGTTTAGGTCTAATATTCATCTACTCGTATAATCAAATTGCATAAATAAACAATAACAATGCTAAACGAATTAGATCAACCTTGTCGAAAACAATAGTAAAATATGAACACGCAGAATATCAAATCTAAAAGGAACCAAGAGATTTTTGTAAAAGTACTAATAAAGATAACACGACATAATTTAAAATTTTCTTAACTATGCCAATAAACTTACCTCCAGAAATCTACGAATATATTACAATGATAATCTATTTCTCCATACAAGGCTAGAGATTTATACCTTTGATGAAGATTCTTGTTGTTATTTCCGAAATGTATTCACGAGTTGTTATTGTGTTCGACATCTCGAAGAAAAAGATCCTCGTCTTGATTGCTCGTGTGGATATGCTTAGAAGTCGGACGCTTGAACGACTCGTGAATATGTTTCCAAAGGAACAACTAGAATCTTCATCAAAAGTATAAATCTCTAAGCTTGTATGGAGAAATGGACTATCATTCTAATATATCCATAGAGATTTGTTGAGATAAGATTATTGATATAGTTAAGAAAATTTTAAATTACGTTGTGTTATCTTTGTTAGCACTCTTACAGTAATCTCTTGATTCTTTTTGGATTTGATACTCTGTGTGTTCATATTTCATTAATGTTTCCTGGGTTTGGTGCTTTTAGATTCTGGATCTTGCTAATTTTTTTTATTTGGAGCCTTTGGTTTCGATTTTACAATCTGGATTCTTTTTCGTGTTTATTTTATAAAATGATAATAAAACATTTAAAAAAACCTAGTACCTATGGGTAGGGTTCCTTTTCACACTGATTTTTTTTCTTCCTTTCTTTGTTTTGGGTTCTAAGGGATCTTTGAAGGTAGCCAATGGAGAGATGGATACCCCATTAGTAGTGACACCTTCAAGAGACCCTACATTATCCTTGCTGCATCCCCACTGTAGTAGGGGACATGTTCATCATGGAAAAGAAAAGGGAAGGCTTGATTTCATGGATTTGGTTATTGCATAAACTTTATTTCTCTTTGTTTCGATTTTAAGCTCTTTTGGTTTTGTTGCTTCCATAAACAAAAAAAATGTTTTTAAAAAAATATAAACTCAGAATTACTGTCTAAGTGTATTTTCTAAGGATCCACCAGCAATGGGATTTTGGAAATGGATTTCTGGGTTTCCATTTTGAGCTTCAAAATGTTTTTAGTTCACCTTCCCAAACTGAAAATCTTCTAAAAACCCTTAGGGTTGATCCAAAATTGTTGTAATTTCCCTATTTCTTCTGTTTTTGAAAATGGACCAAGTCTAGTGGGCATGCACATCAAATGAACCTGCACGAAGGCTCAACACTGTTTTTTTTATAAAAAAAAAGAACAAAACTTTTATTATTGGATTTTGATCTATTGGACTTAAGTGTTTTAGATTGGGCCAAAAAGCCTTAACTTGGACTTCTGGATTTTATTTCATTTGGTCCTTGACCCACTAGATCACCCATTTCTCTATGAACCATTGTGAATCCAATTAGCCCATAAGCCTTGGGGTTCAGTTGTAAGGGGAGAAATTTTATTATATATTGTGTCAGACCCATTTTTATTCATGTAATATAAACCCTTGCAATTTAATTAATGCTTTTTAATTTTACGCTATTTAATTTATGTTATTTAATTTACACTTTCTTTAAATTCTAGAAATTTAAAATTTTGCCTACTTTAGTTTACATTATTTAATTTACTAGCCTATTTTAAATTCAGGCAGTTTAAATTTTCGCCTACTTTACATTATGTCCATTTATATTAATACCTTCTTTAAATTCATGCAAATTCTTTAAGGTCACTTTATGAAATTTTCAATTTATTCCATCCCATTTAAATAGATAAAAAAAACAAACTCAAGAGCTCCAAAGGCTTGGGCCCCATTTGCCAATTGGTATCACTTATTGGGTGTAAAAAATAAATGAGAAAAGGCAAACAAGCAACAATAAAAGTCAAGGAAAAAGATTAATACCACCCCATTAGAGGTATTTAATCAAAACTTTCTTCTTTGTGGACCCGTCAATCAAAAGGAGGAAGAGCCACTAAGGTAATAAGGGAACGTGGTGCTAGATTTTTAGATGGGGGTTCTAGGGTGTTTAGCTTCCTCGGACTTAACCAAATTCCTGGACCTAGCTTGGTTACTCAAACCTAGTTGGTTTGTTTAGTATTAATTAGGGGTTATTACTAGGGTAATCACTTTCTTTGGAAGGTGTTCAGTCAGCCTTAGAAAATGATTGATGGAGACTACAAGTCTTGATTATTTTCATTAATCGCGCCCCACTTCTTCTAAAGGAAATCAATAGATAATTTGAATCTAATTTCAAATAAATTTATTTATATGTTTTTGGCATGGGGCTAGGTATCGACAATACCGATTCTGTAAATCTCTCTACCACCGTCCATTTAGACTATAGTCAATCTCACTATTCATCCTAATTTACCCTATATTCGTTTTTACCTATAAATATCCCATCCACTACCATTTTTACGCACCTCTATAGACTCAACAATAAAGGACAGAAAATACACAGTACACACTCACCTCTTCTACCTTTAGCCAAAGCTCTAACATTTTTTCTTGTTCACCAATTCCACCAAATACTAGAGTTTTTCCTTGGAGTTGTAATCTTCTAATAGGTTGGATTCATTCTAAACACCTCACCCTACATTAAACTTACTTGCTAAAGTACTTGTTTTATTTGTAATTAGTTCTCACATCCAAACACAAGCCAAGGTTGTCGAGTTTATCCAGTCCAAATTAGCAACAAAGGATCTTTGAGAGCAGCCGCACATACTTACATGTGACATTTCAAAATTTTCCTACTTAAGGTTAATGACATTATTTTCAGTTTTTGTATTGCTATTCTTACTATTTTCATTGAACAAACAATTTTTGATTTCATGATGCATAAACCACTATGACATTTATGATATGTTGATTTAACGTGCTTTGAGATTTAAATCCCATGAAAATATGTAGTTCGCATGTCATATATCACTTCTTTATGCCTCTATGAATGTATAACGAATAAGAATTAATGACATTGAAAGCTTTATTTCACTCCTCATGAAAATTTGAGGTTTTTTTATCCGAAAATCATATCTGTTGCGTATGGATTGATCGGTCTCACCCTTGAGCCGATCGACTCGTACTAGATTTAGGCAGAAACTTTCTCATGTGTTTTACTTTACTTTAATCTACATGTTTTATCCCCTTCAAGTATTATTTCTAATATGCTAATATGATCTTTTATGTTGGTTTTGTTTTGATTTATTTAATTATATCATTTAAACTTCATACCTTTATTTTTAATCAATTGCTAAGTTTCTTGAATTGGGTAAAACTCATTCTCCTTGGGAGCATAACATTGTCCAAAAAATGAATATTGGGTTAGTAATCACCCAAGTATGCATGCTTCCCTTTCAATTGTGATGTTTTGTTTAAATTATTGTTTTTGGTTGATTAAATTGTATGTGCATGTGATGGATGCCAGCGTGTGGTAGAATAATCTTCCTTAAATTTTAAGCACTTTTCCTCGAACATTAGGCTTTGGCTTAGGTGAGAGAGGGAGCTCCACTTCCTCTTTCTCTCGTACCCAAATCTCTTCACCCAAGATCTCTATCACAGGACCGATGAAAATGGATTTTGACTCCCTTCAAGGTCAAATGATTACTCTTTACTCGTCGTCATTTCTTTTGGGTTGGATGAAAACAAAAGGAGCTTAGTGTAGGAAATGTGCCTGACCTAAAAGATCCTCCTTTGAGGGAGCTCCTTTACTAATTGACAAATGGCAGTAAAAGGCACGAACCTACAGTAGATTAGAATGATTAGGTGGTATTTTTAATGCACTTTTTATGGTTATGTTTTTATATATGTCCACCAAAAATTAGGAAGTTTGATGACGTTATGAAAATTTTGTTTTTTTAGATAATGGGAGATATAATGAGGATTTCATTTGCAATTGAAATAAACCATTCACTTTATATGACTCCAATGAACTCTTAGATTGTGTTTGGAACTAATAATTTTATAAATTTTATGCAAATTCATTTGTAATTTTATATTTATTATGTTTGGAATAAAAAAAAAGTATGAAATTCAATTTGAAATGAATTCACCATGGAAATTGAGTTGTTTTGTTGCAAATTCTATCAGAATTGATAGAATTTACAAATTAATTCCACAAAATGAAGAGTTAACTGTTTTGTTAACAAAAATACTTTTTCCCGTTTCTTCTTCCCTCCTTCTTCCTCTCCCTTGCCTCATCTCTCTCCTCTTTTGAATTCTTCATTTATTCCAAATATTTTAAACATAAGAATTCAATTAAATTCTACAAATTAACATTAGAATGCCAAATATAAAAATTCATTTCTAAATGAATTCTATTTTCAATTCAATTGAAATGGAATGAATTACATTTTCATGTGATTTCGAACGGGGTGTTAGAGTATGTTTGGAATAAAT
The DNA here is from genome assembly GCA_023935145.1 of Bretschneidera sinensis. Classification (NCBI taxonomy): domain Eukaryota; kingdom Viridiplantae; phylum Streptophyta; class Magnoliopsida; order Brassicales; family Akaniaceae; genus Bretschneidera; species Bretschneidera sinensis. The sequence goes on along the minus strand of CM043701.1, from coordinate 68,291,082 downwards.
GAATTTCATAAATTTTATGGAATCCATTTGCAATTCCATATTGTGTTACGTTTAAAAATCATAAACTATAGAATTGAATAATTTTGGAGAAAATTCTACCAATTTATAAACTTTACGCAATGAGGACTATAATTATGCTTCGACCAAAATACGATCGTTAAAAAATTTATTAAAATCTCCCAAAATAAAACCATTGGTCTATTGCTTTAAAAAAAACAGTTGTCTCTCTCTTTAGCTATTGTTCTTTGTTATAGCATACCTTATCTTTTTGGTTTTTTGTTATTCTCTTTGTACCAGAGCAACGCCGCCAAAGTTGCTGGACAAGAAATATTTTCCATGTCGCTAGTGAGTGTTATCTATTATTCTCTTCCACTCGCGCTAATTTTAAGATTTTTTTAAAAAAATAAGTAGCATTTGTTTCTGTTAAGAATAACTGAGTTATTAATTATCCCAAAAGCTTAAATTCTCCAAATATTTCTTTATAGTTTAGCATGCCCCGACGTTATTGGGGGAATATTAAATGAAATAGGACATCACAACTACGATTTGGAGCTCTAATACCATGTTAATTATCTTGAAAGTGTAAGTAGATGGAAAATAAACTAATTACTTTTTATACTTCAACAATTTCAATCAATTCATAGAGAAACCAACAGTGTGGTTAATTCTCTATCCAAGTTAGGAGTGCCATAAGAATCATATTTAATTGTTTGGTTTTGTTTTTGGTGATGATCAATGCTATGAATGTCTAATTGTGATGATTAATTAGGTAGATTTCGTTTTCAGAGAAGGTAGTGACTTGGGTTTATTGTTGGTATCCTTTATATCATAGATTGAGCTTCTTTCTGATGTGACCAAAATAATACGATCCAATAAGAGCCGGACACGTGGCCAACCACCCTTGAACAGTGAAATAACCCGACCTGACTATGGTAATATACACACCACCCGCTCCCAGACACTTTGATGTGATAACTCAGGCAGAGGCTATTCTTTATGAACAAAAGGTCATTCCCTCGGAGACCCTCTTTGGTGATCTTCTAGCTCCAGGCTTTAATCATCACTTGCCTTGCACAACTCTCTTCATCCGAGCAAGTGAGACCTTAGCAACAGAAAGAAATTGAATCTTGTAAAGAGAAGAATCAGAACACACTCAAACTTAGCTAGCACATCACTAAACACCTAAGGATTTACCTAGAAAAGGTGCAACAAAGAGCAATTAAGTTAGAATCAACTTATCTGGAGTTTACACACCCCAGAAGTGCTTCAACAAAAAAAAAAAAGACTTTTATCCTGAGTAAAAGACCGAGCTTATATGCTCAAAGAAAGTTTGTGCAAAGACCTCACCTTAGTCCACCTGAGGTATGGAATCCCAAAGAAGGAAGTGGAAACTTTGCTCAAAGCTATCCTTTATTCAAAGACTACTTTAGTCTTAAGAAGAGGAAAAAAAGAAAAGAATGCATATTCTTAACACTTGTAAACTCTACTAAATAGAAGTAGCAAAAGATGAAAAGGAGAAAGAAATAAAAAAACAAATTAAAGACAAAAGGAATGAAATGAAAGTACTCCGTTATAAGAATATGTTTGTACAAGTAGGGGGCTCCAAGGCCAAAGGTACAAGAGGAAAAAAGGAAAAGAAAGCAAAATCCTAAGGCTGTGGCTCCTTATCCTTAACCTCCTCAGCTCCCTCAACCTCCTCAGTCCTCTCCACGATCTCTATCACTTTAGCCAACTCCTCTTCTATCCGCTTCTCAAAAGGTTTCAGGATCTCCAAGCTGGCTCAATCAAGATTAGGCCACAATTTGGCACCCTCCATCTTAGTTGCATTGAAGCCCATTGAGTAGTACTCCAAAGCTTGCTTTAGTAGATCCATTTTGTAGTCCAAAAGTTATAATACTTCTCTAAGGCAGGGACTTCGGCCTGAACCAGTTGGGACATCAACTTCCTCTCAACTTTCTGAAGATAAACCATCTCGGTACCCAAGCGGCTCTCAACCTCATGAAGTCGGGCAATCTCAGAACCAAGTTAACTTCTGACGTCGTGAAGTTTTGCCATTTTGGCCTTCACAAACGTTAACTCCTTCGTGACATAAAGATAGTTAGCATCGAAAGCAGTCAAAGAAGCTTATAACATATCTTTCTTGAGCTCTAGATCATGAATCTAGATTGAGATGGCATATCTTTGAACTTTACCCTCCTCCAATTGTTTTGAAATATCCACATCACTCCTTCAAAGTCCAATAATGGTATCACCCATAGATTGGACGGAGTGGCTCAAGAAGAAGGCATACATGCTAGCCTGTACCAAAAAATAGAACACTTAAAAAAAGGTTAAAAGAGAAACAAAAATCAGAAGTCCCAGAGAAATGATACTTACCTTGTAGTAATGATCCAGAGTATCAGCTGATCAGAGGTCATGGACCTCATCAGGTCAGCATCAACAGGAAGAACAGAACCTCCCAATTGTTGATAAATAGTGTCCACACTAGCAAAAGCTAAGTCCGTGTGCCTCACCTTCTAGTTCGGATTGTAAGTCTTGGAACTCGAACTAGTGACAGAAGTGGAGTCCCGAAGAGCAGAAGAACCTCCCAATACAAGAGTGGAATCCTTAAGGGAGGTAGAAAGACCCTTGAGAACAAAAGTGAAGTTCTCAAGAGCAGTAGGTGTTAAGCTAAAAGGAGGAACAACAAGAACCACCTTATTGTCAATTGCCACCTCAACCCTATAAAGAACATCAACCTCTTGAACCAACTCCTCAGTTGTCTCCTCCTCGGTAGTAGAAACCTCAACTTCTCAGACCTTGGTCTATTTTACCTCAACTAGCTGCACTGTGGTCTCCTCAACCTCGAATTGCTTCGCCTCAACAAGTTGAGTCGAAGGCCCCTCTGTCTTAGCCCTATTACTCTTGGACTGGTCATTAGAAGAATACTTGGCAATCTTAGCCATATTCTTCTCTCTGGCCATCCTGGCAACTTTGGCTTGGTTGAACATGGTGTCATTTGCAAAAGAAAGATCAACTCATCATAAACCAATAAATACAAGTAGGAATAACAAAGAAAAAAGAAAAACAGTTCAAAAAACTCTCCATTACCAACAAGAGAGCCTAAGAGGTGTAAACTGAGTTGATGGGTCCTCAGTAGCTACTCGTCCAAAAGGTCATTACCAAACATCCTAGCATCGAACCCTAAGACTTTATCGACCCCTTGCCACTCCTTATCACTCAAGAAGGGTTCTCTTTAATCAGGTATGTCCTTGGAGTTCCACTCCAGTAAGACTTGATAAGATTATGGCCTTTTTAGAAAAGAATTGTTCTTTTCAACTCTTAATCAAACAAGGGGTGTCCAAAATCTTCTTTCCACTCCTTGGGTAAAAATTGAACCACCCATTGCCGTTATGTTTCTTCAGGGTGTAAACCCATCTTAACATTCATACTTTCTATTTTCTCGTCTCCCTTGTTATACCCAGCGTGCTTCCTCAACGTCAACACGAATGCCACAACACACCTCATCCCATTTGGGGATAACTGAGTAGGGTAGATAACTTAATGATTTATGATCTCTCTAGCATCATGATCAACAGGAAACCTTAACCCCGCCTTCAGATGGTCGAGGTAACAATAAAAAAAGTATAGTGCCTCGTCATACAAGCCCTCTCATCAGGACCTCATCAGGACCAGGACTCCTAACTCTCAATTCAAGAAAGAGGAAAAACCTAGTGGGTATGGACTATAAGTCATTCTTTGAAACCGGACTAAGGATTCCTCCAACTTGAAGAAGCCAGCTCACAAGAACTACCACCTTCCCACTTTCAAGATTGACCTCACTCTTCTCAATCCTCATTTTCTTAGACCTACCAGTTCCAGAAGCAAGAATAATATAATGGTAAAAAGAAGAGTGAGAAGGAAAAAAGCTTACCAAAGTAGAAAGGAAGAAGTCTGAAACATCAAAGGAACTTGAAAAGAGGAAGAAGACTAGCGAAGAAGACAAGAAAATATGGGAAACTTCGCACTGAGAGAATTAAAGATCAACCAAAATGAAGGAAAAAAATATGAATAAGAAGCAAAGAACCCCTTAATTAGCTTTTATCAAGCTAACCGTTTCTCTGACGCGTGGTTAATATGCCCCTCACATTGACAAAAAGTGCTTTGGGAAGTTGAAGCATCCACTCAATCATTAAATGTGTTAGCTTGTAAAGGCACCTCAGAGAACGAAATGTCTTGTTATAGGAACATGGGCTTGCAAAATATCAGGCAAAACCCTTTTAGTAGGCCCAACAAGCCCAAGTACAAAAACAAAGACATATATAAATTCCAATTCGAGTATAAGCAAAGCCCATGAAACGATGTATCTCCATCCAAGCCTAATCCTAGCAAAGCTCATTCAAAAATGAAGTTTCACCCCAATTCAAGAATTCCCTACAGTCAACAATTCCTCCCGAGGCAGAACTACGTGCTTCCAAAGCCATAAAGTTTTGCCTTAGCTAACAGGAATTATGACTTCAGTCACCATTGCTACTATTCAAGAGTTGACTACAATCAATAATTCTTCTCGAGGTAGAACTAAGTGCTTTTAAAGCCATAAAGTTCCACCTCAACCAGCAGGAATTATGACTTCAATCACCATTGCTCATCTTCAGGAGTTAACTACAATCAACAATTCCTTCCGAGGTAGAACTAAATGCTTCCAAAGTAATAAAGTTTCACCCCGGCTAGTAGGTGTTACAACCTCAGTTGGCATCACTCCTTTTCAAGAGTTGACTATAGTCAACAATTCCTCATGAAGTATAACTAGGTGCTTTCGAAGCCACATAGTTCCACTTTGGTCAAAAAAGAATTATCACAAAAGGGTTTGAAAGTTTATGTCTCATTATTCCTACTATAGTGTAGCAATAACTTCATCCATACAATTCCCGTCAAAGTAGAACTACAACCCTTAAGCCTCGTAGTTCACTCGAGAAAAAGAGGAATTACGGCTTCAGTTATATTTCCACCAGTACCAAATCAAGGTTCCAACTGAACAAACCCCTAAAAAAAAAAAGCTAAAACAAATAATCCCAATCTGACTCATAAAGATACCAAGGTTCGAGCCCTATAATTCCTACCATAAGTGGAGCAGTGACTCTAACCCTACAGTTCTCGCCGAAGTAGAATTAAGGCTTATTGGCCTCATAATTCACTCAAGCAGAAGAAGAACTACGAATTTAGTAATGTTTTTGCTAGAACAAAATCTAGGTCATAGCATGATAAAAAACTTTAGAATAGAAAAAAATCAACGTAAAAAATGCTTCAATAAAATAGCCTCGGCTAAAGACGTGGCACCATTTAAGCAAGAAAGCCAAGTTTCAGTCATGAAAGCTCCATTCTAACTTAGCAAGAATCCAAACCCTAATCAACTAAATTTTCCCTGAAGTTGAGGATGAAGGTCCCCACAACCGTATAATCCCACCTCGAATCATTCATGAGTTATGACTTCAACCATGGAAACATCCCTTCCGAACAAGAGCGAAAACTACCGAAGCTACTCAAGTCCCATCGAAGCAGAGGAGTTAAAGACTCCAGTTAAGTTATTTCTACTTAAAAACTGACTACAATCATCAAAATCCCTCCTGATGTGAGAGTAAAGACCTCGAAGGACCAAGTTCACCTCGGACAAAAGCATTAAACACTCAATTCCTACTGCACAAGGACTAAGGTTCAAGACCGTAGTTCATACCATTGAAGGATTAGTTGTACGATCCATTACGAATTCAAGGTCTCAACAATGATTCCCTACAGACACTAAAGGAGAACTACTCCTTTAAGGAATCTCCTCAGATCCCTTAGGGAGTGGGGGGCATCTAATGTGTCCCAAATAATATAACCCAATAAGAGCCAGACACATGGCTAACCACCCTTGAGTAGTGAAATAACCTGACCTGACTGCAATAATGTACACACCACCCGCTCTTAGACACTTTAATGTGATAAGCCATTCCCTATGGACAAAAAAACTATTCCCTGTGAGGCTCAAGGTTCAGATGTCACGTCCCAATAGTATCGCACTTCGGAGGACCAAGCGAGGAACACACTAACGTCTATATAAAGAGGTATCCATCCTTAACAAAGATATGGAAAAGAAGAATATACATATACAAACACAAACATAACAAGAAAGACAAACAGTAAGAGGTAAAATTCCAAGTACAAGGAGAAAACATACAAGAAACAAAGAGAACTATTCCAGTTCTCTCCTCCTCCCAAATATCCTTTCACTTTGGCATATTTCTTCCCTTTTTTATCCTTATACTAAAACACATACTGATTTAACCATCAAAGGGTCCTCTTCGGAGCACAACACTCCGAAAGACTTCTTTTGTAAGTACCCCCACGTCCTAAGCACCGAGGAGATAATCCATGCCCTAACTCTTTTTACCAGGTCAACCTTGAGCAACACCCCATTAAAAGCCATCAAAGACCAGGTATCCTTAATTATCTTTTATGGCATCAACACTTTCTAATTGTAGTTTTTGGGAGGTTACGTTGTGGACATCAGATGCTCTATATTTTGTTTCCCATTGACATCCTATTTCCCATGTTTCCCATATTTATATCTAGTTGAATCTTTATTTGATTGGTGTTATTATATGTCAATCATTTATAAAAACAAAGTTTTTATGTGTCAATCATGATGGGTCAAAATTGTGCAACATGTGCTCCTAGATATATTACATGTTCCTCTCTGAAATGGAATATCAATTGTTGATGGTTGGGAGCAGGTTTTTATTTTTATTTTTATAAATTTCAAAATGGAGCATGCATCAACTTTGTGGTCCATTACTTTGGCATTTTCGTGTAAGATGTATAATATTTAGAATGCTATGACCATACATTTCTCTCAATCTCTAATGAAAAAATAAGAATATTTTGTCTCATACATATTCTATTTCGTCATTTAGACTAATACTTAAGAGATGTATAGGTATTTTAGGAAGAAAAACAAACATTGTATTGAATTTAATATAAAAAACCAAATATGAAAAATTTATTTTAATTCATTTAAAAATAAATTTTATTTTCATTTTATTTTCATTTTGCATTAAGAATGCAATTGAGAAAAATGTGTTAAGATCCAAAAATAAACAAAAATAATTGGTTCAGTCCGGTTTCACTTTGGAATTTATGAACCGAACGTTCAAGGTTTAATTGTTAAGCTCGGTTAACCATGTCGTGCACGCCCTCAACACGCATGTGATTGGGTTGCATAAACTACTCGTGGACTGCACGAGGAAATGTCGATGCTACTGACTGCAGACTTCCTCTAAATACAAATCTGTTAGGTTTTTTTCGTTCTCTATTATTTTTCTTTTTTTCCCCTATAATTATTCGATTCTTCAATTCGATCTGAACCTATCAGAAACAGAATTTTTTATGTGAAGAACACCCAAAACAAACCCTACCCTCAGAGGCCAGATCTGGGCCCTGACCAGGCTCAAATTTTTGAAAAACGAAAACCAATTAGTTGGCCTAGTCAGTAAAAGCCCAACCGCTCTGCCCAACCCAGCTTCCACTCCGTTATCTCTGTTCTGCGACCCCATTTCGCAACCATGATTTGTCTTCTCCGTTTCTCTCTTCAATTTCGAGCTGCAACGCCTCATGCCAGACGCTCGGCTCAGCCATTCCCTTCCTCCATTGATCGTTGCCTTTCTTTGTTTCCCTTCTCCATCGGATTGTACTTGGGGTAAGTCATAAGTGGGTTCTCTCTTCTCTTTTCCTTTCTCTCTCTTTATTTTCTCTCCCTCAGACCTTCACCTCAGCTCACCTTTTTCTGTGTTCCTTCCAGCAGCATCAGCGGCGGCTCTGACTCTCTCCACGACTGGGTTTCAAATTTCCGGCGAGGCTATCCCACTAGGCACCAGCAGCTTCAATACTCCCTGCCAGGTTATCGAAATACTCTCTTGAGTTTTGAGCTTTTTAATTTTTTGTTTTTCATGATTTGAAATTGAAATTCTGCTATTTTTCTATTTCCTCTATGATATCTTGAGGTATACCTGAATTTTATGGTTTGTGGAACTTCTTTTTTGAGGAATGGTATGTGGAATTGAAAGTTGAAACCGTAGTCCCTATATGTCAATTGTAATTTGTAAACAAAGCAAGCACAATTATTTTCTGCAATGGACTAGGATTTTTTCCAGCTAGTTTAGGCATTCTTTATCAGTTCATAGATCTTTTAGGTCTGCAGGCAGTCTTAAATATTAAGATTGATTGAGCATTTTAATCTGGTGCTTCTTAGAAGTGGACTGGCTGTGGTTTCTTGCGGCTCATGGGGTGGTTTTTTGATTGAGCATTAGTGCTATTTTTAAGGAGGGTTTGTTGTTTTTTTGGTGGTGATTGATTATCTTTGATCTTCTTGGGTGAGGACTCATGCTTGTAATTTGGCCTTCTTCTGACTCATATTATTAATAAAATCATTTATTTTGCTGTTAAAAAAAAAAATATTAAGATTGGATGGATGGGCTCATTTATAATTCCTTCGTTCAATATTTGGTCATGATCACAATATGAAAAAGAGAACCATGCTTGCCTTTCTGTATTGTTGCTGCTAGCTTGATTCTGGTTGTATTCTTTACTAATTACTGCTTTACTCCTTTTAGTACAAATAAAGTGACACCAAAGCCATCTCTGTTTGTTTTTTTATCATCAGCTAAGTGAAAATAAAAAGGTATACATATATATCTTCACAAGCATAAAGCAGCAATCTATATAACACTACTATATATTCTCCTTTAAATAGAAACTGATTTACTGAACAAAGTAATTGACCAAATATTGAGATTAGATATTCTTTAGGTAGGCTTACAGTGACCCATTTCAAGGATTTGGTGTTCAGGTCTAGTAAGAAAGGATTAGTATCAATAACAATAGGAATTTAATGGCACACATAAAATTTGTTTTTCCGAATTTATTGGTTAAGTGTTAATGATAGGCAACTTTTAATCTTTTTTGGCTTGTAATATATAGGTTAAATCATGAAATCAAAAACTATAGATTCATTTTTCAAGAAGTAGATTGTGGAGAATTTAGAAAGTAATATAGAGACTCCATCAACCATTTTGCCGTGATCTCCATGGGTGATGAAGGCTTAAATATTATTGATTAGCTTGTTGTAACCCCTTTCATGGGCAATGAAGGCTTATATTGTGTATTTTATGTATTTAATAAGTTTTATTTAATTTTACTTATAAAAAAAGTTTTAAAATGACTTACAATTTTGAACGAAAATATAAGCATTATTTCAGCCTTAGTTGGAGGAAATTCTTGGCTTCGCCCTGAATTTAATATACGAAAGCCAAACGTGAGAATTCATTTCAATTAATTTAGAAATAAATTCTTTTTCACTTCATTTGAAAAGGCAACGACTCCTATTTTCATTTGGTTCCATACATAGTATTAAAGGATGAAATGGAAGAAAATGCGCTAAGATCCAAAAATAGACAAAAATTAATTGGTTCAGATGGGGTAATCTAACCCGAATCCTTTGGTTAACTAATGATTCGGTCCGGTTTCACTTCGGAATTTAAGAACCGAACGTGAAAGGTTTTCTTGTTTGGTTTGGTTCGGTTCGGTTAACCATACCGTGCACACCCCCGACATGCGCGTGATTTGGTCTGCATGAACTGCTCATGCACTTCACGGGGAAATGTTGATGCTACTGACTGCAGACTTCCTCTAAATACAAATTTGTTGGGGTTTTTTGTCCTCTGAACTCTGTTATTTTCTCTTTTTCTGCCTATAATTATTTGATTCTTCAATTCAGTCTGAACCTATCGAAAATATTATATTGATGTGAAGAACACACAAAACAAACCCTACCCTCTCTATCAGCGGCCTCTGCCAACAGCCCACCACCTTCGGCTCACCTGAGACACCACCGTTGACACACATGAGACACCACTGTCACACACCTGGTCACATCCCCATCTCTCTCTCTCTCTCTCTCAATTCATGCAACAACAGATTTTCTTAGTTAATGCAATGAGTTATAATTTGCAAATATGTAAATTGTGGGACTTATGTATGTTTGTTCTTGGAGTGATTCAAGATTGTTTTGGTGCAATTCTTAGATATGTTGTCAACGAATTTTGTAGGTTTTCTTCAATAATGTATGCTCATTAATTCGTTTTCTTCAATTTCTGTACTGTATGGCCTTTAATTTTTTTTTATAAGTAAATTTTTTATAAAAAGGCGCTAAGAAGGTGCAACTCAAAGCCAAAGGCTAATTGTACTGTATGGCATTTAATTTCTGTTATAAGTGTGGGAATCTAGAATCCTTGATTGCTTGATTTACAATTGGTTTGGTTTTAGACAAAAAAACCATTGTGATTGCTTTAGATACCTTATGTGGTCAAAGAAATCGGTTGGGTTTTCCTTTTCATCTCATAGTGTCCCTACAAGTGATGAGATAGAGCAACACTAGTAATTAATAGGATATGACTTCAGTTGATTCCCATGCATGAAAAAAACATTAATATTTTGCAAAACAACGATTGACCAAACAAGCAATAGAGAAAATATACTAATAATAATAACTTACAAAAATGACAGATTTAAGTGTTACTCTTTTTTCTTGTCAAATAGTTGAATTTTACAGGTAAATCATCTTTATTTGTCATTAGAGAAAATATTCTTTTTTTATTAATTTTTAATTATTCACGCGATTGAATCACTTGACCCACTGGTTTGACTTTGACAAGTGACCCACCCTTGACCATGGCTCGAGGCCACTCAAGTGACACAACCACCCAAGCATTTAGGATACTTTTTTTTCTTTTCCAATTTGTTTCTGTTTCTTGTTCTCTTTCCTTTTTTTTTCTTTTTGGGGATTTTTTTTGGGGGGAGGGGTGAGAGCAATCAATCATAATCCTTTTATTTTCTTTTTCTCTCATTGATTTGGTAGGCATATAATGTTTAGTTAGACAATTGTTTCACTTCAAGTCTTTACTTTCTTTCGATATCCCTTAATTGTGTTTATTTTCAGATGTTAGATTCTCATTTTTGTTTTTTGGGTGAACTGTTTTCTATGTGTAATCTGTTTGTGTATGAATATCTGTTTTACCCCCCTTATCTTGTCTTGGTAGAAGTAATAGAAGACTTTTTGAGTAAGAAAGCAGTGAGATTATACAATGTTTTATCGGTTTTAATTTATCTGATAAATTATTATGTTGAAGCAGTTTTAAACACTGGTCTGGCAGAAGAGGAGGGAAAATGCCGCTTTACGATTGTATGCTTCTGTTGAAACCCCATGTAAAGATGGAAGCTTTAATGGACTTGGTAGCTCGAGTAGGAAAGCACGTCTATAGTAGAAATGGCGTTCTTACTGATATTAAATCATTTGGAACCGTTCAATTGGGTTATGGTATTAAGAAGCTCGATGGAAGATACTATCAGGTGAAATCTAATTTTTCTGCTGTGATGTTTTGAATTATTGAATTTCTTTTTTCTTTCTGTCCGAATCGTTTTGGTTTCAATTGGTTACACCTATGTTTGGATTTGTTTTATCATGTGGTCTGTGTGTTGCATTTGTCTTGTTTTCTTTTATCTTTCGTTGGTTAATTGTCGCTAAGTTCATACATAAGATTATTGGCGTATATTCTGTCATGAGCTTTGCTGTAGGTAACTGTGATTGAAGTCTGAGATCAAATCTCAGTATAATAAGCAAGACTGGATAGAAGAAAAATATTTATGTGAGGGGAGGGGGATGTTTTACAAGAAAGCAAGCTTATGAATCCAATGAAGGTTATATGAGACTCTTCCTTTTACCGATTAAATGTGATTTTGGTTTGGTACATCTTGATGACTAGGATTGAAAATTGGATTATTTGAGAAAATCTCGTAGATAATTTGAAGAAGTTTTCAATGTCTGCAAGTTTCCTTCTCAATCAAAGATTGAACGAGTCTGATTCTGTTGAGCTTCTTGGGAGGTTCTTAAAGTTCAGCTGTGGCCCTAACAGAATGATATAAACAAAGCTAAAAAAGTGTCATATTGATTTGATGATCAAAAGCAACTTTATGTTCTTTGTTCACGCAAAGACAAGTACACGCCAATGATCTAATTGGGACTCAATAGAGGTTGTAGGGTTAAGGTGAGATTAACTGTATAGTTTATCATTGGCGCTAGATAGGTTCAACTATCATTCTCTAGTATCTATGTATACCTTATCAAAAGTATCTATGTATACCTTAAGCATGATATATAGAATAACTTATGTTCTATTTCTCCATGGTAAAGTTTATTCTGTTGCAGCTTTTATTTTAGAATTCTTATTCATTATTCCTTCCCAAAACCTAAGTAGTTGCTAGCTTAGCATTGATCTTTATAGTTTGCACATTTTGTGGTCACTACCACTGGATGAAAAACCCTCTAGTTGCTTCATGTATATATCTTCCTATCATTGAGGAAGACAATTTTAACATCCATTTATCATATCTCATAATTGTAGTGTACAACTATTGTGAGCAAGATCCTAATGAACTTCAGACTATAGGAGAAAAAGTTTCATCAAAGTCAACTCCTTGTCTTTGTTTGTAACCATTTGCTGCTAGCCTTGCCTTAAAGGTCTTTACCTTTCCATCAGCACCATCTTTCTTTTATAAACTCATTTTCAACCAATAGGTACAATACCTTCAGAACGGTCAATTGAGGTCCAAACTTGGCTAGAATACATGGACTCCATTTCAAATTTCATGGCTTCAAGCCATTTTCCCAAATCGATTTTGGCATCGCTTCTTTGTAGTTTGTAGGATCTTTATTCCCAATAAAGTGTATATCTACATCACCTTCGATGTGATACCCATATCTCTCTAGTGCTCTACGTGTCCTACCTGATCTACATGGAAGTTGTGTGATAGGAGAGTCTGTTACAATAGGCTCCTCAGGTTGATCATTGTTGATTTGTGGTTTTTGAGACACATCTTCAAGTTCAATTTTATTCCCACTGCTGCCTTCTAAAACAAACTCTTTCTCCAGAAAGGTAGCAAATTTTGAGACAAACACCTTTTGCTCATTAGGGAGATAAAAGTAAAATTCCAAACTTTCTTTGGGATATCTTATAAATCTACACTTATCAGACCTTGCTTCTAACTTGTTTGCAACTAATCTTTTGATATATGCAGGACAACCCCAAATCTTAACAAACTTTCTGTTTTAACATACTAAGTTCATGTTTGGTTCACAAGTAACTCTGGTGGTGACTAGTGAGGATCCTATTCAAAGTAGTTCTGTTCTTTGCTGTAGTAATTTCAAATGTTTCAGTAATGCAAGGAATCAATTTGGTAAAGGTAGTGGAATCTAATTCCAGTGTTACCTTAATTAAGGTTGGAATTGAAGTCTTCTTTTTCGTTTTTGTAATTCCCAAAACTAAACCTACTCAAATATAGTAATATAAAAGTTTAAAACTAATACTTTCATAAAATGATTTCTAGTTATGGATCAAAGTACGCAAATATGATCTCTTGAAACATTTTGCATTTTTAGTTTACAATAGAACAAATACACGTGAAACAGACAACATTTATACGTAATTATATATATATTACATTCCTTTGTAAAAGAGATACATTTCTTTTGACCAGTGTATGATACGTCATTTGGATTGTACAATGGTGCAGTGCAGTGTCAAGTTTTAAGAGTGGTTACTTCATGTAGAAAGATGCTAAGGTATGGGACTATATCGAAGTCCTCCGTACCAGGATCCACCTTTGGTGTGACCATACCCTCTTTATTTGTAGCATTCTCAAACTGAAAGATTTCAAAGCATATATTTCCTTTGTGCAACTTTTGGCAGGCTATACCGTGCTCAATAGCCCATGTAGGCTCTCCTAGAAAGCTTATAAGTAAGCCTGGAAAACCAGACAAGTCTGTTGGTAGACTAGTAGATGTTCTTTATCAATAAAGGACCACGATCCTTTCCATTTAAGAATTGAAATGGAGGTCAAGTTCATGGTGAGATTGAATGCTACCTTGACAAATTTGAATTTAAATATTCTCCATTTAATGATGCGGCATTCAATCTCACCAATGCTACCCTGCCATAATAAGATGTGTTTCCAATGCCAATGAAAAGTGACCAATCCCACCTTTGACTTGGGTATAGGATTTGAGTAAGTTTAAGAATTCGTATTCTAGTGATAGTCGTATTCCTTGATCCAATCCTGTTAAAAAGCACACCAATCTAAATGGGTTCTAAATCTACTAAATATCTAAAATCTAGAGTGCAGTAGTAAGGATAAGTTGTTGGATTTTTTCTTCAATTAAACAAAGGCGAGATTTAATTTCATTCATTAAATTTAATGAGGTACATCATATTATCATAGAACAAATTTTTTTCCAAATTAAGGGGATTGACTAGTCCAATTAGGGGGCACTTTCCTTGTCTAACAATAAATAACTACCCAATTACCGACCTTATTCTCACCACTCCACAGCGGAATAACAGCTTCTCTTAGCTCTTGATCTTGTCGCCTTGTAAAAGGCCACGATTCCTTGGGATTTTTCTTGAGTCCCCCAGTGAGATAGCAATGCAGATTTGCATAATCAATTTCAAGTTCCGTTGTTTGTTGTGGCATTGCCTCTATGGGGTCTCAAAGTTCTAGTGCCTGCTAGTATGGATCCGCAGTGCACTTTAGGAGCTCTGTCTTCTATATCAAGATTCCAGTATGTCTCTACATAAACTCATAGTTATTAGAATTGGAAGGGCCAGTCAGTGGGATCGGTTGACTCGTGAACCGGAAGCTCTGGTTCTTCAATTGGATCGTTATTACAATTGAACCGGTGAAAACTGAACAACCTGATCGGTCCGACCGATGCATCAGAGGTAAGACATGGTTAGTTTTTTAATTTGACAAAAATTCTATGTGTGTATGAAGATTCAGACTTAGCACCTCTTCCTTGTTTGAGAAAGAGATATTTTACCATGCCATCATTGCTTAAGGTTGATGAAAGTTTTTCTCCCAAATTTATTTATCATCATTCAGAGCCATTAATCCACAACCCATTTTTCTTTTCTTTTATCTAATCGTAACTCAAATGTTAAAGATTCATTTTATTAATTTTTCTATAATATTTTTTATCAACATAAAAAATACACAATAAATAATATATATTTTTTGTTATTTTTTATAAGTATTTTTTTTTTGTTATTTTATTACCCTGAATAAATTAGTACATAACCTATAAATGATTATGGATTTTGTATATGAATTCAAAGGAACTCCTCCAAAATTAGTGATCATCAAATTTGAAACTTCTACATAAAATTGATTCTGATGATGATGAAAATGATTATATAATGTTATTTTTGTATAAACAACTAAAAGTAATTTTTTAAGTTTAAAGAATCATTTTTTGTAATAATGAAAGTATTATATAATTTTAATTATTTTATACTAAAATTCATATATCTGTATAAATTCTTGATATAATATAATCATCTTAATGTGACATTATTAGAATTATTATATATTTTTAGTTATTCTTTATGAACCTGCAGTTGGGCTATTGACCCATTGGTTGGACTAGTGACCCAGTGACTTGATCGGTTCGTTGTTTGGTCCGGTTATGATAACTATGCATAAAATTTGACTCTAGCATGACTATTTGCCCTCAAAAAGCTAATTATGAACCCGCAATTCAACTATTGACCCATCTATTGGAATAGTGACCCAGTGACCCTGTGCCTTGATCGGTTCGATGTTTGGTCGTGTTATGATAACTATGCGTAAACTTTGACTCTAACATGACTATCTGCCCTCACAAAACTAACATCTTAATTAATTTAACTTTCTAACCTGTCATGGTTCTTCTATTGAGCAACAACATCAGGCCTGGCTTGTGGTGGATCACTGTAAGAGGGATAAGGGAGCTATGCAAAGCAAAATTTACTTTTAGTTCTATCAGCTTTAAGAGCAGTGGATATTGGATCTAAAGGCTTGAGTATGAAGTGCTCATTCGTTAGATTTAATCCAACATATAAAAGCTATTTTAACTATAGCCTCTGGCATTTTCTTGAAAGTCTGAATAACCACCTTCCGCCAGCAAGTGAAAAAACTGAAACCAATTGGATTTGGAGTTTTACCCACATTTCTGGTGAACTAAACGGCCTGATCTTGTTTACAAAGGAGTAAATGACCACTCTGTGCTTTCTGTTACATCTAAACAGATTGAGAGAATATATTGTGCCCGCCTTCTTCAAATGGAATATATCCCTGGTAGCACTCCCTCTTTGTATGAAATTCTTCACCTTCAGCGAAGCTTTTAAGTTCTATGTTTCTTTCATAAAGCATTATGTTTCTTCTTCAATCTTATTGGCTTTTTTTTTGGTTATGCACGTCTTGATTCAATGATTTAATGGTAACATGATTTCAAAGTACATTGACATGTTACACTAGAATGTCACACCATTGAGACCACCTCAACTTATAAACGGATTAGTATCTTGGGAATTTCTGAATTTCAGTCTGCAAAAACAAGCCTTGCATTCCAGTCCATGGTTCATGGCTGTTAATTCTGCCATGTACACTGCGTCCTTGCTCTGAGGTTGAGGTGACTTGATTTTCAAAATTTTAGGAATCCCTTTATTTGTCCATACGAACATTCCAATTTAGCCCTTAGTTTAGCAAACATCTTCCTTCGAGAAACCTGACCCACACCCGTTAAGGGCTTCTACCTCTAGATACATCAAGGAAATTCCCATTTGGATATTTATCACTTTGATAGTTTGTGCCCAGGAAGCATTTTGGTCAGTGAGTGGTCTTCATCCTTATTAGGCTAACAAAGGTTTGCTAAAGTGGTCCAAGTCTTTAAAACACCATATGGCCCTTCGATTTTGATGTTGAATTAAATTGCCAGTTAACATGGTGACTTTTCTTGCCTTATTCTTAGCCCTCCAGAACCTTCTTATTGTACCAGTGAGCCTGGTGCAAAAGGTCTTTGTGATTTAAAGAAATATCATCATGTAAGTAGGAGGAATGGTTGCTGGACGTAGTTAATGAAAACTTTCTTACCAGCCTGTGGTAGAAGTTTCCCTTTCTGGGATTTTGTTTTTTGAGCTACTCTTTCCTGTAATAGTTTCAAAGCATGCACTTTGAACTTGCCCCCCGTACAGTCAGAAGTCCGAGATACTTGCCGCTGTCCTCTTAAGGCAGGACATTTGCTTGCTGAAATGTGTTCTCAGTTGCTAAAAAGAACTTTTGATTTATCAAAATTAATTAGATTACCTAAGGGTTAATATAAATATTCAGGATATTCAAATGATTTGGCACTCACTGTGAGCGGCACAAGCAAACAAGAGGGAGTCATTGATGAAAAGTAATGGGGTAACAGAGGACAACTCTTTTTTATTTTGAGCCCATTAACGCCCCATTCTCTAGTGCTGTGAATAGAAGCGGAGGTATACATTGTTGGAATGGTTTAGTGTTTTGGAATCTGCTTAAGAAATAGTTCTCCTACTTTCTATTTGCATTATAATTCCAATAATTGGGGACAAGGGTTTATTCTTGCTTCTTTCTGAGCTGTAAACATTATAAAACTGGCACAAAGAATTTTTTTAGTGAACTAGTTTGAGAAATTAACATTATTTAGATTGTGGCGATAATGCATTAAAGTTGAGTGAAGAGTTGATCTATGATAGAGGATTGTGCAAGGGTTGGCCAAAAGTGGAGTTACGGAATTGGAGGGTAATCTATATAGTGCACAAGGTTTGGGAGCCAGCCACAACTTGTTTAGGATTAAGGGGTAGTTGAGATGAGTATCAAAGTCTGGGGAGAGGAATATTGGATCGAATGATAGACAAAAAGGTCATTCCAAAGTTATTCTTCCAGGATGATCTCGTCATCTGAGAACCATCATTGCATTGTTCACATGAAGGTCACATATCCAAATCTCTTAGTTTGAAATGCTAGATTTGTATACTCCGTTGAGAATTTACTGCCCTCAATAGATACTTTTGATATACCCAATACATGTTTAAATGCGCTTGGCGCCTCTCCTCAAGCTACTTATGAAATTTCTCTTGGAATTTTTCAAGAAGTAGCACTTCAGTAATCAACAGTCCTTAAGATCAGATAATATAATGGGTAGTCAGGACAGCTGTCCGTCATTATGTGGTTTTAGTCTAGTTGTAAGCTTCAAACAACTTCTTTATAGTTTTGACTTGGCTACTAAACTAGGTTAATTTCATAATTTTTCTTTATAAAAAGTATGAAGGACCATAAAATCAAATCCAAAATTTTTGGTAGTATCTCATAAAGGTTGCGTTTGAATTAATGAGTTTGAAATGCATGTATTTGTATTTCAAAGTAGTTTAAAAAGTTATACAATTTAAAGACTAGAACTTTTATATTGATATTCATATTGATGAATTAATTTAATCTTCTAAACTTGTGAATTTGAAATACATTGAAAAAAATGGCATTTCAAACTCACAATTTTACGAGGCTTGAATGACTTGCCAAACATGCAAAATTACTTTATATTTTATAAAAGCTTTCTAAACTAACTTTATATATAGATGTATGCATTTTAAAATTGACGTTTCCAAATGAAAAGAGTGCTTTGCCCCTACAGATGGATCATAATGGGAAAATCTTAACTATATTCTGAAGAACTAGTTGCCTCAATTGAAAATGCATCTCAGATCTATTTATTTTAATGGTTGGTGTATTCTGGAGCTTTTTGGATGATGAGTTCTTTAGATGAGTTTACTTTTTGTAGTTTTGTTTTGTGGTATATACAAATGGTTTTATTAAGGACTAACGAATTATCAATTTTTCTAATAAATTGATAATGGGACATTGAAACATGCTGATGTTTCTTCTGTGAATCTTACAGGCCCAACTGATGCAGATGACCATGATGGCAACACCCAACATCAACAAGGAGCTGCATTACCTGAACAAGGAAGACAGGTTGCTGCGTTGGCTCCTGGTTAAACACCGTGATGTGAAATATGGGTTGGAATTTCTCAGTGAAGATGATGGGAAAAGTGAGCTCAGCAAATTTCCTAGAAGCAACATATATGATACTGAGGAAATTGATGAGGAGGATGACAACGATGACGAATATGAAGTAGACCAAGAGGAGAAGAAAGAATAAACTGATGGCAAAAGAAATTGATTATCTTATTGTTGTACTAGTCTTATGTTAGAATTTCCTAATGCTTTTTGTTTTAGCCTTGGGTAGTAGTAAGATTTTTGAAGCATGGGGAACTGTTTCGGGAAACTTGTCAATATATTACATTTATGGCCTTTTACCCCTTAGATTAATCAATGTTCTTTTTTAATCTCTTTTAGTTTTTCTGGTCTATGGGCTTCTCTTGGAGTACCGCGTGTCGTCGTTTGATTAGATGGGGGGAAATTACCTTACATTATATGCTACTCATTTCCTAGAGTGAAAATCTTGTTCAATTGAGGTAGTAGTCTTTAAGCTCTGGAGGATGAATTTTCATTCTTTCTATCAAAAAAGATTGTCGAGAGGGTGAAGAGCTCGGAGCTCTCCTCGGATTTTTGAGAAAAATAGTCAAGGGGATGAAAAGCTTGGAGTTCTCTCTTCGGACTTTTTGAGAAAAATGGTTGAGGAGGTGAAAGGTTCGGGGCTCTTTCCTCGGACTTTCAAGAAGTTCAAGGAAAAAATGGCTGAAGAGATGAAGAGCTCGAGGTTCTTTCCTTAAACTTTTTGGGATTTTTGGTCGAGGAGGTGAAGAGCTTGTAGATCTTTCAAACTTTTGGAAGAAAACGATTGAGGAGGTGAAGAGCTTGGGGCTCTCTCTTTGGAATTTTTGGGAAAAATAGTCGATGAGGTAAAGAGCTCAAGACTTTCTTCTCTGACTTTTGGGGAAAATTGGAAGTTTGAGGAAAAAATGGCTGAAGAGGTGAAGAGCTCGAGGTACTTTTCTCTTATTTTTTGGGATTTTTGGCTAAGGAGGTGAAAAGCTCGAGACTCCCTCTTCGAACTTTCTGGGAAAAATGACCGAGGAGGTGAAGAGCTTGGGGCTCTCATCTCGAAATTTTTGGGAAAAATGGTCAAGAAGGTGAAGAGCTTGGAACTTTATTTTCAGACTTTTTAGGAAAAAATGATCGAGGAGGTGAAGAGATCAGGGCTTTCTTTTCGGATTTTTTTATAGGAAAAATAGCAGAGGAAGTGAAGATCTCGGGACTCTCTCTTTGAAATTTTTGGGAGAAATAGTCGAGGAGGTGAAGGGCTCGAGGCTATTTCCTCGAACTTTTTGGGAAAAATGGTCGAAAAGGTGAAGAGTTCGAGGCTCTCTCCTCGAACTTTTTGGGAATAATGATCGGGGTATTTTACTTGGCGTTTTCTTGTTACAACCCTCATGGAGTATTTCTGGCGAGCTATGCGAGTAGCAGGCCACTTGAGCTGGCCATGGGTTGGTCCAGCTTTGGGAAGTAAAGGGCCCATTGAGCTGGCCATGGGCTGGTCCAGTTGTTGGAAATAGTGGCCCCTTGGGCTAGCCCATTAGCTGGGCATATGGGTCAGTTGGGCCCTTCTGAGTGCATGAGCCTATTTCTCCCTCTTTTGAGTGTTCTTCTAGAATGTTATTTGTGGGGAATGAAGGGTTTAAGTGTCTGTTTGTCTCTTTTATGACCGTTGCTATTCCTCAGTATCTGAAAGGTCACAATCTAGACCATTGATTTTGATTGATCTAAATCGTCTAATTTTCTTGATAAGAAATGATGAAGTGGAGGCACACCATTTCTCAATTTGTTTTAAAAAATCTTCTCTTAGAGCCTTTGACCTTTTTTCAAGTTCTTCGGTCCTGGACTATTTTCGATCTTTGGTCTTCAGTGAGTCTCTCTTCTCCTTCTTTTTTGAGATGTTATCCCCTCTTCTTAGCGTTAGTAGTAGTAGTACCGAAGAATAAAGTTCCCCCATTTCTTTTTAGGCCTAGCTGAGTAGTACCTTAGCTAGCTCCAATGCCAAAAGGGTTAGGCAAGTGGTCGAGGACGAGGCTATTCTTCGTTCCTCTGAGGCCGAACCAAGCCATACTTTAAATGATGTTCATGATAGTATGGTCGAGTATGCCAGGGACATTGCGTACTTGGTTGAGGATGAGCTCAATAAGATGAAAAGTGGTCTTTTAGAAGAGATTAGGGCTAAGTATAGGATCCCTGTCGAGTATTCACTTAAAGAGGCCGAGATTGGGGAGAGGGCTTATGATGCACCTCATGAGGACTCCCCTTGTGAACTATGTGTGTACTTAGATTCCTTCAAAGCAAGTCTTAGGATCCCCCTTCATCCCTTCATTTGCTTAGTTTTAAATTATGACCAAATTGTGTTGGCACAGCTCGTTACCAACTCAGTATGTCTCTTGACGAGTTTTATTTATGTTTGTAAGAAAATAGGAGGGTTAATAACCTTACATCTCTTTAAGAACCTCTTCTTTGCCAATCGCTATAAGGAAGCGGGTTCGATTTATTTCAGCCAGAGGACAAAGAAGTAGGTGGTGAAGAAGAGCCCAACTTTAGTTAAAAACTAGAAGAACAAGTTCTTCTTCCTATAAAGTGATAGTGATTTTGGGGCTCCAAAGGCGTTGGACCTATCTCTTTTGAAGAAATGTAGACGCTTTGTGTAGGTATCGTTCTTTTCTACTTGTTACCCGTGCATCCGACTCATTACCCAAGACCACTCCCCTTAAAGAAGGTAGATATGGCAAGGGTACGGATTACGATGAGTAGGCATATAGAAACAAGTGAAACCTACCAGGTCTAATACAAACCCTTTATAAGTACTAAGAAGGCTCCCATGGTGGTTGCGCTTTTAATGTATTAGACAAGTGATTGTTGTCATCTGAGCACAACACAATGATGATAGGTAAGGAATCGCCATTTGATCTTGAAAGGGGCTAAATCCCTCTTCAATTGTCTACGATGAGAGATTCTAAGGCTTGGAAGATTTGGGTATAAGAGAGAGAGAGAGGAATTAAAGCTCAATCTCTTATCTAGACCAAAGTCTACCCTTTGTGTTTCAAGGAAAAATATTCAAAACTTTTAATTTAAGTATTATTGCTATACACTAAAAATAAAGCAAAGCACACATTTTGCAATTTTGTATTCACACAAGATTGCACCTGAACAATTTAATTAAAATGACATGGTAACAGGAAATACATAAAATAAATGGCGCGATAAAGTAATAACGTAAAAGTAAATACGTGAAAGTAAATATTTGAAGGAAATGATACTTTAAATAAATAAATAAATAAAACTACTGGTCAGGCATGGATTAAAGCCAAGGGAACGGATTAAGCTAATTTAAAGTAGGTGGATTGAATTTGAAGATTAAACTAAATTTGTGCGACATGCGTGTGGATGTGTGTAAGTGTGTGTCAAGTGTGTAAGGGTGTGTGCAGGTACGTGCAAGTATATGCAGGTTTGTGCAGGTGTGAGGGTGGTTGTGCATGGGTGTGTCCATGTGTGGGTGTGTTCGAGTGTCTGCAGGTGTGAGTACCGGTGTGTATTATGCATATGTGGGTGCGTTCAAGTGCGTGCACGTGTGTGCGGGTGCGTATGGGTTTGGAGTTAAACGGAACCAAAAAGGGGTTCTAATGAGTATAAGGTTTTCAAATAAAATGGACCAAAGAAGGTCCTAACAATATTTTGAAGTAAAGGAGCACGTGATTTATAGAAAATTAGAAGAAAACATGTGACTTAAAAGAAATGAAATGAGCATCATGAAGGAGTTATGATAAAGAAATGGAAATGGAAACTACAATGGAGTTCATCAAATAAAAAGTAAGTTAGATTATCTAATCTATTTTCAAGGTGGTTTATACACATAAACCAAGTTAATAATTTATTTTACGACTAAAAGAGATTTAAGTAAACTTTTTAGCTAAAGAAAATTCCCATGTGCGGGGATAATCCTCGGAGATCCGCGTGTTCTTATGGACTTGGTGAAGTTAGAGGAATGGTTTGATTGAAGATGAGAAAATCAAAAGCAAAGAGGTGGCTGAAAATGGTAAAGATCTCTCAGTAGTTCTTTTTTTGGTTTCACTCTTTGCTCTTTTCTCACTTTTCTTGAATATTATCTTCTCTTTTGTTGTGTTTCTCTCCTTAATCTTCCTATTCTTCTATCTTTACTTCCCTTTTTGCTCACTTTTTTCTTTCTCTCTAGATTTATCTCTTTACTCTCTTTTTTTCATTCCTTGCCTTAGCTTGTGTTGGTGTCTTTGTGTTAACAAAGGGGTGAGGATATTTATTGGAGGAGATGGGCTATCTAAGGGATAAAAAAAAAACAACAAAATAAGACGAGGAAAAGGCATGGTTGGTCATGGGGAAGAGATGAGGGAAATGTTGTAACTTTTTAGGTGAAAATGGTGGGGCTATGAAGGGTAAGATGTGGTAAACTAAGCAAAAAGTGAGAGGAAGACAACTTTCTACGAAGCTGGCCATGGGGAAGAGAAATGGGAGTTTGAGGTGGAAAAAGTGAAGAAGGAATGTGGTCTCAAATGAGCAAAAAGGTGAGGAGGATTTTTCCTTGGTGGTTTTTGGAAAAAAAAAGTATTAAGTTTTGGGTATGATGAAGGTTCAATAAAGCAAAAAATGAGGAGAATTTCTCTTTGGTAAGGCCGGCCAAGGGGGAAGGAAAATGATTCAATTTTTTTAGGGATTTTGACAACAGGAAAATGGGAGAGCTTAAGGAGAAAGCATACAATTAACAAAGTAAAAGAAAGGGGAAATAAGACTTCCATTTTGCACATTCACATTAAAAAAAATGTGCAGTTTTTTAAGTAATTGAGGTGTTGTTTTTTAGGTAGAAAATGTGTTTTTTAGGTAGAAAAATGTGGTATTTGCCACGTACGAAAGGGTGGAGGCTCAAGAAGTTAATGTCCAATCAACTAAGCAAATGGAGAAGAAGAAAAATTCTTTCTTTTCGGCATATATGGCTAGATAAAGAGGGAGAAATTACTGCAGTTTTTGTGTTTAGGTAGAAAATATGTTTTTTTCTTTTGTGTAGGAAAGGTGGTATTTGGCACATAAGAAAGTGGGGAAACCTAGGAGGGAAATGTGGGTTCAAAAAGGCAAAAAGGAAGAGGAAAAATTCCTTTTCCTTTATACTATATGGCTAGCCACAGAAGGAAGATGAGAGAGACAATTTTTAGATATAAAAGAGAGGGTTTATCTTGAAAAAAGTGAACTAATCAAAAGGTGCCAAGTAAACGTTAAAATTGAAAATTCATCGATAAAAATTAGAATTCTTCTTGCACTTGATTTATTTTTTACCAAAACTGTTTGGGCTTAGAAAAAATCAAATAGCCTTTAGTGGGTTTTGGATTGGACCAAAATTTAATTAAAGTCTTTAATCTTGAATTTAGTGGAATCAAATAAGGTCAAATTGATTTAAACTTAAAGTGGATTTAATGGATTGAACAAAAGGGGTTTACAATTGGTTCTACTCCTTAATTAAATTCAAACCTTCGCATTTACCAAGTCTGAGCGTACTAGGATCAAAGATTTTTCATAGGAACCTGCGCGCGGCCCATTCAAAAATTTTGGAACAAAATTGAGTGTTTACAGTTTGCCCTCTTTAATCGGGGCTCCTTTGAGAGTTCCAATCAAAAGCTGTAAATGACCACTGTTTTATTTCAAAATTTTAGAATGACAAATATGCAATGCATGTATAAAAGTAAACATGTTGTTGAAGAAATCTTGTGTCATGGGAACACCCATGAGAATGATACGTACCTGAAGTGATAGTGCTGGCATCCGTTCACTTATGCGATACTTCTGGATTAATTGGTGTCTGTTGTGAGGACTTTGGATTGGATTTTCCTATTGGGAGGACTTTTGTTTGTCTGTTGATAAGAACTTTGATTTGTGATTTTGCTTACTGATGAGGACTTTGGTTTGACTGTTCGCGAGACTTTGGTTTGCTTGTTGACGAGGACTTTGGTGTGCCTACTGACAATGACTTTGGTTTGCTTGTTGACAAGGACTTTGGTTTGCTTGCTGGCGAAGACTTTGGCTTGTGATTTTGCCTGCTAATGAGGACTTTGGTTTACTTATTGGTTTTGCAGAGCTTTTCATTCAAATTTGTTAAATACCAAAAAAAAAAATGAAACTTGAGCATGAGCCGAGTCATGGCATTTAGGATTCTTCCTTATTAAATTGTAAGGTTTTGAAAAAAGAACGAAGTGTGAAGGATATGACATTTTACTTTAAAATTTGATGAAGAGATAACGTGATAGTTAAGGATTTTTGTAATTTAAAAAAAAAATAGTATCTAAAAACAAACTTTTCCAAAGCCTTAGAAAGTAACCATTGATTTGCACACCATAGCCTACTTTGGCTTTTAGTGGCCTATTCTTTGACCACTCAATTTTATTTGACTTAACTTATATTTAAACTAAATCTTTCCTCTCATTTAACTTATATACAAATGGGATCAAGGCTTCACATAGTTCGAAATAGAAGGATTTAACTTTCTTTTTTACCTAAACCACCCTTGGGGGTTTTTGATTTGATGGAATACTCTAACTTTTACCTAAGCCACCCTCCCAAGTTTTCAACTTAGCGAACTCTTTTTTTTTCTTTTTTTTTAGAAAATAATAAATAGAGTGATGATACATCAATGAGGGAAACAAAAACGAGATCACAAATAATACTTCTTAAGACGATCCAGATTGATAGGTTTAGCAAATTCATTGTCGTCGATATCTGTGAGGTGCACGACTACCCCAGATAGGATCTTCTTGATTAGATATGGACTTGCCCAGTTTGGTATAAATTTTTTCCTCGGGTTATGGTTTGGTGGCCTGAGTTATTTTACCACATAATCTACTTCCTTGATGCCCCAGTTCTTTACTTTCTTGTTAAAAGCTCGTACAACCCTTTTATGATACCCTTCGGTGTGATGGAGAGCCTTTAGCCGCTTTTTGTCAATCAATAACAACTCATCATATCGCTATCGAATCCAATATGCCGCTTCCAACTGACTTTCTACAGTTGTCCTTTGTGAAAGAATTGCCACCTCGATTGGGACAACCGCTTCCATACCATAAACTAAAGAGTAAGAAGTGGCACCTTTAGAAGACCTTATCGAAGTTCGATGGCCCCACAGTGCAAAAAGCAGTTTCTCATGCCACTCGCGACAAGTTTCCACCATCTTAGCCAAAATGCTTTTGATTTTCTTATTGTCTACTTCAACTACCCCTTGGATTGAGGTTGGTAAGGAAAGGACTTATGGCGCTCAATTTTGTATTTATTGAGCAAATCCATAACTTCACCTTGGAAATACATGTCATTGTTTGAGATCAGTTCAAAATGTACTCTATAATGATAGATAATGTTATGATTAATGAACTGTGCCACCTGCTTAGCCTTCAAAGTGGAAAACGATGCAACTTCTACCTACTTGATGAAATAATCAATTACCACCCGGATGTACTCATTACCATTGGAAGCATTGAGAGATATTTTTCCAATCATTGTGAGGCGAATATGTGTCAACAGTGTGCTAAAGTAACACAATGGTATTTTCATAAAAATGTGATTTATGCTCTGAAAATTAACGAAAATTTTTGGGGAGTATCTTGAAGTTGTTTGCAGTGTTATGGCATGTTTGGATTTCAGAGATTATGTAAATTAGATTTATTAAGGGATTATGAGGACTCAAGCTTAAGGTATGTTTCCTATCAGTAATGCTCAAAATGACTTAAGACACTTTAGGGGGGGCATGGTGTCGAGCTCTCCATACCTCTGGTGTGTGCACATGGGCCATAGTTAGGCTATAGTTTGAGTCATGTGTGGGCATTATGTGAGTCTCCCAAGGTAACTTTGGGTGTGGTTTTGGGACCACTAGAGTGTGACTCGAGCCTCCATGAAGTTAGGAGCTTCATGGACAATATAGGTGGCTTATATACACTATATTAAGCTCTTCTCCCATACTTGAGGTTTTACCCAAAGTTCATTATCATGTGGGTTATTGGATATCATTTGGGCACTGTGTGCATAACTAGAATGCGGTTCTCCTGTGGCTATGAGGCACCCATGGGGACATCTTCGGTTAAGTTGTAAGCTGAGTACATGTAACTATTTCTGTGTGCGTGCAAAATCTCAGTTATGTTATGAGCTATCATCAATGTGTTCAACACAATGATGGGAGGCAGTGTGCATTAATGCGCGAGTTTCTCATTAGCTTTTTTTTTGTTGGGCTTGCATGTAGTGTACATGTAGTCAGGCTTGAGAGTTAGTTGCATGCAGTCGGATTTTTAGGTGGTTGATGCTCAATTAGGAAGGTGGAATATCATCTATGTGTCTAGCACAAGGAAAGAGGAATTGTGCTTCAGTGTGAAAGCAGTGGATCGATGACCAGCACAATGAAAGGCGACATTGTGCATCTTCGGTGGACAAACAGGTAAGAGAGATTGCAGGTCAGTGAGTTAGGAATTGACACATAGGACAACTTTGTGGAATTTTGAGGATGTCTTAGCATTCCAATGGAACTTTTTACTCATGTGCTTGTAATCGAGTAAGTGTTCCTTATTAGGGTCTAAAGGAAAAAGGGCTGATGAGAACCATTAACTCATGTCTCTTACTCTTCGAGTTAGTAGGATGTTTGCAGTAGGTTCGAGACTGGTGTGATAACCTCTGGGACAAGGTCAAGCATCTTATGGGTCTTGGCATCAGGTATATTGGGTCTTGAAGACTTCCATTTCAGTGGAGCATCGGAGGCACAGTAAGATGGTTGCTTGAAAGAGGGCTAAGCTTTTAGCGGATACTTCGACACTTGTGTGCACGCTCAAGTGAGCTCCTAGGTATCATGGTTTGAGTTTTAGAGAAAGTGTGATGAGTCTAGGGGCTTCAAGAACGTAGTCTTGCAAGTTATTCAGGCGAAAAACTAAAGGTGAAGAAAGGTTAGCTAGGACTTGGAGAAGTTGTAGCACCGCATGATCCTTTGGATTTAGGGCAAATCTGGTGGACCATGACACACAACGAGTGCAAGTAATGCACGCGGTGAGCCCAAGAAATCTGCAGCGAGCGCAAGCAATATGTGCAATGAGCATAAGTAGTGAGTAGTTAGTGCTAGAAGTGTGTGTAAGGAGCGCAAGTAGTGTGCGCAATGTTATGGTCTACCATATTTGCCCTAAATCCAGAGGATTGTGCGGCTTTAAAACTTCTCCAAGTATTAGCCAACCTTTCTTCACCTTTAGTTTTCACCTCAAGAAATACTAAGATAACCTTCTTGAAGCCCTAAGACTCATCATACTTTCACTAAAACTAAAACTATGATACCAAGAAACTCACTCGAGTGTGCACACAAACACCTAAGGTCTCTGCTCAAAGCTTAGCTCGCTACCAGGCAACCATCCTACGGTGCCTCTGATTCTTAACTGATACGAAAGTCTTCCAGACCCAACATACCTGATGTCAAGACCTGCAAGATACTTACCCTTATCTCAAAGTTTAGCGCACTAGTCTCGAACCAACTGCAACATCCTATTGACCTAAATAGATAGCAAAGAGTGCTAATGGTCCTCATCAACCCTTATATCTTTAGACCCCAATAAGGAACACTTACCTGATTAAGATCATATGAGTAAAGTCCCATAAGAACCTTAAGTCATTATAGAAATGCCACAGAGTTATCATCTGTGTTAATTCTTAGTTCAAAGACCTACAATCCCTTTTACATTATTCGCCCACCGAAGATGCACAATGTCGCCTTTTGTTGTGCTGGTCACTAATATGCTGTTTACAAACTTAAGCACAATCCTTCTTTCCATGTGCTAGACACATGGATGATATTCAACCATCATAAACAAGAGCTAAACACCCATAAATATGACTGCACGTAACCAACTTTCAAGCTTGACTGTAAGCCCAATTAAAGATAGCGGATAAGTAACTCGCCCACTGATACATACTACCTCTCATCATTGTGTTGAACACACTGATGATAGTCCATAACATAATCGAGAGTCTGCACGTATGCAGATATGGTTGTACGTACTCAACCCATAACTTAACTAATGATATCCCCACGGGTGCCTCATTGCCACACGAGAACTGCACACTACTTACGCACACAGTGCCAAGATGATATCCGATAGCCCACATAATAATGAACATAAGGTAAAGTGTCAAGCATGGGCTAAGAGTGCAATATAGTGCATATGAGCCACCTATATTGTCCATAAAGATCCTAGCTTCTTGGAGGCTCGGGTCACCCTCTAGTGGCCCCAAACCAGCACCCCAAGTTACCTTGGGAGGCTCACTTAGTTTCCACACATTTCTCAAACATTAGTCCAACTATGGCCTATGTGCACACACCAGGGATGGTGGAGAACTTGACACCATGTCCCCCCGAAAAAGTCTTAATTCATTTTGAGCATTACCAGTAAGAAACATACCTCATGCTTAAACCATCACAATCCTTTAATAAATAGAATTTGCATAATCAGCCAAATCTAAAAATACCATATCATTGTACACAACATCAAGATACTCCCCAAAAATTCCCAAAAATTTTCAAAGAATAAATCATATATTTATGAAAATGCCATTGCACCACTCTATAACACCGCTGACATATTTGCTGCATAACTGCCCATAACCAGGTCACACTTTCTGCACATAACTCGCATAGATCACCATACAGCTCATTCAAATGCCAATTCACATGTAACAACCATGCCCAATGGTGTGTACCATGACATGCAGTGAGCACAAGTAATGTGTGCAAAATAAATAGTGTGCTCAATGTGCACACAGTAGGTAGTGTGCACAGCAATGCAAGGTGTGCACATGGTAGGCAGTGCACACATAGTAGTGTGCGCATCACAAGCATTATGTGTGCAGCTATTTAGTTCCGACTGCGTGCTCTTGGACATACACGGTCTTAGTCGATTAGTCTCAGTCGTGTGTGATCTCGACCTCGCAGTCTGGACCATGATCAGTCTCGGTCGTGCAGTCTCTGTCGTGATGGTCTTAGTCATGATGGTCTCAGCCTTGCACGGTCCCGACCATGATGGTCTTAGCCTTGCGCGGTCTCTGTCAGCTGATCTTATTCTTGCGCAGTCTCGGTAGTTGGTCTCGATCGTGCACGGTCTTGGCTATGTGGTCGCGATCTTGGCCTTGTGGTCTCAGATATGCAGTCACAATTGTCCACGGTCTCGATCGTGCGGTCTTGGCCTTGTAGTCTCAACCATACAAACTCGATCGTGACGGTCTCAATTTTGACTAGCTGGTCTTTGCCTTGCTCGGTCTCGATCAGTTGGTCTCGACCTTGCGTGGTCTAACCAACTGGTCTCGACTTAGTAGTTTCAACCTTACGAGGTCTCAATTGGTTGGTCTTGATTAGTTGGCCTCGGTTCGATACTGGGTTCGGCACTATGCTAGTCTCGGTCAGTTGGTCTCAGTATCATGTTGGTCTCGACCAGTTGATCTCAGTACCATGCTAGTCTCAGCCAGCTAGTCTCGGGTCTATGTGCGGGTTGACTTGATATATACACACCTCAATAGTTTTTGTGTGATCGTCACTTAGTGGATGAGATGAAATGCGAGTGATTGAGTCTTAGTAGAGTTACGGCTCAGTGATTGAGACAATGAGTGTCTTGGAAGCAGGTAGTGTGCCCACTTAGCAGTGATAAGGACTGGCCCTTCATACTTGCATCATAATATTTCATCTTGCTTCTTGAGGAATAAAAGTTGCTCTTCGATAATCATCACAAGCCTTAAGTCTCCAACTTTGAATTGCCTCGGTGTTCACCCCAAGTCTGCCCACTTCTTCATTCTCTTTGAGGCTTTCTGAAGGTATGCATGAGCTATCTTCATGTTCTTCTTCCACTCTTTGGTGAAGTTATAGGCCCAAGGATTGAGCCCCTTGTAAGGTTCATCTACAGTGTGGGGTGTCAATGGCTAAAAGATTGTGATCACTTCAAACGGACTTTTATTGGAGCTGGAGCTCTTAAGGGAATTAAAACGAAATTGACTTATGTTGAGTAGTTGCACCTAGTTTCTTTGATTAGATTTGACAAAATGGAAAAGATATTCTTACAACATACTAAATAAACATTCGGTTCATCCATCGGTCTATGGGTGATAACTTAAGGAAATGCTTGGTTCTCAGCGAAAGAGGTTGAAGAGTTCAGAGCAAAAGGTTCCCATGAATCTAGAGTCCTTATCACTCAAAATGCTCTGAGGCACACCCCAATACTTGACTACATGATTGAAGAACAAACGGGTTGTTTCTTCTGTAGTACAATGCTTCGAGGTGGGGATAAAGGTACTATACTTAGATAATCGATCAAAAACAACCAAAATAAAGCCATGATCCCCAATTGTTGACCCTGAATGATTTTGGTAGTGACAAAAATCTTAATTAAGCACTAATGAATATTACTTAAGTAATACAGATTGTTAATAGTGTTTATACATCAAAAGGAGGTCAAGATTGTAGAAATTGGTGAATCAAAGTTGATGATCTCAAAAGTCAATAGGCTCTCCAAAAGATCAAATTCAAGGAGAATAATTTAAATGCAACTTCAAAGTCAATAGGGATAAATTATAGGTTTGAATCCTAAGATATACTTTGTAAGCATTTCAATTTTTAAGAGCTAATTATATTTGCATTACATTTTATTATATAGTCTTAATTAATTGAAGATATAAAATCTCCAAGTGATTCTACTAAATGCAAATAAATTAATTGGGCTCAATACTTAACATTCTCTAATTGAATTTAAGAAGAATTCATGTTAACATAGAAAATTACTTGAGCATTTGTAATATATCATTCTTCATATATCTTGCACACATATTATGCTTAAATTTGTAATATGTTTTGTCATCACAAAAAATGCCTTAATCAAGAAATTAATTAGATTAATTTTGAAGATAACAAAACACTTTTGAAGTGTTTAACTCGTGTGTTTAATGTGGAAGAAAGTTTGATTCAATTAGGAGATTTTTTGGAACTCAAAAATCCAAAAAGAATAAAGAGATATGAAGAAAATTGATGATGAAAACACTGTAGCAGCACTCAAACAGTGACCTAGTCGACCGGGTGAATAGTACAATCGACTGATAAAACGGACAGAAGGTTCCCAGTCGACTGGTAAGTCATACCAGTTGACTGGTAACACTGTAGTAGCAAAAATGTGATTTTTAAAGAGGATCCAGTCGACTGGTATCACGACCCAGTCGACTGGTAGTTCAAAAATATGACCGTTGGGACTCGAAATCTGAGATTTTAAAGGCACAATCAATTCAAATTAAAGTCTAACGGCCATATTAATTGATGGCTATATAAACCCACTCAATTCAGAATTCAACAAGGAGGATATGACATTTAAAAAGAGTAGAGCACACACAATCAAGTCATTCATTCCTTGAAACTCAAAAAGCTTTGAAATACTCATGTTGAGTCATTCTTCAAGCTTTACTTTGAAAGAGAGATAT
The DNA here is from genome assembly GCA_023935145.1 of Bretschneidera sinensis. NCBI lineage: Eukaryota > Viridiplantae > Streptophyta > Magnoliopsida > Brassicales > Akaniaceae > Bretschneidera > Bretschneidera sinensis. The sequence continues at coordinate 68,258,637 of CM043701.1, read as the reverse complement.
TATTCAGTTGTATAAGCTTCCATTGTTATCTCTCTACCATTTACTTTACCACATTTATTGTAAAGGGATTACTTCCGAGAGGAAGGGGATTACTTCTGAGAGGAAGGGGATAGCTTCTGAGAGGAAGGGATTGTAAGGTTTGTACAACACCGGTGAAGTTGTACGACTAAGTTTCTTAGTGGATTACTTCAAGGAGGTTCCTTGAAGAGAGTGGACGTAGGGTCGGAACGAATCCGATATTGCCGAATCACTATAAACTGAGTTTGCATCTCTCTAACTCTATCTCCTTAATTACTTTCATAATTACTTGCTTATAATTATTTATTATTCAAGTAAATGAGATTAATTGCTTAGTTATTTTATAATTCAATTATCATTTCTATATTAAGCAATAAACTCTCTCATCTTTGTACTACTAATTTAGAAAGATTTAATTCCGCATATATTTTGATATTTGAGATTGCAAAAAGTATTTAATTTTTTAATACCCAATTCACCCCCCTCTTGGGTTGAAACCTCAGTCTACAATTGGTATCAGAGCCTCGTTCTCTATTTTAGGTTTAACATCCTAGAGTTGATCATATGGCAACTATATTTTTAGAAGGAAGAGATCCTTCTAGTCCTCCTCTTCTCCATGGAACAAATTTCACCCATTGGAAAGCTCAAATGAAGATTTTTATTCAAGCACATAATTATTATGCTTGGTATTTCATTCTTGAAAATGAAAATGACCTTGATGTAAATGATAGTAAATTCATTCAACTAAATGCTAAAGTTATGAACATGTTTTATAGTTCTCTTGATCAAAACGAAGTTAATCAAATTTCCTCATATAAGACTGCAAAAGAAATTTGGGATTTATAGGAAGTCATACATGGAGGAAATGAGCAAGAAAAGAATTTCAAATTAAAAAACTTTGTTCATGACTTAGAGCATTTTAAAACGAATGAAAATGAATCAATTTTTGATTCGCAAACTCGTTTTACCATATTTGTTAAAACTTTATCTTTCATGGATAAAATTTATACTGACCTTGAACTTGTGAGAATATTTCTTAGGTCTTTGTCAAATCAATGGAAAATTATTTTGACAAAGCGTTCTCCAACAGAAAGTTTAGAAGAGCTTGTGGAATCCCTCAAGAAGCATGAAATCTACTTGGATTACAAAATTGATGGTTCCACCACATCCTTACCTTTTATGGAAATTGAAGATCTTAATCATGATGGTGATGAAGAAGAAGAAGACTTTTCGAATAAAGAGATCGAATGCGAGGAAATTGCCAACCTATGTCTTATGGCAATCGACGATAAAAGTGAGATAACATCTTCTCCCTCTTCTAAGAATAATATTGTAAGTAGTAGTGAAGAGTTACTAGAAGTAATAAATGAAATGCATGATAAATTGAAGAAATTCAATTCTAGAAACTCAATTCTTAAGAAAGAGGTATCATCTCTTTCTAAAGAGATGATAAGTCTTAGAGAGGAAAAAGATAAATTATCTTCATTGCTGTATGATTCTTCTCAAGATTTCCTCAAAGATGAAAATGAGAATTTAAAAAATAAAATATTAGAATTAAATGGCACTATATCTAGGCTTATGCTTGGAAAAGAAAAGCTTGATGAAGTGCTTTCTTGCCAAAGAATAAGTGGAGGAAAATCAGAATTAGATTATTCTCCATTAAGCAAGCAAAAATCAAAAGAGAGCTTATTCATGAAAGCCTCATGTGTGAATGAAGCCTCTACTTCAAAAACCCCTAGCAAGGTTAAAAGCACTTCCTCAATAAATGCTAGGAATTCTAGAAATTCAAATGTTCATACAAAAATGAAGCATCCTAGAAATACACATGCTTACATATATGCACACTCTAGAAATGCTTATACACTTCCTAGATATAACCATCATGTACATTCCAGGAACAATATGTATAATCAAAATATGCACTCTGCACATGCATATCCTAGGAATTACCATCATGGTTATCCTAGAAATAATTTGCGTACTCATAATAATGCTAGCATGTGTCCTAGAATGCATCATCATACATTTTCTGGAAATGACATGCATATTCATATTCCTCACAATAGAAACATGTATCCTAGGAACTCCTATCCTAAGAATTATAGAAATGCACATCTAAGAAATCCTAGAAATATCAATAACTATTATCCTAGGATTGTGCATTATCATGTTTATAAAACTCCATATGTTGTTAAGAAAGTATGGGTCCCAAAAGAAACCGTATTTTCAAGGACTAACCCCAAAGGACCCAAGAAATTTTGGGTACCCAAAAGTCTAATTGTATATCCTTATGTGATGTAGATATATCTCCACACCAAAGAAAAAGGTAACTGTTGGTACCTTGATAGTAGATGCTCAAAGCACATGACTGGTGATAAAAGTGTATTCAATGAGCTAACTCTAAGAGATGGTGGACTTGTGACCATTGAAGACAATACAAAAATAAAGATCATCGGGCATGAAAAAGTTAGTAATGATTTCTCAACCTTAGACAATGTATTGCTAGTACAAGGCCTTAAGCCAAATTTACTAAGCATTAGTCAACTATGTGATAAAGGCAACAAAGTCACAATTGAGACATCTCATTGTCTAGTTATAAACATCAAGAGCAACAAGATCAAATTTGTTGGTCAAAGACATGAAAATGTCTATATAGTTGATTTAAAATCCTTGCATTCTGAAAATGAAAAATGTTTTCCTGCTTTTAGTGAAAATCCAAGGTTATGGCATAGAAGGCTTGGTCATGTAAACATGAACTTTCTCAAAATCGTTTCAAGAAAAGATTTAGTCATTGGACTTCCTAAAATCAATTTTGAAAAAGACAAAGTATGCAATGCTTGTCAAATGGGAAAACAAACTAAGATCTCATTTAAAGCAAAAAATGTAGTCTCAACTACTAGACCTTTAGAACTTCTGCATATGGACTTATTTGGTCCAATTAGTACCATTAGTCTAGGTGGCCATCAATATGCTCTTGTTATTGTTGATGACTATTCAAGATATACCTTTGTTATTTTTATTGCTTACAAGGATGAAGCTTTCAAAGGATTTGAAAAGTTTTGCAAAAAGGTACAAAATGAAAAATGAATTTGTATTTCAAGCATAAGAAGTGATCATGGCAAAGAATTTGAAAATCAAATCTTTTCAAGATTTTGTGATGAAAATGGAATTAATCACAACTTTTCAACTCCTAGAACTCCTCAACAAAATGGAGTTGTTGAGAGAAAAAACAGAGTTCTAGAAGAATTTTCAAGAACTATACTTTGTGAAAATAGTTTACCAAAATACTTTTGGGCTGAAGCCGTGAACACTTCTTGCTATATCTTAAATAGAATTTTAATTAGGTCTCTGCTTGATAAAACTCCATATGAACTATGAAAAGGAAGAAAGCTTAATATCTCCTATTTTCGTGCATTTGGTTGTAAATGCTTCATCTTAAATAACAATAAAACTAACTTGGGTAAATTTGATTCTAAGACCGATGAAGGAATATTTTTAAGATATTCAACATCTAGTAAGGCTTGTAGAGTTTTCAATAAGAGAACTCTAGTGGTAGAAGAATCTGTACATGTAACTCGATGAGTGTAACCCAATTAGTAGTGGAGATGTTTCCTTTAATGATGATGCAGATTTTATTCCAAGAACGAAAACTCCTACTCTCATTGTTGACCCAAATGAGAGTCCACCTCAAGTAAATGAAGAGTTGGAAACTCACAATTTGGATCAACCATCTACAAGCCAACAAGAAGATAGTCTTCCCAAAGATTAGAGGTATGTAAACTATCACCCAATTGATCAAGTGATTGGTGATCCTTCACAAGGGGTAAGAACTCGTTCCTCAATTAGAAATATTTGCAATTATATAGCTTATTTGTCTCAAGTAGAACCTAAGACTTTTATATAAGCTGAAAAGGATAATGATTGGATAATTGCAATGCAAGAAGAAATAAATTAATTTGAGAGAAACAATGTTTGGAAACTAGTTCCAAGACCTGAGAATCATTCGATAATTGGAACTAAATGGGTATATATAAATAAGATGGATGAAAATGGAATAGTAACTAGAAACAAGGCTAGACTAGTTGCTAAAGGATATAATCGAGAAGAAGGAATAGACATTGATGAAACCTATGCTCCCGTGGCAAGATTAGAAGCTATTCGAATGTTATTAGCCTTTGCAAGCTTTAATAAGTTCAAGTTATTTCAAATGGATGTAAAAAGTGCTTTTTTAAATGACTTTATAGAATAAGAGGTTTATGTTGAGTAACCTCTTGGATTTGAAAATCCTAGTCTTCCAAATCATGTCTACAAGCTTTCTAAAGCTCTATATGGGTTGAAACAAGCTCCAAAGGCATGGTATGAAAGACTAAGCAAATTTTTGATGGACAATGATTTTGTAAGAGGTAGAATAGACACAACTCTCTTCACAAAAACTCACAAAAATGACACTTTGATAGTTCAAATATATGTTGATGATATTATATTTGGTGCTACTAATGAATCTATGTGTCAAGAGTTTGCAAAGTGCATGCAATGTGAATTTGAAATGAGCATGATGGGAGAGCTTACCTACTTCCTTTGACTTCAAATCAAGCAACTAAAAGGAGGCATCTTCATCAATCAATCAAAGTACATTAAGGACCTACTAAAGAGGTTCGGGATGGAAAGCTCAAAGACGCTTAGAACTCCTATGAGCACAACTACAAAACCTGATCTTGATGAATGAGGTAAAATTGTAGATACTAAATATTATAGAAGCATGATAGGTGCTTTGCTTTACGTGACTGCAAGTAGACCTGATATAATGTTCAATGGATGCATGTGTGCTAGATTTCAATCTAATCCTAAGAAATCACATGCAGTTGCAGTAAAAAGAATCCTTAGATATCTACAAGGAACCCAAACCATAGGATTATGGTACTCTAGAGATTCATCTTTTGAGCTTGTAGGATATTCAGATGCCGATTTTGCTGGATGTAGGTTAGATAGAAAAAGCACAAGTGGAACATACCAATTCTTAGGTGCAATGTTAACCTCTTGGTTTTCCAAGAAACAAAATTCTGTTGCACTATTAACCGCTGAAGTGGAATATGTAGCAGCTGGAAGTTATTGTGCCCAAGTGATATGGATGAAACAACAACTAGAAGACTATGGCATGAACCTAAAAGGCATCCCGATATTTTATGATAATACTAGTGCTATCAACCTAACCAAGAACCCTATTCAGCACTCTAGAACAAAGCATATAGAAATCAGACATCATTTCTTAAGAGACCATGCTCAAAAATGTGATATAAGACTAGAATTCATACATTCGGAAGATCAAATAGCTGACATTCTTACAAAACCCCTAAGTGAAGCTAGTTTTTATAAGATTAGAATGTTGATGGGATTGTTGGATTATGATAAACTGATTATCTAAATGCTCATTCATTTCATCATTTGGATGTTTGACATCTAGTGAAAGAGTATTAATTCTTGTTTAAATATCTGTCTCACTCAAGATGTCATAGATAAACAAATTTCGTGCAAAAAATTAAAGACTGAAAATTTTCATAAGGGTCCAATCAGCTGGTAAATCTGTTTCAGTCGACTGGTAAGTCTCTGCCAATTCTTCTAGTCGACTGGTGAGTCTTATCCAGTCGACTGGTACATCTAGACTTTGTTTGGAGCAATTTAATACTCAAAAATTAATTGTTTTTTTGATAAATTCTCTTTGATTTGGCATTGGACAAATCAAGTGATGAGCTTGAATTTAGATTTGAGAAATACTTTTGAGCTATTTATTTATCAAGCATGAGTTAAATATGAAACTTTCTATTATATATGCTTGAGTTTGAAAATAATGATTATCTTTGCATTAAATTGATAATCAACTACCAATAAGGCTTGTTAAGTTTTATCCAATTTTATTTCTCTTAAAAGTTAAAAATAATTACTTTAGACTTTTTGAAAGGGGGAGAAAATTTGATTTATTGGTAAAAGAGAAAACCTATTGGTAAATCAAACAATGAGTTCAAACTCTTGTCCTTTATTGCTTAAGTGTAAGATACTCTCAGCATTGAGGTTACTTTGAAGATTTATAATGCTTGAAAATTTTTTATATTTCTTGACATCTTGTAAAATGATTCTTTTCTCAAAATGTTTCATCAAAATATTTTCAATAGCTTATTTTGAGGGAGAGCTCTTCTTTGAAATCCACCCATTTTTTATTATGACAAAAAGGGGGAGAAAAATAAGAATATTAAAGATCTTGTTAGAACTTATTCTTAAGATTTTTGTCACCATCAAAAAGGGGAAGATTGTTGACCCTGAATGATTTTGATAGTGACAAAAATCTTAATTAAACACTAATGAATATTACTTAAGTAATACAGATTGTTAATAGTGCTTATACATCAAAGGAGATCAAGATTGTAGAAATTGGTGAATCAAAGTTGAAGATCTCAAAAGTCAATAAGCTCTCCAAAAGATCAAATTCAAGGAGAATAATTTAAATGCAACTTCAAAGTCAATAGGGATAAATTATAGGTTTGAATCCTAAGACACACTTTGTAAGCATTTCAATTTTTAAGAGCTAATTATATTTGCATTACATTTTATTATATAGTCTTAATTAATTGAAGATATAAAATCTCCAAGTGATTCTATTAAATGCAAATAAATTAATTGGGCTCAATACTTAACATTCTCTAATTGAATTTAAGAAGAATTCATGTTGACATAGAAAATTACTTGAGCATTTGTAATATATCATTCTTCATATATCTTCCACACATATTATGCTTAAATTTGTAATATGTTTTGTCACCACAAAAAATGTCTTAATCAAGAAATTGATTAGATTAATTTTGATGATAACAAAACACTTTTGAAGTGTTTAACTTGTGTGTTTAATGTTCAAGAAAGTTTGATTCAATTAGGAGATTTTTTGGAACTAAAAAATCCAAAAAGAATAAAGAGATACGAAGAAAATTGATGCTGAAAATACTGTTCATCCTAAAAACACTGTAGCAGCGCTCAAACAGTGACCTAGTCGATCGGGTGAATAGTATAGTCGACTGGTAAAATGGGTAGAAGGTTCCCAATTGACTGGTAAGTCATACCAGTTGACTGGTAACACTGTAGCAGCAAAAATGTGATTTTTAAAGAGGATCCAGTCGACTGGTATCACGACCCAGTTGACTGGTAGTTCAAAAATATGACTGTTGGGACTCGAAATCTGATATTTTAAAGGCATAATCAATTCAAATTAAAGTCTAATGGCCATATTAATTGATGGCTATATAAATCCACTCAACTCAGCATTCAACAAGGAGTAGATGACATTCAAAAAGAGTAGAGCACACACAATCAAGTCATTCATTCCTTGAAACTCAAAAAGCTTTGAAATACTCATGTTGAGCCATTCTTCAAGCTTTACTTTGAAAGAGAGATATTATTCAGTTGTATAAGCTTCCATTGTTATCTCTCTACCATTTACTTTACAGCATTTATTGTAAGGGGATTACTTCCGAAAGGAAGGGGATTACTTCCAAGAGGAAGGGGATTACTTCCGAGAGGAAGGGGATAGCTTCCGAGAGGAAGGGATTGTAAGGTTTGTACAACACTAGTGAAGTTGTATGACTAAGTTTCTTAGTGGATTACTTCAAGGAGGTTCCTTGAAGAGAGTGGACATAGGGCCGGAACGAATCCGATATTGCCGAACCACTATAAACTGAGTTTGCATCTCTCTAACTCCATCTCCTTAATTACTTTCATAATTACTTGCTTATAATTATTTATTATTCAAGTAAATGAGATTGATTGCTTAATTATTTTATAATTCAATTATCATTTCTATATTAAGCAAGAAACTCTCTCATCTTTGTGCTAGTAATTTAGAAAGATTTAATTCCGCATATATTTTGATATTTGAGATTGCAAAAAGTATTTAATTTTTTAATACCCAATTCACCCCCCTCTTGGGTTGAAACCTCAGTCTACACCAGCATTGGGTAAACAAGTGATGAAGTCTAGTGACACACTTTCCCAAGGTCTTGAAGGTACTACAAGGGTTCTAGTAGCCTGGCTAATTATTACCTTTCTACCTTATCTTGTTGACAAGTAAGACAAGTTTTTGTGTAACGCATTATATCTTTCTTCATTTAGGGCCAATAGTAGCCATGTTTCAACAACACATAAGTTCTCTGCCAGCCTGGATGACCTGCACAAAGAGTGTCTTGGCATTTGCACAGTAGAAGTTTCCTTAAGTCTCTAGTCTTCGGAACGAACAATCATCAACCCCTAGTCTATAACAACCCATCTTCAATACAAAATTGCCGAGCTTTCCTTTCAAAAGATAGTGCCACAATGGCTTTGGCTTGTTCATCTTTTCCAAGGCTTTTTCTAATGTGTACTCGTAGTGGTGTAGCAATTTTGCTTGTTGATAGAAGAGAAAGCATCTTAAAGGATGCAAGATTCGCCCTTCAACTCAGTGCATTGATCACTTGGTTGGTACGACCGGATTTATACTCAAAGTAGAAATCAAAGTCAGCTAAGTATTCCTACTAATGTGCTTGTTTTGCCGTGAGCTTTGGTTGAGTGATGAAATGACTAACAACTATGGTATTAGTTTTCACTATAAAATTGCCCCCAACAAATAGTGTCTCCACACCCGAAGACAATGGATAACCGCTACCATCTCTTTCTCTTGGGCCATATATCTTTTTTCAACTTCACTCAGCTTGTGACTCTCATATACAATATGGTGGCCTTTTTAAATCAATACTCCCCTTAGAGCATAATCTGAAGCATTAGTTTAGACTTCAAAGGGCTTTGTGACATCGGGGAGGGCCAAGACTAGATTTTTTATCATGGCGTGCTTCAAGTCTTCAAAAGCTTTATGGCATTAGGCTGACCAAATCTATTTTTGGCCTTTATTTAAGAGTTCTGTCAGAGGAGCAAATCTTCTAGAGCATCCTACAACAAAACACCGATAGTAATTTGCAAGCCCAAGGAAGGATCGTAACTCACTCACATTACTCGGGATCTTCCATTCTTGAATCGCCTTCACCTTCTCTATGTCCATCCGAATGTGACCCTAGTCAATTAAGTGGCCAAGAAACTTAATATAAGTTTGCCTAAATGTGCACTTTTCCTTTTTCACGAAAAGCTAGTTCTCCCGTAATTTCTCAAACACTAATCACAAATGTTTCATGTGTTCTTCTAATGAAAAACTGTACACCATAATGTCATTGAGGTGGACCACCACAAATTTATCAAGATAATCATGAAAGACTTGATTCATCAAAGTGCAGAAGGTGGCGGAAGCATTAGTCAATCCAAAAGGCATGACAAGGAATTCAAAAGCTCCATAATGGGTAACACACATCGTCTTTGGCTCATCCTTTTCAACAATTCGAACCTGGTAGTACCCCGATCTCAAGTCAATCTTGGAGAAGAATTTAACATGATTCAATTGGTCAAACAGATCAACAATAAGGGGTATAGAGTAGCTGTTGCACACTATGGCTTTATTTAAAGTGGTCAACAGACATCCACAAACTACTGTCTTGCTTTTTCTAAAATAACACTAGAGCTCTAAAAGGTGCCTTTGATGGTCTAATGAACCTAGACTCCAATAAATCATTTAAATGTCTTCATAACTCTGCTAACTCAAGAGGTGCCATAAAGTATGGCACACGAAAAAGTGCATTAGTACCAAGTAAAAGCTCGATCGCATGACCTACACCCTTCTATGGGGGAAGGGTTTTATGTAATTCGCTAAGCATAACATCTTGGTAGGTCTCCAACACTATTTGAACTAAAGTCTGAACCACACTTGGACTTGTCTTTTCTGTTTTCAAGGGTAATGCTATAAAAGTTGGTTCATATCTCTTTACCCCTTCTTGAATTAGAGGGCTGAGAGAAGCTTCTTATCATTAGTAGGTTGAGTAATGGTAGAGATGATGTAGGGTTGTTAGGAAACTAGCTGTTGCGATCGGTATGGCTTTAACGTCTATGCAGAACTCTAACCCCAATACCACATCAAAGTCATCCATAGTTGTGGTTCTGAAATTGATTGGCCCTTTCCATGGACCAATTTCAACAACCACCCCCTTTGTGAAGCCCACCATCGTTTGGGCCTTAGAGTTCACATCTTTTAATTAACCAGAATCATATTCAAGCTTCAAGTTCAATCTTTAGGCTTCCAAGGCTAAGATGAAGTTATGGGAGGCCCTCGTATCTACTAAGGCCCTTGTTGATGCGAACCTCAACCGACACGCTTTTGAGACCCAACAAACAATATTGGAATACTTGCCCAAGAAAGCTAAAATTCAGATTTTTGATAGAAAACCCTGACCCAACGTTTATAATGAAACGCAAACCGAAGGTATAAAGTAACAAACCTCGACCCAATGATTATAACTGAATCACGAACCGAAGGTATAAAATTTGAACGCCATAAGGAAGAATCCTTTATAAGCTCACAAGTTCTCTAAAGAACCAATAGAAGAAACAAACCTCACTTATTTTTTTTATTTCTATTCAATATAATTCCTTCAGTACAATGAGTGCATGCGGTAGACTAAGGTTTCAACCCAAGAGGGGGGGTGAATTAGGTTTTTAAAACTTTGGCAGAATTATTACAAGTTTATAAAAACATACAAGCAGCAAACAATTAAAATAAGTAATGTGCTGTAAATAAAGAGTTTAAGAGTAGAGGATGCAAACTCAGATTATAGTGGTTCGGCAATATCGGATTCGTTCCGACCCTACGTCCACTCTCTTCAAGGAACCTCCTTGAAGTAATCCACTAAATAACTTAGTTGTACAACTTTACCAGTGTTGTACAAACCTTACAATCCCTTCCTCTCGGAAGCTATCCCCTTCGTCTCGGAAGCTATCCCCTTCCTCTCGGAAGTAATCCCTTTCCTTTCGGAAGTAATCCCTTTATAAAAGATGCTGTAAAGTAAATGGTAGAGAGACAGCAAATAAAAGCTTATACAACTGAATAATGTCTCTCTTTCAAAGTAAAGCTTGAAGAATGGCTCAATAAGAATATTTCAAAGCTTTTTGTGTTTCAAAGAGTATAATAACTTGATTGTGTAAGATCAACTCTTTTTGAATATGTGCAGCTCTCTATTGAATGCTCAATAGAATGGATTTATATAGCCATCAAGTAATATGGCCATTGGGACTTTAATTTGAAAAAGATTTGCTTTTAAAACATTCAGATTTGGTGTCTAACGATCATATTTTTGAACTACCAGTCAACTGGGTCGTGATACCAGTCGACTAGGTTCTCTTGAAAAATCTCGTTTTCAAAGCTTCTGGGTACTAGTCGACTGGTATATTTCTTCCAATCGACTGGGGACTTACTGTCCGTTTTACCAGTTGACTGGTATGACTAAACTAGTCGACTGGGGACTTACTGTCCCATATTCCAGTCGACTGGTATATGTACCCAGTCGACTGGGCTGTCTTCCAACCTAGTTTTTCTGTTTTTACTTAAAACATTTGTTTTAAAAATATCGGTTTAGAAAACTTTTTGTGTTCAAGCCATTGTACAAACTATTACAATGTACAAGTGAGACTTACACTGGTTCTACTACCTTAAACCTGTACTAGTTCTTCAGTCTTCACTTGAAAGTTTGGTTCGGTTTGAGTTATTGCACTTTAATCCTTGGTTGAATGCTTTTGTTGTTTACTACACTTAGTTTGAGCTGTTAGTATAATAGCAATTATGTTTTGTCATCATTAAAATATGGTTGAGGGTCAACAATCTCCCCCTCTTTGATAATGACAAAACTAATAATGTGAAAACAGTTTAAAAAACTAAGTGTTTGGTTTTTTAAAAAAATCCTACAGAGATTCCTCTGTTTTTCGAGTAAAACCACCATGTAAACAAGCAAACACAGTTTATATAAACATTTCAACCCTCTACAATTAACTCAACCAATCAATAAATCATTTTTAATAAGCTTTGGAGCAGTGATCCCCTAAATCTATGCATTGGTTTCTGTTTACTTAGTTTTTCTTGTTTTTCTCATTTTTCTCTCCCGTTTTGACAATAGCAATCAAAGGGGCCAGAAATTAAAAAATAAGCTTTTACGCCACTATAGTCACCTAGAGTATGATTAAACAAACCTGTACTAAAAAATTTGGCTTCATTCGGAGTTTGAAAGCCTTCCCAGGAGGAACCGAAAGTTTTCATACAAGCATAATCATTTTCAGAGCATTTTCATGAATACAAGTAGTTTGAAACTGTGCAAACATATCACAAATAATGTAAACAGATGTATGAAATATGACTAAAGGAAAAACAACATCATATATAAAAATTTAGTACACGAACGGGCTTCATAGAGCCAAATATAAGACAAAAATACATAAATAGATGTCCGTGCTACATGCTAAGAGCTGGAAAACGCTATGTATATCAAAATAATATGGAAAATGACTCAAGGAGCGGGAGAATCCGAGCTGTTGTGAATGAGATCCCGTATCTCAGCTAATGAACCCTCTGTACGCTCTCTGTGTAGCTCGAAGTTGTCTCGTAGATGATCGATGGAGGAGCTTAATCTCTGGTACTCTGACTGCGTGGTCAGGAACCCGGACTGCATGGTCATCTAGAGGCTCATGATAGCCTGTAGTAAGTCGTCATATCCAAGCTGATCAGTACTCGAGTCACCAATGGGAGGTGCTCGGGTATCCATATCCATATCAGTAGCAGTATCAGCAGCAGCCTCCTCATCCTCATCATCATCCCTCTCATTCTCTCGGATCCGTAAGCGCTTCCCAGCCTTTGGATAGAGGAAGCCGTCACGAATCGCGCATCCCATCTTTTTCAGAGATGAGACATTGATGATGTCCGTCGGTCTAATATCCTGAGCCTCGGAGGCAGGTAGAGGCACCTGGAAGTGGTGGAGTATGAGCATAATGAGCATCCCGTAAGGTAGATACCCGGAGTCGCTCGCTTTGCCATTTATCATATTGGCGAGCAGCAAAGGATATATATTGAAGTGGTGCCCAGTTTTAAGGCACCAAATTAATACTGTATCTATCTTAGATAGATACCCTCGACTCTCGAGTCTCGGGTGGATGGTCCAACTTACTATCAGCTGAAACATCTTTGAGTCTAGGGGCATATCACTACATGTATGAAATGTAGTGGGTCTGTACACATAGTTAGGGTCTCCCCTGACTATCTGACAGGCCGCATCAACATCGAAGTTGTCTGGCCATCCATCCAGACTCCATTGGATCCCCCTTATAAGGATCCTCAGTATGCTCATGAGGAGATCAGTGTTGACCTCAAACTCCACACCCTTGACACTGGTTCTGAATCTCAGAGCCAGTGGACTGGGTTTCACCAAGTTCGCATAGAACTGGTGAATCAGTCTCGGGCAGTACTTATCATGTACTCTGACCAGTGGGGTCAGATTTATTACCTCAAAGGCTGGCAGAATATCGAAGTTGCCAAGACGAATAGAGTCAAAATCGATAACTCTACCCGTCATGATCTTCTTATGACGGATTATAGAATCATACCTCGCCTTGGCATTAGGACTGGAAAACAGAGCTTCATCAAGCTCTGTTCTTGGCTTTTTGCTTGAAGAGCCAGCCACTCCCTTTCCCCGTGTATCCATTTCCTTAGTTTTGGTGGACCTTGGCCTTGTAGGCGCATTTGGTCCCCCGGTAGTGTATTTGATACGGATTCTATCGGTCATTTTAAAGAAAAATGGGGTTTTTAGGAAAAAAAGATTTTGATGAAAATAGGAGATTTTAACCGTAGAAAGTTAAAAATCTCGTTATGGATGAGTAAATCGATATGTTTAGATGATCTTTGCTTGGTTTTGGACAAAAAAATGTGAAAATTTCGAGAAAGAGAAAGCCGGGTTTCTTGAAAATGGCGTAAAAATAAAAAAAAATTAACAGTCTTTATATAGAATCGCGATACCAGTCGACTGGGTCGTGATACCAGTCGACTGGACCCCTTTGAAAAGATGAACAGTTTTCATACCAGTCGACTGGGTCTATGTATTAGTCGACTGGGTAAACTGATAGTGAGATACCAGTCGACTGGGCAGTTTGTTCTAATCGACTAGATAATAACTGATTTTAAAAAAAAATGGCTCCAAACAGGGTCTAGATGTACCAGTCGACTGGATAAGACTTACCAGTCGACTGGAGAATTTGGCAGAGACTTGCTAGTCGACTGGGACAAAGGTACCAGTCGACTGGACCCTTAAGAAAATTTTCAGTCTGGAATTTGTAGCACAAAATTTGTTTATCTATGACATCTTAAGTGAGGGAGATATTTAAACAATAATTAATACTCTTTCACTAGATGTCAAACATGCATATGATGAATGAAGGAGCAATCAGATATTCAGTTTATCATAATCCAGCAATCCCATCAACTTTCTAATTTTACAAAAACTAGCTTCACCTAGAGGTTTTGTAAGAATGTCAGCTATTTGATCTTCTGAAGGTATGAATTCTAGTCTTATGTCACCTTTTTTAGCATCGTCTCTTAAGAAATGATGTCTTATTTCTATGTGCTTTTCTAGAGTGCTGAATAGGGTTCTTGGTTAGGTTGATAGCACTAGTATTATCACAAAATATTGGGATGTTTTTTTAGGTTCATGTCATAGTCTTCTAGTTGTTTCTTCATCCATATTACTTGGGCACAACAACTTTCGGCTGCAACGTATTTCGCCTCGGCGGTTGATAACGCAACAGAATTTTGTTTCTTGGAAAACCAAGAGGTTAACATTGTACCTAAGAATTGGTATGTACCACTTGTTCTTTTTTTATCTAACCTACATCCAGCAAAATCAGCATCTGAATATCCTACAAGCTCAAAAGATGAATCTCTAGAGTACCATAATCCTATGGTTTGGGTTCCTTGTAGATATCTAAGGATTCTTTTTACTGCAACTACATGTGATTCCTTTAGGATTAGCCTGAAATATAGCTCACATGCATACACTGAACATAATATCAGGTCTACTTGCAGTCAAATAAAGTAAAGCACTTATCATGCTTCTATAATATTTAGTATCTACAGTTTTACCTCATTCATCAAGATCAAGTTTAGTGGTTGTGCTCATAGGAGTTCCAAGTGGCTTTGAGATTTCCATCCCAAACCTCTTTAGTAGGTCCTTAATGTACTTCGATTGATTGATGAAGGTTCCTCCTTTTAGTTGCTCGATTTGAAGTCCAAGGAAGTAGGTAAGTTCTCTCTTCATGCTCATTTCAAATTCACCTTGCATGCACTTCGCAAACTCTTGACACATAGATTCATTAGTGGCACCTAATATAATATCATCAACATATATTTGGACTATAAGAGTGTCATTTTTATGAGTTTTTGTTAAGAGAGTTGTGTCTATTCTACCTCTTACAAAATCATTTTCAATCAAAAATTTACTTAGTCTTTCATACCATGCCCTTGGAGCTTGTTTCAACCCATATAGAGCTTTAGAAAGCTTGTAGACATGATTTGGAAGACTAGGATTTTCAAATCCAAGAGGTTGCTCAACATAAACCTTTTCTTCTATAAAGCCATTTAAAAAGCACTTTTTACATTCATTTGAAATAGCTTGAATTTATTAAAGCATGCAAAGGCTAATAACATTCGAATAACTTTTAATCTAGCTACGGGAGCATAGGTTTCATCAAAGTCTATTCCTTCTTCTTGATTATATCCCTTAGCAACTAGTCTATCTTTGTTTCTAGTTACTATTCCATTTTCATCCATCTTATTTCTATATACCCATTTAGTTCCAATTATTGAAAGATTCTTAGGTGTTGGAACTAGTTTCCAAACATTGTTTCTCTCAAATTGATTTATTTCTTATTGCATTGCAATTATCCATTCATTATCTTTTTCAGCTTCTATAAATATCTTAGGTTCTACTTGAGATAAATAGGCTACAAAATTGCAAATATTTCTAATAGAAGAGCGAGTTCTTACCCCTTATGAAGGATCACCAATCACTTGATCAATCGGGTGATAATTTATATACCTCCAATCTTTGGGTAGACTTTCCTCTTGTTGGCTTAAGGATGGTTGGTCCAAAATGGAAGTTTCCATCTCTTCATTTGCTTGAGGTGGATTTTCCTTTGGGTCAACAATGGAAGTAAGAGTTTCTGTTCTTTGAATGAAATCTGCATCATCTTTAAAGGAAACTTCTCTACTACTAATTGGGTTAGACTCATCAAGAGTTACATGTACAGATTCTTCTACCACTAGAGTTCTCTTATTGAAAACTCTATAAGCCTTACTAGATGTTAAATATCCTAAAAATATTCCTTCATTGGTCTTAGAATCAAATTTACCCAAGTTAGTTTTATTGTTATTTAGGATGAAGCATTTACAACAAAATGCTCGAAAATAGGAGATATTAGGCTTTCTTCTTTTCCATAGTTCATATGGAGTTTTATCAAGCAGAGGACTAATTAAAATTCTATTTAAGATATAGCAAGAAGTGTTCACGGCTTCAGCCCAAAAGAATTTTGGTAAATTATTTTCACAAAGTATAGTTCTTGAAAATTCTTCTAGAACTCTGTTTTTCCTTTCAACAACTCCATTTTGTTGAGGAGATCTAGGAGCTGAAAAGTTATGATTAATTCCATTTTCATCACAAAATCTTGAAAAGCTTTGATTTTCAAATTCTTTGCCATGATCACTTCTTATGCTTGAAATACAAATTCATTTTTCATTTTGTACCTTTTTGCAAAACTTTTCAAATCCTTTGAAAGCTTCATCATTGTAAGCAATAAAAATAACAAAGGTATATCTTGAATAGTCATCAACAATAACAAGAGCATATTGATGACCACCTAGACTAATGGTACTAATTGGACCAAATAAGTCCATATGCAGAAGTTCCAAAGGTCTAGTAGTTGAGACTACATTTTTTGCTTTAAATGAAATCCTAGTTTGTTTTCCTATTTGACAAGCATCGCATACTTTGTCTTTTTCAAGATTGATTTTAGGAAGTCCAATAACTAAATCTTTTCTTGAAACGATTTTTAGCAAGTTCATGTTCACATAACCAAGCCTTCTATGCCATAGCCATGGATTTTCACTAAAAGCTGGAAAACATTTTTCATTTTCAGAATGCAAGGATTTCAAATTAACTATGTAGACATTTTCACGTCTATGGCTAATAAATTTGATCTTGTTGCTCTTGATGTCTATAACTAGACAATGAGAGGTCTCAAATGTGATTTTGTTGCCTTTGTCACATAGTTGACTAATGCTAAGTAAATTTGGCTTAAGACCTTGTACTAGCAATATATTATCTAAGGTTGAGAAATCATTACCGACTTTTTCATACCCGATGATCTTTATTTTTGTATTGTCTCCAATGGTAACATATCCACCATCTCTTAAAGTTAGCTCCTTGAATACATTTTTATCACCGGTCATGTGCTTTGAGCATCCACTATCAAAGTACCAACAGTTACCTTTCTTCTTGGTGTGGAGACATATCTACATCAAACAAGGATATACGATAGCACTTTTAGGTACCCAAAATTTCTTGGGTCCTTTGGGGTTAGTCCTAGAAAACACGGTTCCTTTTGGAACCCATACTTTCTTAACAGTATATGGTGATCTATGGACATTTTGATGATGCACAATCCTAGGATGGTAGTTATTGAAATTTCTAGGATATCTTAGATGTGCATGCCTATAATCCTTAGGATAATAGTTCCTAGGATACATGTTTCTATGGTGAGGAATCTGAAAATGCATGTCATTTCCAGAAAATGTATGACGATGCATTCTAAGATACATGCTAGCATTATTGTGAGTATGTATATTATTTCTATGATAACCATGATGATAATACCTAAGATGTGCATGTGCAGAGTGCATATTTTGATTATATATATTGTTCATAGAATGCACATTATGGTTATTTCTAGGATGTGTATAAGCATTTCTAGAGTGTGCATACATATAAGCATGTGTATTTCTAGGATATTTCATTCTAGTATTATCATTTGAATTTCTAGATTTCCTAGCATTCATTGAGAGAGTGCTTTTAACCTTGCTAGGGGTTTTTGAAGTAGAGGCTTCACTCACCCATGAGGCTTTCATAAATAAGCTCTCTTTTGATTTTTGTTTTCCTAAAAGAGAGTATCCTAAACCAGATTTTCCTTCACTTAATCTTTGGGAAGAAAACACTTCATCAAGCTTTTCTTTTCCAAGCATAAGTCTAGATATAGTGCCATTTAATTCTAAAATTTTATTTTTTAAATTCTCATTTTCATCTTTGAGGAAATCTTGAGAAGAATTATATAGTAAAGAAGATAATTTATCTTTTTCTTCTCTGAGACTTATCATCTCCTTAGAGAGAGATGATACCTCTTTCTTAAGAATTGAATTTCTAGAATCAAATTTCTTCAATTCATCATGCATTTCATTTACTACTTCTAGCAACTCTTCGCTACTACTCACAATATTATTCTTAGAAGAAGGAGAAGATGTTACATCACTTTCATCGTCGATTGCCATCAGACAAAGGTTGGCGATTTCCTCGTATCCGATTTCTTTGTTCAATGACTCATCTTCTTCTTCGTCATCGCTCCATGTAGTTGCTATCATGGCTTTCTTTTTGAAGCTCTTGTGTGGTTTGTTTGAAACTGTACAATCAGCCCTAATGTGACCGGGCTTCTTTCAGCCATAACACATAAGTGGTTCCCTTTTCGAAGTGGGATCCTTTGTGTAAGGTTTCTTGCTTTTCTTCAAGAACTTATAGAATCGTTTGGTGATTAATGCCATTTCACCATCTTCCTCGCTGCTCTCCATTTCTTTTTTCGATTCCATTTCTTTGTTGCTCGTAGAAGCTTTGAAAGCAATTACCTTTTTCTTCTTCTCATCATCATTGACGATGGGAGTCATTTCTTCCATCTCATATGTCAACAATGATCCAAGTAGTGTCTCAACATCAAGTTTGTCAAGATCTTTGACCTCTTGAATGGCTGTCTTCTTTGGTTTCCAAGAAGGTGGCAGAGATCACAAGATTTTTCTAGTTAGTTCAAACTCCTCAATATTCCTACCAAGCAGCTTTAAACCATTTATAATAGTTGTGAAACATGAGTGCATTTCAGAAATTGTTTCGTTAGGAGACATTTTAAATGACTCATATTCAGAAACTAGCATATAGATTTTTGATTTTTTTACCTCACTAGTTCCTTCATATGTAATTTGCAGTTTGTCCCATATCTCTTTAGCCGAAACACATGCAGATATTTTATTATATTCAGAAATATCTAAAGCACAATGTAACATACTTGTTGCTCTGCTATTGAGAGATATCATTCTACAATCCTCGTCAATGTACTCAGTTTTGAGTTTAGGCATTGTATGATTGATCTCTCCAAGAGTTATTTCTTTTGAAGGAATTCTAGGTCCTTCTTCAATGACTCTCCACATATTGTAATCTTGTCATTCGACAAAGATTTTCATTTTATTTTTTCAGTAGTTATAGTTGGAGCCATTGAACAAAGGTGGTCTAGTATAAGAGTATCCCTCAGAGTAGCTATTTTCTGCCATCGGATCAACTCAAGAATTTTAAGCCTAAATTTGAGAACGAGGCTCTGATACCAATTGTAGACTGAGGTTTCAACCCAAGAAGGGGGATGAATTGGGTTTTTAAAACTTTTACGGAATTAATATAAGTTTATAAAAACGTACAAGCAGCAAACAATTAAAACATGTAATGTGCTGTAAATAAAGAGTTTAAGAGTAAAGGATGCAAACTCAGATTATAGTGGTTCGGTAATATCGGATTCGTTCCGACCCTATGTCCACTCTCTTCAAGGAACCTCCTTGAAGTAATCCACTAAGTAACTTAGTCGTACAACTTTACCAGTGTTGTACAAACCTTACAATCCCTTCCTCTCGGAAGCTATCCCTTTCCTCTCGGAAGTAATCCCCTTCCTTTCGGAAGTAATCCCTTTATAAAAGATGCTGTAAAGTAAATGGTATAAAGACAGCAAATGAAAGCTTATAAAACTGAATAATGTCTCTCTTTCAAAGTAAAGCTTGAAGAATGGCTCAATAAGAATATTTCAAAGCTTTTTATGTTTCAAAGAGTATAATAACTTGATTGTGTAAGATCAACTCTTTTTGAATATGTGCAGCTCTCTATTGAATACTCAATATAATGGGTTTATATAGTCATCAAGTAATATGGCCGTTGGGACATTAATTTAAAAAAAAATTAGCTTTTAAAACGTTCAGATTTGGTGTCCAACGGTCATATTTTTGAACTACCAATCGACTGGGTCGTGATACCAGTCGACTAGGTTCTCTTGAAAAATCTCGTTTTCAAAGCTTCTGGGGTACCAGTCAACTGGTATATTTTTTCTAGTCGATTGGGGACTTACTGTCCCATATTCCAGTCGACTGGTATATGTACCCAGTCGACTGGGCTATCTTCCAACCCAGTTTTTCTGTTTTTACTTAAAACATTTGTTTTAAAAAGATCGGTTTAGAAAACCTTTTGTGTTCGAGCCATTGAACAAGCTATTACAATGTACAAGTGAGACTTACACTGGTTCTAATACCTTAAACCTATACTTGTTCTTCTGTCTTCACTTGACAGTTTGATTCGGTTTGAGTTCTTGCACTTTAATCCTTGGTTGAATGCTTTTGTTGCTTACTACACTTAGTTTGAGCTATTAGTATAATAGCAGTTGTGTTTTGTCATCATTAAAATACGGGTGAGGGTCAACACATGCTATTTATAATATTTTTAGCCCTACACGCCCACTATAAGGAAAAAGGAAACTAACTTGGTTCCAAAATAAGAAAATAGATAAAGAAATGACTAAAAAAAATACGCCTAAGGAAGGTCTAAAATAGGCAAGTCAATCAGCCAATTAATTGGTATGGAACTGGAAAGTCAATCAACCAATTAATTTGGTATGAAATTAAAAAGTAATTAGCCATTTTCTCTTTCTAATTCCATGCCCACTCAAGCCATAATCAGCCATTAATCCACACTATTTCTAAGGAAATTATAGCCATTAAACCATGCCATGGCTAAGGAAATTACACCCAATTAAGCAAGATCATTCCCATCAATAGCTTGGATTAAATTTATTATGCCTTCATGTTCCTTTGGGCCAAGCTTGGAATGCTCCATTTTATAATTAGCCCAAATATCTTGAATCAACCCATTAAGTGTTTTTTTGATCTTCTTGGATCTTGCTCTAGTAATAGGCCCAACTGGAATATGCAATTGATCCTTTAATGGTGCTGGTTGATTCTCATCACTTGTGGCTTTCCCATTCATTCGTAAATCCACATATATGAGTCATCTCACAGGTGCCTTACTATTCTCCCCAAGTTTTCTTTTCAAGGCATTCAAAAATCGAAGTGCCCCTATCCTTTAGGATTAATCTTCCTCTTCACTCCCTTGTTTTTGACATGTCGTAGAGGCTATCACTTGTAAAGCACTCGAGGCTATTTTGTGCGAGCAGTTAGCTAATAGATGAGGTCCAGTGCATAAGAAACACGCCGACAGTTTCAGCTTACTAACCTCTGAGTTGGATACTCTTGAAGAATATCCTTCTTTGGAACTGAATAAAGGTCATCTGTCAGAGAGCTACAAAGGTTTTCAAAGGATCCTAGGCTTTCAACAAGATCATTTCTAATGAGGCTGAAAGATATTACCTTGTAGGCTTCAAGGATGCCAAGGCTATGACGTTCAAGACTTACCTTGAATTGGATTTGTCAATGATTGAGATTGTTGATGATGCCATTACTGTTGCTGAAAAGGGTGGACATGTTGAGGATAGTGAGAAAGTTGGAACCATGGTTGCTGTGGACGTGGAGGGAGCTAAGAACCATGGTGTTGATGATGAAGAAGTTGATGTAGTGGGGACGAGTAGGTATCCGTAATGTCTTTATCGATAGTTAGCCAAGTTTACATGACTAGAAAAGAAAAGGCAAAATGCTTATAAAAGCTTTCGAAGGTTCATAGCTGGGCTAATTCTTTCTTACGCGAGAAGGTTTGGCTTGAGTTCCACGGTTCTCCTATCTCTCCCTTCACTCAGTGGAGCTATAGTTAAATCTTCAACTTATATGGATAGGGCATCAGTTTTCTAGTGGCCCCTGATTGAGTTAAGGTAGCACGACTAAGATACTTGTTGATCTCCTTGGACTTCTCCAATCCCATTCTCTATGGGGAACTTCATTTTTAGATGGTAGGTTGAAACCAAAACTCTCATCTCATTTAGTGTCGACCTTCCCAATAGGGTGTTGTAATAAGATGGACATTTGACAACCAAAAGGGTTGTCACTATAGTGGTTTGTCGAAGTGCTGATCCTGCTGTCACAGGTAAAATTATACTACCTTATACAAATACTGGTTTCCCTAAGAAGTCATAAAGTGGGGAGGCCATGGATTTGAGCTAATCATTCATCAACTTATTCTTTTTGAAGGCATTGTAGTACAAAATATCTACTGAGCTCCCATTGTAATTTGCAATGAGAAAGGTTATAACCATCGCATCATCATGTGGAGTCTACACTCATTTTAGGTCATCGTCCATGAAAGAGATCGCTTGTTCAGTTTTGACCCTTTTGTGTGGCATGCTTACGAATGCCACTAATCGAGCGTAGGCTTTTCTAGCCCTAGATGAGTGCCTTATGCCACGTGTCATGTTTTCAGTGGAAGAATCAATTTGACAGGTATGACTACCACGTGTCGCTATGTCATTGGACCGAGAATTTTCCCCCTATCACCTGATTTTATCAATGGGCGAATGGTAACACTGTAGGGTCAGGAACATCTAATAATTTTTCGGATTAAAGAGGTAATGTCTTAATCTTATGTTTAGTTCATGAGATTGCTGGATTGGAACTAAAGTGTGGGAATAAGTCTAAATAACAAACTACCTTAGCACTACTTAACAATCCTCAATTTCTTCACAAACCTTAAAATTTAACTACTACTATTATTAGAATTATTATAATAATAATATAATTATAAGAATGATAATTATTAATATAATAATAATTATTATAATCATAACTGTAATTATAATATTAATAATCATTATTATAAATATAATCATAATTATTATTATAGTCATTATTATTTGTTAATATAATTATAATTATTATTATCATTACTAATTTTATCTCACATTTATCCCACATAATAGTAAATCCCACAACCAAATATGAGATAATTGTTCATATGAGATTAAAACAGTCCAATCTCACTTTTATCCCCCAACTAAACAGGCCCTTGAGGTATTAGTTTTTTCTTAATCTCCATCATGCGTAAGAGAGGCTAAGTTGTCACATCATTGATGTATGCAAGTGTCGAACACCTTCTCATATTTAACCCAAATTCCACTTGATAGATATGAACCCAATATCTTCATACCTTAACTTATAACACAGATATAAAGGCGATGATTGAGTGGAGATTTCTTAAGAAAAGTTGATTTAAGTGGAGATTAAATCTCCACACAAACATCGCCATAAATATCAGAAAGTTAAGGCATAGAAATACCTGATGCACATAAAGAAGAACTACTACGAGTGTTCATTAGTATTGTTTTATTAAATAATATAATTTTTAAAATTTATATAAAAAATGATAATACACAAAAAATATATATAAAAAAGTATTGACAATATAATTTTTATTAAAAATTAAATCCATCCATATTACAAGTACATAACTGTCGAAGATGCATGAAATAATAGACAAGGGAGGATTGTGTCTGAGACTTCAACGTAGGGGTATGCAAACGGTCAAAACAGTTGTTGGTCAAATTTTTTTAATCATTTCGACCGAATTAACCTAAGCATTTTGATATTAACTGATCAAAATAATTTCAATTGGTACGGTCGGATAATCGATTAAGCGACACTATTTATATAATTAAGTTTTTTAAAATTATTATATATTATATATTTAATTTATACTTAATATTTTTTATTTTATTATATTTTATATTTTATAGGTATATTTAATATATTATTAATATTAATTAATTTCTTAAATTGGTTAAACGGTTAAAAAAATTTAACCAACAACCGACCGATTAATCGATATATATTATTCGATTAACTAATTTAACATCGATTTAACCGATTAACCGAACCGTTTTACTTAAATGGTTTAAAATGATTCAATTAATCAATTTTAACTGATTAATGCCAACCCTACTTCAACACTTGCCACACTGTTTTGGAGTTTAATGTGTTTTATTTCTTAATTTGTTTTGCTATCAAAACAAAAAATTGAGGTCCGAGAGAAAAGAGGGTTGATAAATGATAATAATTGGACACATCCAATGGGAATAGCAAAAAAATGTTCTCATTTTTTTTTGTTATGACAATAATTGACTAATAAAATTTTGTTCTCTGATGAAAATATATGATAAAATTAATTAAAATAATTAAAAAGTTCTATCCGTAGACAAGGGAATTGGTGTCACACACTTCAGGCCAAATGCAATGGACCCTCAAAACTTACTAAAAATCTAAAAACAGATTTATGATCAATCTGGCAAAACTAATTAAAGCGGCCTACATGGTAAATTCTTGATCTTGAGTCTCTTGACCAAAAGACTCAAAAAAAAAAAAAACCAAAAAAAACCACCTCAATGTTACAATTTTATGAAAAAATAGATTTATTTTGCAAAATAACCTATAATTATTCAAAATAACGAAATACTGCATCCAATTAATGTTAGAACTAATTGAAATAAGAAAAAAAAACACGAAAGTCAAAATTATGGGAAAAATCGGAAAATAAAAAATTTTAATCCAAGATATTTTTTCTTAATTTCTGTAGAAAATAAGTTTCTGTATCACTATTAATTTTTTTTTTTTTATAGTAAGTATAAAAAAATAAGTCCATGTTATTCCATATTTGTAAACATGCTGACTCGAGCTTTGACTACAGCGCAAACCTTAAACCGCGGACCCACTTTCAAAGAACCTTTTCTCTCTTCGTCTCCATTTCTCTGAACCCACTTCTCACGCAAGTACTCTATATTTCAAAGTACCTTTTCTCTCTTCGTCTCCATTTCTGTGAACCCACTTCTCACGCAAGTAATCTATATTTCAGAGGAGTATCTCGCTTTTATTTTTGATAAAAGAGTACTCTTACATCTCTTTGGATACCTGAAGCTGAACGTAAGAGTAAAAAAGAATAACACATAGGAGAAGTACTGTAGTAGTATACTGTTTCTGTACAACCTCCGGTGAATTTACCATGCCCGACGGCGAATCCACCGCTGAAGTTGAGCCTGCCACCGCTGCTAGCTCCAAAATCCGTGCAACCTCGCCGATAATCGAAACTGAACACTCTCCTTTGACCACCTCTGTGCCCGACAAAGATGAAACAGAATTGGGTTTCAATGCTTCTTCCCCAAAGAAAGAGAAGGATCCCAGAAAAATAGCTAGAAAGTAAGTATCTTTCTCTCTCCTAGTGTATTTATGTATATGTAGGGCTTGCTTTTATTTGCTATTTCAATTGGAGGAAAACATAGGAAAGGATTTTTTTTTTCTTTTGAAGTTTGTCATCTGTTTTAAGAAAATGAGGAGTTCAAGTCATTGAAGCAAAATAGCAGCATCGGCCTTTGTTTAGTTTTAACGAAAATGGAGTACAAACACCGAAAAGATAGTTGGTTCTGTTATAGTTGGTTCTGTTGTTTTTGTTTCCAGAGAATGGAAAGTCAAGCAAATAGTTGATTGTATCTTAAATGAGTTTTTTGTTTTTTCTCTAAAAATATCTGTAACTCACTTTTAAATGTGTGTTTGTAATTTTTATTTTCCTGAAGGTATCAGTTGGAGCTATGCAAAAAAGCTGCGGAGGAGAACTTAATTGTGTATTTGGGGACTGGTTGTGGAAAGACCCACATTGCAGTGCTGCTTATCTACGAGCTGGGCCAGTTGATACGTAAACCCCAGAAGAACATATGCGTTTTTCTTGCTCCTACAGTGGCTTTGGTCCAACAGGTGAGCTTCTTCAATTTCATGGTTCAGTAGTTTGTATATTCAGTTTCAGGTAATGTTCAAGTGTGAGACGATTAACATTTAAGCTGAATTTTGTGACTTTTAGTTTGGGGTTTTAAAATTAATGAGATAAAATCTGTCATCATTTTGTAGCAAGCCAGGGTTATAGAGGAATCTGTTGATTTCAAGGTTGGGACTTATTGTGGGGGCACCAGGCACCTGAAGACCCATCATGATTGGGAAAAAGAGATGGAACAGTATGAGGTATTGTGCTATTCAGTTGATTTAAATGTTGATATTTATCCATGTTTTGTTGTATCTAGATTCTAGATTGCTTCGTTTTTTTGAGTTTGCATGAAAATTTAAATGTATTATTTTTTGATAAGTACATGAAAATTTACATATTATTTTTCTGTGATATATATAGCGTTGTATTATCAAAAGAAAAATCTATATCGTTGTACAAAGAGTTATTTACAACAAAGGTTATTCTGAAAGAGACTCAATCCTATTAATATCCATCAATGAACTTGTTTTATATGAGTAATAAATGTTTTTTAAAATTGGCTCTATTTTTCCCCATTTATAGCAAGGAAAACTGTAAATCAGTTTTCTTTATTAGCTGCCTTGGGAAAAATATTATGTTCCTGTCAATTGAAGTTACAGCTCCTTGAGCTGCTGCATCATCCTTGAGTTATGTTTTCGTTTGTGCTAAATGTTTTGTGCAGGTTCTTGTTATGACCCCTCAGATACTACTCCGTAACTTACACCACTGCTTCATCAAGATGGAGTTGATTGCTCTTCTCATATTTGATGAGTGCCATCATGCTCAAGTCAAAAGCAGTCATCCTTACGCAGAAATCATGAAAGTAAATTGCTGCATGAATTCATGTTTATATCATACACAGCAGTTCATGTAAGCTATTTCCAGTTGATGAAAGAATTTTGTTTTTGACGTAGATTACCTTGACAATTATGTAGGTGTTCTATACAACTAATGCCTTAAAACTTCCCCGTATATTTGGAATGACTGCATCTCCAGTTGTAGGGAAAGGTAACAGAATCCTTTTTTTTTTTGTTTTGTAAATTAGAAGAATTACTGCGGCCAGGTGAATTTATCTGAAAGTATCACTTCATTCATCATAAAAATCTGCAATTCTTCCTGTAAGTATCACCAATGCAAGGTGTATGATATGCAGGAAGTCAGAAGAAATTGAAATGAGATGCTGAAATGTTACTATGTCCGTCTATCTTCTGCTATGTACTTCCTTATGGGGAACTCAGATTTCTTTCTGCTTTTGAATCAACAGTTATAGAGAACCATGAGAGAGTTAGTGTGGGGTCTCTTCTTCATTGAAGACTTTTAGGAGACTTGAACATTTCTTTTCTTTTCTTTTCGTTTCTATTTATCAATAATAAATTGATAAGACAGCTTTCATATATACTTCTTGTTGAAAGGTAAAAAAAATGTATACTGGTGATTAAGTTGAGATCAAAGTTCACGATAGTCAAGTAAATGATCAAATTGAGATCAAGTTCAGTCTATAGAGGAAAGGAATATTAGCATAATGTCTTTATTTTGACTGATCTGGAGCTTGATCTCATTTCTTCTATTAGCTAGCATAAAAACATTGAGAGGTGTAGTATGGAGTCTTTTCTTTCATTGAAGGTTGGTTGGTAGGTTATTATTTGATGGGGAACATGAGGAAGATTAGAATTAGGGATTTTAATCTAAGAATTGGGGGATATGGGAATAATTATGTAATTGAAAATATTAAGAATTATTATATTAGTTAGCTTCTTTATTAGAATAGGATTAGGATTAGGATTAGGATTAGGATTAGGCTAATCTCTCATGGTTATCTGTATCTTCTTAAGATTAAGATTAGGTTTATCTCTCATGGTTATCTGATTTGTTGTTCTTATCTATTTAGGATTTACTCTTTATCTTTAGGTTAGGATTTTCCATATATATATATATGGGATTCTCATTTGTTATTTGGCGGCTTATGAATGAATTTAGATTAAATAATTAATTTTCATAATATGTGTTTGAGTGTTGAATTGTCCATATGATTTGGACTACTGTTCCATGTGATTTGGTTCATTGTTCTCATGTGATTTGGGAAGATCCATGTGATTTAGATCGTATCTATCTTTAACTCTCTCTTTCTTTTCAATTCTTCCCTACTGTATTGCATCAATTGGTATCAGAAAAACCCAGTGTATAGTAGCCACACCCTTGCTATTGAGTTTATCCCCCCCACTTGGTTACAAGTACCTCGACAACAGATGTTTCCAACGAAAATTTTTTCACCTTATAGTGCTTTCACTTTCATAGACTTTCATGTCCATGCTTTGTTTTTCCACGCCTCAAAGCTCTTGCTACTAGCACATTTTTCAACTCGAGGTCGAGTCCTTTCTAAGTGGTGGAGAATGATGGGGAACACGAGGAAGATTAGAATTAAGGATTTTAATCTAAGAATTGGGGATATATGAATAATTATGTAATTGAAAATATTAAGAATTATTATCTTAGTTAGCTTATTTATTAGAATAGGATTAGGATTAGGCTTATCTCTCATGGTTATCTGATTTGTTGCTCTTATCTTCTTAGGATTAGGGTTAGGTTTATCTTTCATTGTTATCTGATTTGTTGTTCTTATTTATTTTTAAGTTAAGATTTTCCTTATATATATGGGATTCTTATTTGCTATTTGACAGCTTATGAATGAATTCAAATTAAATTATCAATTTTCATACTCTGTGATTGAGTGTTGAAGTGTCCATCTGATTTGGACTACTGTTTTATGTAATTTGGTTCAGTGTTCCCATATGATTTGGGAAGATCCATGTGATTTGGATCGTATCTATCTTTAACTCCCTTTTTCTTTTCAATTCTTCCCTACTGTACTGCATCATTATTTCAATCAAACAATAAACAAAACCAAAAGGCAACTTCTATGTACACAGACACAGTGTTAAATTGAAGATTTAACGTGCATCAAAATCTAATATGTAGAAGGAATAAATATGAGAGGAGGTAAAAAAGACAAGAACCTAGGGGCACAAAAACCAGAAAACCTGCCGTAAAATTATTATTTTGAGGCAAACACGTCTATGGAGTGTAATTGTTTCAACAATAGTAGATTCCTCATCATTTGCCTTATGTTTAATCATAGATTTTTTGTTGTTTGTGTTATGTCCTTTATGGATAGCTTGAAGAAGTACAGAAAGAATAACTCTCCGCTTAATCTTGCTCTTCAAATCCCCTGGTTCTCTAGACCAGCTATTCTTAATTTCTCTTCATGGTGTTGATATCCTGCATATAACTTCTCTTAAAGTTGTTGCTAGCAGCATTGTTAGAGATGCCACTCTCTCCCTCTAAATGTTAATTTCTGTACCCAAAACAAAAAGTTGTTGCTAACCTGTTGAACTATCTAACTCCTAGGAGGACTGTGAATGGCTTATGCACTTGTGTTGTTCAGTCAAATTATGTGTAAAAATGTCCATTCTGTCCCACACAAGTTGATTTCTTTGGTTCTGTGTTCGTCGTACTATTTTGCAACTTTTACCTTGTTCCCTTTTTTCTTTATCTCCTTTCTGATCACAATGTGTAAGAGCTGCTATTTGGACCTAGTAACTATTCTTTCTTGAGTAGAATGGGCTAATTGTTTTTTTTAAATTCTTTTATGGTGTTCTGATTTGTGTCTTCACATACTGGTTTATCTCTGATGTAAGTAACAAATGGACTAGGACATCCCTAATTTATAGAGATGGAAAAGCTTGACCAACAGTAATTTTTATATGATAATGTGTAAAACTGTTAGCTGTCTCTATATGGGACATATTTGTTTGATGTATTATTTTCCACAAAGTTCCTAAATTCATTGTTAGAATTTTAATTATAATCTTAGGTCCATTTACATCCGTTTAATCTTTCAGTGATAATTGGTTCCTCAACACAATATCAAAGGAGGAAGTCTTATGTTCAAATCCTGGGAACTCCCTTTTTTTGTAATCTATCTTCTTAAGCATTTGGGACTATTGGTTTCTCACTATATAAAATTGGATAAGATTATTGGGCTTTTTGTGAACAATAAATCAATTCAATTGGACTTTTAATTTGGTTAACGTGTCAAAGAACCTGCTTGCTTGTAAAGTCTCAAGTGTGCCAAACAACAGGAATCTGCTCTTCAATTGGACATTTAATTTGGTTAACGTGTCAAAGAACCTGCTTGCTTGTAAAGTCTCAAGTGTGCCAAACAACTGTCATAAGAGTTGGGCGGTTTGATAGTGTTGCCTTTTGAATCCAAAATAGGTAACCCGGCCTCCACCCCACCCCCCCCCAAAAGAAGAAAAGAGAAAAAAGATAAACCCAAGAGGAAAGAACATTTGCCTTACTGAAATTTATTGTGACAAGTAATAGTTTTAGCTGTTGCATTACTTGTGAATGATTTCTCTTCTATTAGTTGACACTGTATGGGTTATGTAGTTCATGTCTGTAACGTTCTATCTGCTTCCCTTTATAGTTTCTTAAATCTTCACAGGTATATCTTACTCTTTCAGGTGCTTCTGATGAAGTGAATTTACCGAGAAGCATCAATAGTCTTGAAAACTTGCTCGATGCTAAGGTGAGTGGTGGCAACTGTCAGTTTGGGACATAATTTGGTTTTGATGCTTTGAAATATCATTGTTAACTAGCTGTAACAAGCTAAATCATAATTTTAACACAAGAAGAACAGGGTTAAAGAATAGTTTGTAATGCTTACAAAAAGTTATTGGACCCAATAAACTACCCTTGTTCTATTAATATACATGGATTTTTCCCTGGGCCTTCCTGTCAGTATGGCGAACTCAGATGGGGTTTTTGGTAGATCTTATAAGTATAGATGTGGTTATTTGTTATCATATATCTTCAGTGATGTACATTAGGACGAGCATGGAATTATCTTTAAGGGTTGAACTTAGGGTTAGGGTTTGTAGAATTAAGGAAATAATAAGAGCAGGTCTGAAAATAAAATTTTAATTGCAAGATAAATTGATAAAATAAACTACTAGCCTCACACTAGTAGGGTTCTAGGAACCACACCTAAAACTAAATTGAAATTGTTGTTGTTGTGTGGTTTGAAATTTTAATGGCTTTTTCATATAATTTTATTTTGTTATATGTATTACATTCCATTTACAATTGATTTGGAAAACTTTACCGAATCTTATGTTTCTCAATTCACAATATTATGATTTCAATTCATGATTCGAATCTCGATTTGACACACACACACACACATATATATATAAGGATCAAATGACGCTTGGTATAAGACCAACATGCCTTACGCATCTTTATAATTTATTGTATATTTTGTATTTTGGTAAATTGACCATTGGATTTAATCTCCTATTCATACAGATCGTGCACATAAAATTTCATAACGATAAGATATTTCGAAGTATTTCATCATGTTACTATAGTTAGACAAAGTTAGAAGGTTCAATTCAAAGAGATATAGATTATATACTTATAAATACTGATGATTGATGTGAAATTTTGCATGCATGATCTACATGAATATGTGATTAGATCCAATCGACTGGTTTTTAAACAAAATAAATTATTCAAAAAATTATAAAGTGTGAAGACTTTGTTATTGTTACACTCGGTGTCAATGGACCCTTGCTATATATATATACACACACACACACAAACACTAGGACATGTGAAAGAACAGAATACTCTTAACACTCCCCCTCAAGTTGGAGCATATATCATATTCACCCAACTTGTTATAAATAGACGTAACCCGAATACAATCCAATTGTTTGGTAACTGATTTCTTGACTTCACATGTCTTGTACTTATCACATTTTGTATAACCTTTTCTCGATCGATATAACAATTGACCTTAATATGCTTTATCCTCTCATGAAGCACAAAATTAGACGCTATTTGAAAGCTGCTTGATTATCATACACCAAATTCATAGTACGAGACTTCTCAATCCCAAGTTATGGTAGCAACTACCTCGACCAAACTAAATGTGCCATGACTCTTGCATTTGACCTAGCAACCACTGTTTGTTTTCTACTTTTCTCTTCTATCATATAGCGAACCGACCTAATCTACATCCTTATTCTTTTAATCTACATGAGTATACTTTTAATTTGAGTATGGACATGATTCTGATAAAGTAAATCACAAGACCATGACACTCTTAAGGTATCTCAGAATATGCATAACATCCCAATGACTAGTCCAAGGAGCATCTAGTAATGACTAACCACACTTGTTGTAAATATAATATCTAGTCTAGTAATCAGAAGATAATCCAAATTGCCAACTAGTGGTCTATACAGTCCTAGATCAACTAACAACTTATTTTGATCAATTACAAGTTTGCATTAGGACCCAAAGGATTGTCTACAGGTTTGCACCCAAACATCTTAGTGTCACTTACCTTGGCGAGATCTAGTGACAACAATGCCCAAAAAGTATCTCAGTTGTCCTAGATTCTTAGTTTGAAAATTATTTCCTAAAAGTTGTTTCAAAGCTTGAATTCCCTCTTAGTTTTCTCGTGTGATCATCATATCATCAACATAAATCAATTAAAATGATTTAGCCTGCCCAATCTAGTGAGGTAGAAGATAGATACCGCCTCATGAACTTGGCAAACCATGCTATAAGATATTGTTTTAGGCCATACAGAGACTTCTTCAAACGACATACTTGCTCGAACTCCCCTTTAGCAACAAACTTTGGTGGTTACTCCATGTAAACCTCATACAAATTATTGTAGGAAAGCATTCTTAACATCTGCGAGTCAAATGCGGCAGCAAGAGAGATAAAGACACGACCAAATGTTATCTTAACCATTGGAGGAATGTCTTAGAATAGTCGATGCCATAAATCTATGTATATCTTTTTGCCACCATACAAGCTTTCAATCCATCAACAACACCATCACGATGAACTTTGACAGCATAAACCCAATGACACTCCATTGTCCATAATCGATTGACCAAGAAGGAAGGGACCAAGAATGAGCTGATACGTTTCAACTTTCACACACTATACATATACCTCCTTGAAACTTCACTTTTTGGTATTGAGCTTTGTGCCCTTAGATATTCTCACATCACCATAAATATTTATTTAAATATAGAAGTTAATAAGGGCTAGCGTGCAACTCTTCCATTTTCATTTAAATGGGTGACATAATTTTATTTGGCTCCTAAAATGTAACACACACAACTTCAAGGTAGACTTCATTTGGGCTGGATAAATGGAGACAAATTGAAAAAAAGATGGGCACAAAATCTGGCCCAACTAACTAACACATGAAAAAGTGGTATAAAATTATATATTTTTTTAGAAATAGCCAATGTATCCTCGTACCCGTATCTAACTTTTGGATCCTTTTCAACTGAGTCCCTGTGTCTTGAATTTTAAATTTTGATGGGTTAGACACACGGATACGTAACCGTGTTTGACTCCCATACCTGAGTCCATGTAACTAACATCGAGGCAACGAACAAAGAATATAAAGGAGATAACTAATGATAAGAAACAAAATTAGCAATAGGATGAGTAATGCATGCACACTTACCCTTCTGAAGAGCAAGTCTCTCAGTAGAGGAGGATGGAAGTGGATCATCTGTCAACAAGGGAGCAATTGATGGAGCAACAGAGGTGTAAGGAAGACAATATGTTTCGAATGACAGGTGTAAACATGCAATGAAGGAACATATGTAAGAGGATTAAGACTGTGATAAG
Organism: Bretschneidera sinensis; assembly: GCA_023935145.1. NCBI lineage: Eukaryota > Viridiplantae > Streptophyta > Magnoliopsida > Brassicales > Akaniaceae > Bretschneidera > Bretschneidera sinensis. The sequence continues at coordinate 68,224,846 of CM043701.1, read as the reverse complement.
TGGGAAAAGGAAAAGGAAAGAAAGTAGCAAGATCAAACACATAATGCGACTCAAAATAAAATGGAGTATACTTAAAGAATGTAATATCGGCACAAACAAAGAAACGATTTAAGGACGGATTATAAGATTGATGCGCTTTTGATTATGCGAATAACATAAGAAAATACACTTAATGTACTGGGGATCTAGCCTGTCTTCACTTGGAGCAAGTTGATGAACAAAGTAAACATACCCAAAGATACGAAGAATCAAGAGACAAGGGGAATCATGAGGAAACAAAACTGATTGGGGAGACTTGCTATCAAGAACAGATGAAGACATACGGTTAATAAAGTAACACGCAGTGAGAATGTCACCTTAAAACCTTTTAGGCACATGCATTTGAACTACTCCCTCTGTCCATATATTTTGGCAAGTATTCCATTTTGGGATGTCAAATATTGTTTGTCCATTTTGAAAAATCAAAGTTCAAACTTTAATTAAATTTTCAAAATTACCCTTAAGTTTAGGTTTTCTAAATGAGTAACATTTAAATCTAGGTATTAAATTAAGGGTATTTTTGGAAAGTAAGATATAATTTAATGAGTTGTGTTAGAGATATAATTTATTAATTACATATGTATAAGGATTTCTATTATTTCTTAGTTTATATTTCTTATTCTTATTAGGATTTATAGTCTTACGCCTATATATAGGGTTGTTGGTTTGTTCCCATAACAACAACAATAATAAGAATTCTACAATATTTCTATTCAATCTCATCTTCCTCATTCTGTCTATACCCTAACTTAAATCTCAACATGGTATGAGAGCCAATGGTTTGAGACCCTCATGGTATTTGAATAAACCCTCATGGGAAAAAGCCTATTACATCTAAATAATAGCCCAGTTGGGTTAAACTTGGTACCCAAACCAAATCCTATATCTATCTAAAGTCCTATATATAAAACCTTTAATCTCCATTTTTTTAAAACCTTAACACCCAAAGCAGGTCATATCCTCAGTACCTTTATCACAAAAAAGTAAAAGAAAAAGAAAAAATATATTTGTTGTGTTTCTGGTCTTGTGTTTGAGTTCCTTAAGTTCCTGTAAAAAGAAAGAAGAGTTTTCGAAGTTTTTGATGAAGAATTCTTGATCATTCCTAAGAAGAGTTTATGAAATTTTTGATTATTCTTGAAGAAGAGTTCCTCACCGTTGTTGATATTGTTGACTCGATGTTGATACTGATAACCCATGCATGTTGATATTGTTAGCCCGATCCGACCTGTGTTGTGTTGATGTTGTTATCATACTGACTCATTGATTGTAATCTATTCAAGTCAAAGTCAAAGTTAGTAAAAAAACAAGTCAAAAAGTCAATGTCTTGTTGATTCAGTGTTCAAGAATCTTGTCTTGTTAGGTGGTACCGACGTGGTGACCTAACTATTTGTCGTGGGTGTGGAGCCCTGACGTGTTCTTGTGGGTTATTGTAGTTTATGAGTTTGGTTTATTTGTTTTAGATTGGATCAGATTTGTTATAGATATATGTTTATTTATAACAAGTTGGTGCATGTGTATACTCCAACTTAAGGGGGAGTGTTAGAGATATAATTTACTAATTACATATGTATTAAGATTTCTATTCTTTCTTAATTTATGTTTCCTATTCCTATTCCTATTAGGATTTCTATTCTTTCTTAATTTATGTTTCTTATTCCTATTCCTATTAGGATTTATAGTCTTAGGCCTATATATAGGGTGGTTGGTTTTTTCACACAACAACAACAATAATAAGAATTTTATAATATTTCTATTCAATCTCATCTTCCTATTTTTGTCTAGACCCTAACATAAATCTCAACAAGTTGCAACATTAATTTTTATGCTTCCTTAAAAAGTTGGGTTTCCTTTACATACCAAAATATATGGGATAGAGGAAGTAAAAGGGTACGAGTAATGTCTAAAAGGTGACGATTCTTTCTCTCTTCAACTTCGTTTTGTTGGGATGTTGTTGGGACGTATTAGAGTAAGATGATTGATGAGTAATGCGAGAGTTAATCATGAAGGCATTTAAGAGATCAGAAAAATACTTGTGGGCATTATCGCTATGAAAAATTCAAACAAGGTAAATTAAACTGAGTTTTGATCCTTATGTAAAAGGCACAAAAAATGGAAAATCAATTCATAATGTTCTTTCTTCAAATATAGCTAGGTGAGCCTAGAATAATGATCAAGAAATGTAAAAAAGTATCGAAACCCGAGTTTGGAAGATACACGACTTGGACCTAGATATTAGAATGCACTAACATAAAAGGACCTGATATTTGTACTTGTGTTGAGATTCACATATACAGTTTGCTAATGATACTATTTCCTCCTTGGATATAGATTTATCTTTGTTTAAAGATGTGCTTTCTGTTTTTAAGGTTTTTGAGATAGTTTTTGGCCTTAAGATAAATATGGCTAAGAATGATGTTACCAGTATTAATCTAGGGAGGGAGGAGTTGAATGAGGTTAGTAGTGTAGTATTAATCCAATTATTGAGTGCGTGGGTAAACTCCTAGAAGGTTGGAAAAGAACTTATTTTTCTCTAGGGGGTAGGATAACTCTTATTCAATCTTCCAATAAATAAAACTCTTATTCAGTCTTGTCTTTCTAGTATCCCTCTGTACTTTATGTCTTTGTTTAGGATTCTTGTTGGTGTAGTAGAGGTTAGAATGAATGATGAGAGACTTCTAGTGGTCAGGAAGGTAAAAGAGAACTTTTGGTGAATTAGGAGGTGTTAGCAGGTATAAGTCTGAGGTGGGTTTGATTCTTGGAAATTTGGTTTTCTAAAACATTTCCTTGAAAATGGTGTGGAGGTTTCTTTTAGAACCAAACTCTATGACATAAAGTAATAAGGAGTAAGTATGGACTACAACCTAATAGGTGTGATGCTAGGGAAGGTATCTATGCTACACAATAAGTCATTAGAAGTTCATTTCACATGTTTCAAATATTTCCTTTCCACTTACTCGTTATAAAGGTGGTGATGGTTCCTCCATCTTTTTTTTTTTAGGATCTTTGGTTTGGGATACTCCTCTATCTATATTATTTCCTCTACTCCATAGACGCTCTATCTTCAAAATGCTTCGATTTCCTCTTTTTTCTTCATTTTGGATTTACATTTCTTTAGGAATCTTAATGAGAGGGAGTATTCTTCTTTGAATACACCCCCATAGAGTCGCCACTATTCTTTCTTCCTCAAAATTATCTAAATTAGTTTGAAAAAGTAATCTATAGAATCTTGCTCTGAAAGGTCCATGCTCCCTCATTTGCTCCCCATTCTAGGCGCAAAGGCAGATCCAAGACTTTTAACTAGCCAGTTGTCCACTTAGATAAGTAGTCCTTGTAGCATTAAGTAGTTAAAACTAGTTTTTATACAAACATAATCAACTTAGATAATGCTCGTAATGTATGATCTCCCTGACTTCGCTTGTATCCGGTAGCTAGCATCACTTTGGTGAATCTTCCGAACCAAGCTCGTGGAGATTGTTTTAGGCCGTAGAGCGCCTTCCTTAGCTTGTAGACTTTGTTTCCTCTCAGTTGCTGCTCATATCCTGGAGGAATGTCTATGTATATCTCCTCTTCTAATTCGCCATGAAGAAAGACATTTTTTACATCAAATTGCTCTAAATACCAGTTGAAATTAGCAGTCAGTGACAACAAAACTCTCACCATGTTCATATTAGCTACTGGAGCAAATATCTCTTGATAGTCCACACCATAGGTCTGCGTGTATCCTTTCGCCACGAGTCTAGCTTTGTATCTTTCAAGAGAGCCATCTGACTTGTATTTTGCGGTAAACACCCACTTGCAGCCCATAGTCTTCTTTCCAGGTGGTAAGTCAACTATTTCCCACGTCTGGTTATTCTTTAGTGCTTGCATTTCTTCACTCATGGCATTTTTCCAATTCTCATTAAATAATGCCTCATATAAAGTATCAGGAATATGAATAGAGTTTAGACTGACTAGAAAGGCCCTATGTGAGGGTGAGAATTTCTCAAAAGAGACGAATTTTACCAAAGGATACAATGGGCGTTTTGTGCATTCTCTTGTGCCTTTCCTAATAGCAATTGGGAGATCATGGTCTGGTGTTAATTGAGATTGGTCAGAAATTGTAATTACCTCATTCTCAGGATTAGGAGTTGAAGCTTGGACTTGCATGAGATTAGGATCCGAGTCTCTTCTCCTTAAATAAGCCTGCACAAATCGCATAGAGTCATGACGTTCATTATGCTCTGTCATGGGTCCAGTGTGGGCGGTTGTGAGTGTTGACACTGGCTAGAATGGTTCGGCCGATACAGGTGGGTCAATGGGAGCTGGTTCGGCTGGAATTCGATCAGATGGGGCTAATCCGATCGACACAACTGACTCATGAGTAGGTAGATGGAGTAGAAACAGATCTCTATTCTTATCTTCACTAAATGAAGTCTCCTCCTGAAGATAAGACTGGTTAAAGTATGGTTTTGTTTCCTTAAAAGTGACATCTATGGAGACAAAGAATTTACGTGTAGGTGGATGGTAGCATTTATATCCTTTCTGGGTGGATGAATAATCTACAAACACACACGTAAGAGCCCTTAGATCTAATTTTCCTCTGTTTCGACTATAAACATGGACAAAGGCAGTGCAACCGAAGATTCTTGGAGTGAGATTATTTGTTGTACGAAAGTCGGGATAGAATTGGGACATTGTTTTCATTGGTGATAGCACCCAAGAAGGTAGACGATTAATCATATAAGCAGCTGTGAGTACGGCTTCCCCCCAATAGTGTTTTGGAACATTATGGTGAAAGGGAAGGGCTCGCGTTGTGGCTAGCAAGTGACTATTTTTCCTTTTTGCCACTCCGTTTTGTTGTGGAGTATCAACGCAGGAGGATTCATGGATGATTCCCTCTTTTTGAAACTATGGAGATAGAATTTGATTAAAATAATCCCTTGCATTGTCTGATCGGAATCTTTTGATTTTTACCCCAAATTGGTTTTGAATCATGTTGTGGAAGTTTGAGAGTACACTGCTTACATCTGATTTATGTTTAAGAAAAAAGATTCAATAAACCCTAGTACAATCGTCGATGAAAGAGACAAACCAACAAAAATGAGACACATTTGGAACCGTAGAGGGTCCCTATATATCACTGTGAACCAGATAAAACGGAACTGGACTTTATTATTGCTGATTGGAAAAGGTACACGTTTGTGCTTCGCAAACTCACATACATCACAATGAAATTGTTCAACACCTAGACCTCTAAACAAAGTAGGAAACATAGTTTGCAAGATTCCAAAAAATGGATGCCCTAGTCTAAAATGGTGGAGCCAAATGGTGTCTTTATTGGATGATGTTAGAAATGACAGAGATAAATTATTCCTGACCATATGTGACTTGCTTGGTTCGTCAAGATTGTAGAGCTCGTTTCTCTCCTTAGCAAGTCCAATCTTCTTCTCCGAAACTTGGTCATGAAAAACACATTGAGAAAGATTGAAAAGTATATTACAATTCATATCATGTGTGAGTTTTTTAATGGATATTAAGTTGGTGGACAACTTTGGGAGATGAAGAACATTTTTTAAAGTAAGAGAAGGACTGATATGAATTTCTCTTAGACCAGCTACAGTAGTTAAAGAACCATCAGCAACTGCTATTTTTCGATTGCTAGGACATGGAGAGTAGGTGCTAAAATTTAGTGAAGAAAGAGTCATATGGTTTGTGGTTCCTCTGTCAATGACCCATAGATTCCTGATAGTTTCATTTGAGACATTTAGTCCTTGAGAAAATGAGAACTTTCTTGAGAATGCAAGAGAGTATGAACCACTAAGTTTTTTCAGCGATCCCAGAAGTCCTCTTAGCTTTTCTACCTCCTCTATATTAAGCATACCCTTGTCTGAACCTGGTTGATTCATGGTGAAATAGGACTGGTTCCGTTGCTGTCCCAAATTACGTTGCTGTCCTCCTTGGTATCCCCACTCCTTGCTCGGTGGTTTTCCATTCAGTTTTCAACACCTCTCTAGTGTGTCTCGGTTTCTTGCAATAAGTGCACCAGAGAGTATCTCGTATATCCGGTGCTTGAATATTCTGCAGATCACCTGAAGTCGTATAATTGAGAACTTTTGTGGACAAGGTGGTGTTTTCAGCCATGGTGGGTTAATGATGGAAAAGAAGGCAAGATTAGAGGGAAGAAAAAATTGGCGATAAAGGCTAGAGGTATGGTCGGTTATGAAGGCCAACTTAGATGATGCGATAGAGGCTTTGGAATTTCCAGAAAAAACAAAACTTAAAGCTTTGATATCATGTTAACAAAAAGAATTGAAAAGAATTATGTATTATTGATTTTCTGAATACAATTCAACAGTTATATATATAAACTTATGAATATCAAACCTAATAGGACTAAGAGACATAATTAGGTAAGATAGATATAAAATAGATAAGATTTAGAAAACCTACTCTGACACATAATAGGAAACCTAATTAGGACTCTCAACATAAACCTAATTAGGACTCTCAACATAATCAACTTAAATATTTTTAGTTCTCTCATGAAACGCTGGATTATTTGCAATATGAATAGCTGCTTAATTGTCACATACCAAGCTTATAGGACTTGACTGGTTAACCCCAAGTTTTCTAACAACTGCTTTAGCCAAATCATTTCACAGGTTGTGTGCATTGCTCTATATTCCGATTCAGCACTCAACCCAGCAACCACAGTTTTCTTTTTACTTTTCCGTGATACTAAATTGCCTCAAACAAATACACAATATCCAGTAGTAGACCTCCTATTAGATGGAGAGCCGACCCAATCAGCATTAGTATAACCTTTAATTTGAGCATGACCATGATTTTGTAAAGTAAACCACGACCAGAAGAACTCTTAAGATATATTAAAATTCGAATAACAGCATCCCAATGACTAGTTCATGTAGCATCGAGAAATTGACTAACCATACTGGTTGCAAATGAAATATCAGGTCTGATAACTGTCAAATGATTCAATTTTCCAACCAAATGCCTGTATTGCCTGAGATGAGATAATAAGACACTTTGATCAACTGCAAGTTTTGTGTTAGGATCCATACAACTATCTATAGGCTTACACGCTAACATTTCAGTATCAATCAACAAATCAAGAACATATTTGCATTGAGATAAAGAAACACCATGACGAGATCTTACAACCTCGATACCCATGAATTATCTCAATTGCCCTTAATTCTTTTTCTGAAATTTAGTACTCAAGAATTGTTTCAGTGCTAGAATTCTTTTTTTATCATCTCTTGTGATCACAATATCATTTACATATACAATCAACAATATTCTACCTGCCTCACTCTGTTTATAAAATACAGAATGATCTACACCACGTGCCGAGGCCAAAATTAATTGCTAGTTTACTAAAGCGACCAAACCACGCTCGAGGAGATTGTTTCAAGCCATATAAAGATTTTTTTAATCGATATACTAACCTAGACTCCTATTGAGCAACAAATCTAGGTGGTTGTTCCATATATACTTCTTGTAAATCACTATTTAGAAACATATTTTTTCACATCCAATTGATGTAGAGACCAATCAAAAGTAACTGCTAGATAAACACACGGACAGACGTAATCTTTGCCACCGGATAAAATGTCTCAGCATAGTCAATACCATATACATGTGTATACCTTTTTGCTACTAGGAGAGCTTTTAATCTGTCAATATTACCATCAGGATGAACCTTTACAGTATAGATCCAACGACAACCAACAATAGATTTCCCAAATGGAAGAGGAACCAAGTCTTATGTATCATTAGTACTCAAAACATGTATCTCTTCATCCGTAGTTGCTTTCCATCTTGAATGAGACGAAAATTTTGTAATAGACATAGGAATTGAGACAAAAGAGATCGAAGCAACAAACGAAGCATATGAAGGAGATAAATAATCATAAGACACAAAATTGGCAATCGGATGAGCAATACATAAACGTTTACCTTTACGAAGAGCAATAGGACGAGTATCGTCAGATGATGAAGGAGGATAGTGATCTGTCAACAAGGGAGCAATTGGTGGAGCAGCAAAGGCGAAAGGTTACGAACGACAAGAATAAACTTACAATGGAGGAGCAGACGACGAAGAGACTATCAGAGGAGGATCTGACTGTGTAAGGGGCATGGGAACAGGTAATGGACAAAGAAATGAATCAGCAAGATCTGAGATAGAATGAGACTCGGAGTAATATAGGGTAGACTTAAGAATGTAACATCGGCACAAATAAAGTGCTTTTGTAGTGATGGACTATAACTCCGATAACCTTTCTGGGTACGAGACTAGTCTCAGAAAATACATTTGATAGAGTGTGGGTCAAGTTTGTCAACTCTTGGACTGAGCTGATGAACAAAACAAACGGACCCAAAAATACGAGGAGGTAAGTGGATGACCATCAAGGATAGAGGATGACATATGGTTAATTAAGTAACATGTAGTCATAATGGCTTCACTCCAAAACAATTGAGAACATGTATATGAAATAAGAGAGTACGAGCAGTATCCATAAGATGACAATTTTTACACTCCGCAACCCCATTTTGTTAGGATGAATGTGAGCAAGATAACTAATGAATAATGCTTGACTTAGTCATAAACGTTGTAAAAGGCTCAGAAAAATACTCACGAGTATTATAACTATGGAGAATCTTAACAGATACGTTAAATTGAGTTTTTATTTCAGCACAAAAGGCACAAAAATAGAAAATAACTCAGAACGGTCTTTCATTAAATAAAATCCAAGTAAGCCTGGAATAATCATCCACAAAGGTAACGAAATACCGAAATCCAAGTTTGGAAGTCACATGACTTGGACGCCAAATATCAGAATGTACTAACATAAAAGGACTAGACACACGATTATTAATTCGGGAGGGAAACAACATACGACGATGCTTATCCAATTAACATGACTCACATTCTAAAGACGAAACCTAACCTAAAGTAGGAACTAACTTTTTCAGCTTCTCTAAGGACGTATGATCAAAACAACAATGTAGCTAAAGTGAGGACATGTTAATCGAGGAAACAATGGGTGATGGGATAGGATCAAAGTAATACAGGCCGTTCAATTTATGACCTCTACCAATTGTCTTGTCTTCAAATCCTGGATAAGAACAGAATCAGGAAGAAAGGTAACAGAACAATTAAGACGTTTTGTAAGCTGATTAACAAATATCAAATTATACTGAGAAAATGGAGTATAAATGACATATGATAAAGACATAGAAGAACTAGGGTGCACAATACTAATGCCACTAGCAGTGGTTTTAGATCAATCAAAGACGAAGAGTGATAAAAAACTAGAGAAAACATCAATGGTACAACAGAGAAGTAGAATAGAGGAAGGGAAAGGTATGTCGGCATCAAATGGTATCAGAGTAGAATTGGAACAAAAGTAAAATAAAGAAAGGGGAGAAACAACAGAGAAGCAGATAACAGACAAAATTAGACTAGGTAGAAAAGAAATTAGGGCAGAGGGGAAATAACCGACAGAGAAAGCAAGAGGATAATCAATTTTCAATTCATAATTCCCTTCTACCAAATTTAACATAATAAGGTGCTTATATAAGTACCAAGCACACTAGAAAATCCTACTAATTAATAACCTCTCTAACATAAAAGGAAATAAATCAAAACATAATAACTCCCAAATAAAATCCTCAACATAATAGGAAATAAATCAAAACATAATAATTCCCTAATATCCCATAAATCTTAGAATAGTACATAATTCATTTCATTTTTTGCATCATTCTCCCCCACTTACAAAAAACTCAACCACGAGTTTTGAAGTGGTGAAGTATCAAAACTTGTGATTTGTGAAGTTGCATGGCAAAGACTTACAATTTTCGAGATATAACATTCTCGATCGAGCAGAAGAAGGATATCAAGAGGAGTTTTTGAGGAGCCTTAATCCAATGTAAGAAGACAAAATCAATGTAAGGAAGGTCACAACACAAATCTTGCCCTCATCTTGGCTTTAGCCTTGTTCGTTTTGAAGTGACTCAACAAGTGCATCCTCACAATAAAAGATAGAGCTTTCTTCAATGCTTTGTTCGTTCTTTAGAAAGTCTGTGTGGATTGGAGAAACAACTTTAGTCTCGTCTTGAATGGAATCAAGATTGGTAGAAGTTTTGGTGAAAGCTGCTTCCGCTTGTCGTTTCACTTGTTCAAGGAGTTGTTGCATCTTGCGAATTCGAGTCTCAAAGGTGGAATATTCGATCTCCAATTGACAACAATTAGCATAAATACACTGATCAACTAATTCGGTTTTAGCCTAAATAGCATCTCGAGGCCAATAGTATTGCACGAGAGCTTGAAATTCCATTGAGTTGGAGAAAAGACTAATTTTCTCCACATGGCCAAATGGACCAAAAACTTGATAGAGTACATCTTCTGTAATGGGATACAATACATGATGAATTGTAACCAAAAGATCTTGATTAAACTCACGCATTCTCCCAAGTGACTCCAATTTGATGTAAATAAAAAAAAGAACCTAAATAAAAAAAAATGATTTTGAGGTTTTTTTTTGAATATGGGTTTAAGGAGAGAATTTGTTGTGACAGAGGGACGGATTCGGCTCTGATACCACTTGATGTTGGATAGATAGGTAGAAACAGAAGTAGAATAGAGAAAAGGGAGAAACAACAGAGAAGCAGATAACAAACAAAAATAGATCAGGTAGAAAAGAAATTAGGGCAGAGGGGAAATAACCAACAGAGAAAGCAAAAGGATAATCAATTTTCAATTCATAATTCCCGTCTACCAAAATTAACATAATAAGATGCTTATATAAGCACTAAGCACACTAGAAAATCTTACTAATTAATAATATCCCTAACATAAAAGGAAATAAATCAAAACATAATAACTCCCAAATAAAATCCCCTACATAATTGGAAATAAATCAAAACATAATAATTCCCTAATATCCCAAAAATCTTAGAATAGTACATAATTCCTTTGATTTTTTGCATCAATACCTTTATGGGTGGAAAGGGCAGTCGAGGAAGATGTTTGGCTGGTTGCCTTATATTGTAAGAACTCATCATACTCGTATTTGGAAACCATGAGAGAAGTTGAAGCCACGAAATTTGAGGTAAGTCTATACTCAATAGAATCAGAAGTCATATTGTTAGCAATCATGGGACGTCCAACTAACTTCCAACATGTCTCCCAAGTATGCCCGGGATGATGCCAATGCGTATATTGACGAAGTGAACCTTGACTATGACACACTAACTTCCAACACATCTCCTGAGTATACGAGGAACGATGGTAGTATGTACATTGACAACCACCACGACCAAATGAAGTGCTAATATGAAGACTTGGATGGGGAAACACACCAGAGATAGTCTTGGATTCCATTGTGAATTCCTAAAAAAATTTCTTCCACATGAAAGATAGGGTTAAAAGGAAAGAGAGGTGAACATACCTTTTTTTTTTCTCTTCGTACGAATCTATCAAACTTTTCTGCTACGTGTGAACAATACTCGAAAATAGTATCGATTAATTGTGTCAAAGAGTTGTGTTGATGAACAGTGTCGATGAACACTGCCCGATGAAGAGTGACCCTTTTTTTTGTTGAAAGAAATAAGAAAATTTTATTTCGGATCCGAAGAGAGATCTTGCTCTGATACCATATTGAAATTAAGAATTGAAAAGAAATTCTCAATCATATTGTTTGAATGAAAAGAATACAACTGACCTAATATATAGACTTATGAATACCAAGTTTAATAGGAATAAGACACAATAATTAGATATGATCCAAGTCTACTAGGACAGTTTTTAATAATCCTAATAGGATTCTCAACTGAGACAAAATCAACTTTATTCCATAATCAATGTTTGAATAATTCCAATATACTATGGTGCTTTATATAGGCACCAATCCTGAACATAATAGGAAATCGTGAAACCCTAATAATGTAAATACTAATAAAATCTATAATTTCCTGACTAAAGTCCTACAAAATTACTACTTACTCCTAATAAAAGTAATTTTACAAAATAATCCCGCAAATAACCCAAAATCTCACAAATCTTAAAATTATACATTTTCTTTTTCATTCTGCACCAGATTCTCTTAGTAGAACTCTCTTTCTCTTGATGTGATTTACTAACACTTTCTAAGAATGTAAAAATCCTTTTACAAGATGGTAAGATGAATAGAATAGCTCAAAAGCTGAATATTCTCAAAAGGATTGATTTAAAATTGAAAGTACTATGTTAGAGTGAGAAAATAACATTTTTTTGATAAGCAAAAAACTTTATTAATAAGCTCAAATGCTCTCTAGATGATTGATGCTTGATAATAAATGTTCTAAGTTGTTATTTTCGCCACTTAGCTTTAATATATGTAGCCCGGGGTAATTTAGCCATTTAAACCCAAATATAGCCTTTGGGGTTATTTTAGGCTTTCAACCTGTGTCTAGTACTTTTAAAAATATCGCTGTTGGAGGATGTGCATCAGCGTACTCGACCATTGGTGTCAACGCAAATAGGAGGTTGGGCAAGAACTTAGGCAATTGCGTTGACATAAATTGAAGATTAGGTCGACGTGATCAATGCTAGAAATACTATGAACCTCTCTGTTAGATTAGGTTGACGCAACCTTCAATTAGGTCAGCGTGACTTGAAGGTTTCAACATCCTAGAAAGTGGTCGCAAAATTAGGTTGACGCAAATCCATAATTTGGTTGACGCGATTTATGAACTTTACCTAAATTCTTTCTAACTTCAATTTTATGCAACAAAATGATCATGTAAATGAGCCAGAGCATAAGTTATGGATTCTACTAATTTACAAAGTTCTAAGGCCTAAGACTTAACCTTCTTGAAGCTTTAGATCTTCCATTTGCTTTGCTTCTAGTAGAGTCTTCTTGATTGGTCCAATGCTTGTTCCTTTTCACAATATGGTGTATGTATATAATGATTGACCCAAGGTCAACATGGTTAAAAACGGAAACATGATTATAAGGATTAAGAAGATAACATGCAGGTGTATAATTTTGTATTTAATGAAAAGTTCTGCCATCTGATGGTAATGTTGGTTCATTTCTGTATCTGTACAATATTGAGATGAAAAGAATCTTTTCTCTTAAAGAATTTAATTTCCATGCATATATGTATAGATGAGAAGCTAAGTGGCCACATAGAAAGGTCTACTAGAGTGACTTTGACGGATTTTTATGCATTGCACAAATATTGTTTGGACTCGTATGCTAATCAGACCTCATAACTGACTACCAGAAGTCCACAGATTGATTTCTTCCCAAAAGTCAAAAGTTTGAACTTTTTGGGGAAAGGTCACCCCAGTGGCCAAGGGGGGTATTGTTCACCGGCTTGATGTGAAATAGAAAAAAATTCTTTACTCAGTAACGGACTTGCATGTGGAGATCTCCTTTTTACCCAGGGAAAGGTCACCCCAGTGGTCAAGAGAGGTGCTGTTCCCCCGCTTGATGTGAAAAAGAAAAAGAATTCTTTTGTTGTTAACGAACTTGCATGTGCAGGTCTCTTTTTTACCCAACGTGCTGGGCCTCGCACGCATGGGCATGCCTATGTGAACAAGACACTTTTTGGTGGACAAAAATCTTTTTTTGTATTCTTGTCAACTTTAAGCTTTTGACAAGTCAGTTATCAGTTGGTTTTCCTAGTGGTCCAAAATCTCAAAAGTTATATATATTCGGTGCCCATGACAACTCAGTGGTTAAGATTTGAAGATATTTTCTATTATAGGAAGTTAAAGTCATGAGCATTGATATTTACACTTTCAATAATGGCTTCATAAATTTAACCCATATAATATATGATCACAAATGACTTATATCTGAACTTTTGAATGAATAGTTTCTTACCTGTCACAAGCTCATAGCATCTACGAAGCATTTTCATTTGTCCTATGATGAAGGCTGAAAACTATATAAAGCATTCTTCTGGAAAAGCCTTGCAAAGAATGTGGGTTATGAAGTCTAGCAAAACTAAGCTTGGTTTCAAAGCTCTTTATAATTTCAGCATAAGATCCTACACTTCTGTTCCTCTCTTATTCTTTTAGAATGGAAGAGTGACTCCAAGAGATGTCTTAAGACATGATTTTCTATTAACTCTGATATATGATCGCAAGATGATCTGCATTTCTAGAACAAGCCATAGGTGAAGGTGTTAAAATTTTGGTCCATATTCTCTTTGCATGTCTAGTGTTTGTCACATAGGATCTCTATAATGACTGGTCATATGGTTGTACTAAGCAAATGTTCTTTCTGTACCCAGTTTCTAAAATTTTTCATTGTCATTTGTAGGTGTATTCAGTTGAAGATAAGGAGGAATTAGAAAGTTTCGTATCATCTCCTGTAGTTAGAGTATATTCTTATGGTCCAGTTATAAATGGCATGTCTAGCTCCAATGTGATTTATTACAGTAAACTTGGGGAGATCAGGCGCCAGGTATATCTTTGTAAATGTAATTTTGTATTTGCTCATGCGCTTTGTTTTCACTGGAACAAGCTTTTACTTTGCTGTTATTTCATTGTGACATGAGCAGTGCATATCAACACTTAACAAGAAGACAGATGATCATCAAAGTCTTCGGAGCATGAAAAAACTACTCAATAGAGTGCATGATAATGTGATATTTTGTTTTGGAAGTCTTGGCCTTTCGGGAGCATCGCAGGTAAGCTCTTTCAGCAACTGGTGAAAATTTTGGTTCTGATATTTTGTTACCCCTTATGTCTGTTTCTGATTTTGTGCTGTTCTCCCCCTTGAAAATATGACTACTAAAGTCTTTGTTGTCATGGGTTGTTAATTCTATGTGGTTCAGTTTTAGGTATGGGTTTTGTCAATGCGAAACCAGTCATAGGATTTTCATCTTCTGAAACTCTTTTTTTCTTTGTTGATAGATGATGGAAAAAAAATTGCATTAAAGAAAATTAAAACAGGGTGCAGCCCAGTACACAATACACAGCTAGTATACTAGAGAGGTCGCTCAAGAAGGAAGAGAAAGAAGAAAAGAAAAATAAGAAAAATATAACTGGAAATCATCAAGTAGACTGAAAAGTCAATCAAAACGCCTCAACTGGCAAAATCTGTAGAGACAGATAGCCACTCAAAGTGAGTTCTCAAGCTCTTCACCTTAATCCCATGCATTGATGTCTCTACTCCCTCAAAGGTTTTGTTTTCCGTCTTATGCAAATTTGTGGTCGGATATACCTAAAAGAATATAATGAGTTATCCAAAATAAAGAATATCTGCAAAATTTTATAAAAAAGATCTAATTAACACAAATCTCTGATACATCTCTTTATAACCAAAAACTCTTTCTTAGATTCCTCTCTGTTGGTGTGTCAGCTGGTTTTCAACCATGCCTACCTATCTCTTGCTGGAGATCAAGGATATACTTTTGCCGAGAGATGAAAATACCTCTTCTTAATCTGGCAACATCTATGGCCAGAAAATACTTTAAATTCCCTAAATCTTTGATTTCAAACTCCTAGTTGAATAAGCTTTGAGTTCGGTCATCCCAGCCTCATCGTTATATGTCATGACAATATCATCAACATAAAAAATCAAAGCAGTTACGTGAGTTCTTGATGAATAAGATGTGATTACTCCAACTTTTTAGGTATATCTCAATAGAGCTCGGAAAACCGTTTAAACCATGCCTTAAGATACTGCTTTAACCTATACAAAACCTGTTTTAGTCGAAAAACTTTTATTGATCCTAAAGGAGGAGCAAAACATGGCCTCTAACAAATTCTTCACATCAAACTACAGAAATGTCCAACCTTTATTTGCAGCTAAAAAAACTAAGACCTTGATAGAGTTCATCTTGACCGTTGGAGCAAAAGTCTCGTGGTAGTCAATCCTAGAAGTACGAGTGAACCCTTTAGCTACTAATTTGGCCTTGTACCGTTCTACTAACCAAGTATTGTTTTTCTATAGAGCTTGCATCTCCTCAGAGATGGTATTCTTCCACCAAAAATCTCTCAAAGCATCATGTCAATTTTGAGGAATAGATACAAAAGATAATTGGGATGAAAATGCATGATAAGATGATGGTGTTAACAAAATGAATTGAAAAGAATTATGTATTATTGATTTTCTGAATACAATTCAACAGTCATATATGTAGACTTATGAATATCAAACCTAATAGGACTAAGAGACATAACTAGTTAGGATATATATAAAATAGATAAGATTTAGGAAACCTACTATGACACATGATAGGAAACCTAATTAAGACTCTCAACATAAACCTAATTAGGACTCTCA
The DNA here is from genome assembly GCA_023935145.1 of Bretschneidera sinensis. NCBI lineage: Eukaryota > Viridiplantae > Streptophyta > Magnoliopsida > Brassicales > Akaniaceae > Bretschneidera > Bretschneidera sinensis. The sequence goes on along the minus strand of CM043701.1, from coordinate 68,208,515 downwards.
ATAACCTAATTAAGACTCTCAACATAAATCTAATTAGGACTCTCAACACTCCCTCTCCCTCTCAAGCTGGTGAATATGCATATTTCATTCCCAGCTTGCATATAAATCGTTGGAATGCTTCACTGTTCAATCCTTTTGTAAGTACATCAGCAAGTTGATTGTTTGTTGGGACATACGGTGTGCAGATTAGTCCGTTGTCCAGCTTCTCTTTTATGAAATGTCTATCTATCTCAATATGCTTTGTCCGGTCATGCTGAACGGGATTATGAGCGATGTTGATAGCCGACTTCTTGTCACAAAATAGCCTCATAGGTCCATCCCACTTAATCTTTAAGCCTTCCAGAATTATTTTGAGCCACAGTAAGCCATCGCCCTAAACTCTACTTCAACACTTGATTTTGTCACTACATTCTGCTTCTTACTCCTCCATGTTACAAGATTGCCTCATAGGAAAGTGCAATAGCCTGTCGTGGACCTTCTATCAACTGGTGAACCTGCATAGTCAGCATCTGTATACACCTCAAGGACTAACCTTGTGTTTCTTCTAAATAGAATCCCTTGTCCTGTATTAGCCTTTAGGTAATGTAGTATGCGATGGACAGCTTGTAGATGAACTTCTCTCGGGTTGTGTATAAATTGGCTGACAATACTCACGACATAAGCAATGTCTGGTCATGTGTGGGCAAGGTATATGAGCTTCCCAACCAGTCTCTGGTTCCTCTCCTTGTCCACAACTGGATCATTTTTTGCTTCTCCAAGTCTATGGTTTTGTTCAATCGGTGTGGAAATTGGTTTACATGTCGACTTTTCTATTTCCTTAAGGAGATCAGTCACATATTTTTGTTGTGAGATAAAGATTCCTTCTCTATAATAAGCTACTTCAATTCCTAGAAAGTATTTCAACCTCCAAAGTTCTTTTATCTCAAATTCACTAACAAAACATCTTCGTAGAGCTTCCTTCTCTTTCTCATCGTTTATTGTGACTATTATGTCATCGACGTACACCAAACAGGCCGTTACTCTCCCTGCATCCGAGTGTTTTATGAATAGTGTATGATCTCCTTGACTTTGCTTGTATCCGGTGGCTAGTAGCACTTTAGTGAATCTTCCGAACCAAGCTCGTGCAGATTGTTTTAGGCCGTAGAGCGCCTTCTTTAGCTTGCAGACTTTGTTGCCTCTCAGTTGCTGCTCATATCCTGGAGGAATGTCCATGTATATCTCCTCTTCTAATTCGCCGTGAAGAAAGACATTTTTTACATCAAATTGCTCCAAATTCCAGTTGAACTTAGCGGCCAGTGACAACAAAATTCTCATCGTGTTCATCTTAGCTACTGGAGCAAATGTCTCTTGATAGTCTACACCATAGGTCAGCGTGTGTCCTTTTGCCACAAATCTGGCTTTGTATCTTTCAAGAGAGCCATCTGACTTGTATTTTATGGTAAACACCCACTTGTAGCCCATAACCTTCTTTTCAGGTGGTAAGTCAACTATTTCCCACGTTCGGTTCTTCTCTAGTGCCTGCATTTCTTCACTCATGGCATTTCTCCAATTCTCATTAGATAGCGCCTCAGATAAAGTATCAGGAATATGAATAGAGTTTAGACTGACTAGAAAGGTCCTATGTGAGGGTGAAAATTTCTCACAAAAGATGAATTTTGCCAAAAGATACAATGGGTGTTTTGTGCATTCTCTTTTGCCTTTCCTAATAGCAATTGGCAGATCATGGTCTGGTGTTAATTGAGATTGGTCAGAAAATGTATTTACCTCATTCTCAGGATTAGGAGTTGAAGCTTGGACTTGCATGGGATTAGGATCCGAGTCTCTTCTCTTTGCATAAGCCTCCAAAAATCGCATATAGTCATTATGCTCTGTTATGGATCCAGTGTGGGCGAGTGTGGGTGTTGACACCGGCTGGAATGGTTTGGCTGATACAGGTGGGTCAGCTGAAGATGGTTCGGCTGGAATTAGATCAGATGGGGCTGATCCGGTGGACACAACTGACTCATGAGTAGATAGATTGAGCAGAAACAAATCTCTATCTTTATATTCACTAAATGAAGTCTCCCCCTGAAGATAAGGTTGGTTAAATTATGGTTTTGTTTCCTCAAAAGTGACATCTATGGAGACACAGAATTTATGTGTAGGTGGATGGTAGCATTTGTATTCTTTTTGGGTGGACGAATAACCTACAAACACACACTGAAGAGCCCTTAGATATAATTTTCTTCTGTTTCGACTATGAACATGGACAAAGGCAGTGCAGCCAAAGATTCTTGGTGTGAGGTTATTTGTTGTACGAAGGTCGGGATAGAATTGGGATATTGTTCCTATTGGTGACTTAAACCCTAGCACCCGAGAAGGTACACGATTAATCATATAAGCAGCTGTGAGTACAGCTTCCCCCCAATAGTGTTTTGGAACATTATGGTGAAAGAGAAATGCTTGGGTTGTGGCTAGCAAGTGACCATTTTTCCTCTCTGCCACTCCGTTTTGTCGTGGAGTATCAACGCAAGAGGTTTCATGGATGATACCCTCTTTTTGAAAATATGGAGATAGAACTTTATTGAAATAATCTCTTGCATTGTCTGATCGGAATTTTTTGATTTTTACCCCAAATTGGTTTTGAATCATGTTGTGGAAGTTTGGAAGTACACTGCGTACATCTGATTTATGTTTAAGAAGAAAGATCCAAGAAACCCTAGTACAATCGTCAATGAAAGAGACAAACCAACGAGCATGAGACACATTTGGAATCGTAGAGGGTCCCCATATGTCATTGTGAATCAAATAAAACGGAACTGGGCTTTTATTATTGCTGATTAGAAAAGGTCCACGTTTGTGCTTCGCAAATTCACATGCATCACAATGAAATTGTTCAGCACCTAGACCTCTAAACAAAGTAGGAACTATAGTTTTCAAGAATCTAAAGGATGGATGCCCTAGCCTAAAATAGTGGAGCCAAATGGTGTCTTTATTGGATGATGTTGGAAATGACAGAGATAAATTATTCTTGACCATATGTGACTTGCTTGGTTCGTCAAGATTATAGAGCTCGTTTCTCTCCTTAGCAAGTCCAATTTTCTTCCTCGAAACTTGGTCATGAAAAACACATTGAGAAAGATTGAAAAGTACATTACAATTCATATCATGTGAGTTTTTTAATGGATATTAAATTGGTGGACAACTTTGGGAGATGAAGAACATTTTTTAAAGTAAGAGAAGGACTGATATGAATATCTCCTAGACCAGCTACAGTAGTTAAAGAACCATCAGCAACTATTATTTTTCGATTGCTAGGACATGGAGAGTAGGTGCTAAAATTTAGTGAAGAATGAGTCATATGGTCTGTGGCTCTTGAGTCAATGACTCATAAATTCTTGATAGTTTCATATGAGACTTTTAGTCCTTGGGAAATTGAGAACTTACATGAGAATGCAAGCGAGCATGAACCACTAGGTTTTTTCAGCGATCTCATAAGTCCCCTTAGCTTCTCTACCTCTTCTATATTAAGCATACTTTGGTCTGAACCTAGTTGATTTATGATGAAATAGGACTAGTTCCGCTCTTATCCTAGATTACATTGCTGTCCTCCTTGGTATCCCCACTTTTTGCTTGGTGGTTTTCCATTCAGTTTCCAGCACCTCTCTCTGGTGTGTCTCGGTTTCTTGCAATAAGTGCATAAGAGAGTATCCCGGCTATCCGGGTTCGAGGATCGGGACAAATCTGCCTTTCTGTCGGTCTTCATGTCTGCTTTTGTCGCCATAGTAGAACCTTCAGGATGTTGGGGTTCGAGCATCACTCATCTTCGACTCTCCTCTGCCCTAATCAGAGAGATGGTTTCGTTCAGTGAGGGTATCTCTTCTTTGCCGATTATCTGCACCCTTACGTGATCAAGTTCAGCATTAAGTCCTGCAAGAAAGTCATAAACTCGATCTTTTTCGATGAAATTCTTCATGGTTGCTGTATCTTCTGGACATTTGGTCTCGAAACAGCGATAATGGTCTAGCTCTTACCATAGATTCTTAAGCGCATTTGCGTACTCAGTGACAGTTTCGCTGCCTTGTTTCATTTCAGTGGTCTTGATTTTGATCTCGTACACTTGAGCCGCATCACGAGCTTTCGAATACGTCTGTCGAATAGCATCCCAAATTTCCTTCATCGTGGATAGGAACATGCAGGTGTTGCTGATTTCAGGAGTCGTGGAATTCCATAACCAAGACATAATCATGGAATCTGCTTCATCCCACGCTGCAAATTTGAGATCTCCCTCATTCGGTCCTGTGCCCTGAAGATGACTTATTTTTCCCTTTCCCTTCAAATACGTGCGGATAAATTGGTACCACTTTAGATTATTCTTCCCATTCAGCCTATACGCTTCTTGAATATTCTGCAGATCACCTGAAGTCGGATGATTGAGAGCTTCTGTGGACAGGGTGATGTTTTCATCCATGGTGGGTTAATGATGGAGAAGAAGGCAAGATTAGAGGGAAGAAAAAATTGCGATAAAAGTCAGAGGTATAGTTGGCTATGAAGGTCAAAATAGATGAAGTGATGAAAGCTTTGGAATTTCCAGAAAAAAAACCTTAAAGCTCTGATACCATTTTAACAAAAAGAATTGAAAAGAATTATGTATTATTGATTTTCTGAATACAATTCAACAGACATATATATAGACTTATGAATTTCAAACCTAATAGGACTAAGAGACATAACTAGATAAGATAGATATAAAATAGATAAGATTTAGGAAACCTACTATGACACATAATTGGAAACCTAATTAGGACTCTAAACAGAAAACTAATTAGGACTCTAAACAGAAAACTAATTAGGACTCTAAACAGATGGGGTATGACAACATGAAACAAATGGATATAGAACGCTGAGTACAAGCCTTAATACCCTTATGTAGAGTAATAGAAAAGTCAAGATCAGGATCAAAATGGTTGTACGTAAGTGACCAATATGCGCAAGGATCCGCAGAGTGAAAGCGGAAGCGAAAGCACAAAAGTGTTGCCCTTTAAATTTCAATAGACTGATAGAGTCTATATTATATTACATGTATGAGTTTAGAAGTCATTTCCTTACAATAATTTCATATTTTAAACTTATATCTTATGAAAGAACTGTAGAATAACTTTTGAATGATACTTTTCTTATTATCATAAAAGAATGGTTCTTCTCTTATTACAAATTTATTTTTAATTCACATGTTATACATATTCTATAAAAGTTATGTGTGGATAAAATGCATGAAAGAAACAGAAATAATTATGTAAATTTATATATTTCACGTAAATAACAAAACAAAGAAGTTTTTTGATTGAGCTATAGAATTGTGTGACAACTAAATTTTTTTGATAAGTAAAAAATTTATTAATAAAACACCAAGAGGGCGCAACCAAAAGCAAACGACTATTTACAATAGAGGAAGTTCACAAAATCTAAAATATCGTCATTATTTACAAATAAGTTCCCTTTAAACCAAAAATTGACCGTATTGAACCAACTATCTCTAATAGTTCCAATAGGCCTTTCCACTCCATCAAAAGCTCTCCGATTCCTTACTCTCCAAACTAACCAAAAAATAGAGTGTTGGATCTACATATAAGTCTTCAGGACCTCTTTAGGTGCCCTCAGCCCACGCCAAGCCCAAATTTCATATTTCATGGAGCCCGTCGCCACCCAAGAAACCCCCAAAATTTTATAAGACATCTCCCACAAACTTATAGCTAACAAACATTCCACCACGAACTTGGCACACTCTTTGCAAATATAGCACCTATTAACAATCATTTTCCCCCTCCTTTGCAAATTGTCGAGACTTAGAATTTTCTCTCAAGAAGCTTCCCACAAAAAAAAATTAACCTCCTTGGGAGCGCGGAGCACCAAATAGCTTTCCATGTGAAGTTGAGATGACCATCTAAAGGGACTTTTCCAAAAAGAATCTTATAAAAATCTTTCATCTTGAAACCTTTTTCGGGACAAGGTCCCCACCTCATCCTATCCTCTTTACCTACCTCCACCCTAGAGTTGTATAGGGTTTCCAAGAATCTCACTACCACCCCTATTTCCCAATCATGAACATTTTGAATAAAAAAATATTAGTAAAAATTAAAAGAGAACATCTATAATAACATTCCAATTTGGTTAAGTGGATTAAGGCTCCTTCTTGGCATGAGTTTGAGCCACTACATGACCCAATTTTTGAATTGGAAATTATGGTTCAAACAGATCCGTGGAGAGATCCGTGGATCTGGAAATCTAGTTCGTGGATTTTCTGCAGATTACAACTGATCCGTGATTTCCGCAAATCAGAGCGGATCCGTCTCCTACAATCCCTTGAATTTTGGCACTTAGGGTGGTACCCATATCCAAACCAGATTAGAAGACTTCTCATGAATGGTAGATGATATGCTTGTGTCACCTTTATCAACTTAGAGATATCATAGTCTAGATAGTAAAGACCATCCTTTCGTTACCATTGCTAATTTTCCTTCCCTTTACCAGGTCCTCGAAGATGCAATAAGAGTGAAAAGGGTTCATATTATAATCAAGAGATTGTGTAGTGCTACTAATAGATAAAAGGTTAGTAGAAAGACCTGGAACATGAAAAGAGATAGTTTGGGGGAAGGGCCCAACTATTTTTTTTTTTTTCATTCCTTGTAGCTTATTCTTACTCATTTGAATCTTGCTCCAATAATAAAGCGGAAGGATTAGCCCTTTTATTTGTTTTGAAATTATTGCATGAACGTTATTTTACTTTGACTATCATAGAATGTGATTCAAAATTACTTATTGATTTAATTCTTGGTTTATGTACTTGTCCATGGGATTTGGAGTGCATAATTCGAGAAATTAAATCACTAATTACTACACATGACTATTACCCATATTTGGGGATAGTCTTTATTGTCCCCCATCTATGTATATTTTTTTCATAATCAATAAATTTCTTCCGAGGTTTTCAACAAAAAAATAGCAAAGAAAAAAAAAGAAATAAGAAAACAACCAATGGGCTTTGCACGTGAAGCCAAGTGCAGGATAATAATGCAAGCCGAAGAAAGATTAAAGGGCCTTGCACATGTATGTTTGTTGGTTGGATGTTGCTGGCATGTTTTTTATTAGTAATATTAATTTGTAGATGATAAAATTTTTTTTTTTTTTAAGGCACATTTTAAAGGTACAAATAGAGGACCATAGAAACCTCCTTTCATTGAATTTGGTTGGCTTAATCCTTGATGGTAGTTTTGCAAAAAAAAGCAGAAATACTTTGTTTGCTGAGATGTTATTTTCCAATCAGTTGGCACCATCGAATTCCACTTGATGTTACATGTTTGTTGGTTGGATTTTGCCGGCATGTTTATTTTTTTATCGTTTCTGTGATCTTTGTTGAAGGCAAGTAGACTTCTTTTGACTGGTGATCACTGCGAGAGAAAAGAACTAATGGAAGAGGAAGGAAGTTTCAGTGATGACTCTATATGTGATAAATATCTTGCTCAGGCTGCAGAAGTCTTTGCTTCTGATTGCACTGGAGGTATTATTATATAATGTCTAGGATTCATTATATTGTCTCCTGCCTGTCATCTCTACTTATATGGTTGTTAAATACCGTAGAGAATCATATTGTATGCTTTCAAATTTTGTGTCCATTTATAGTTGAAATGAACTTCAGTACGGAAGTCAGTCACTTGATTTGAATCTCTAATTGTGTTTCCCTAATGATGTAGAAAATCCAAATGGATATGTTACTAATCTGTTTTGATTTTCTTTTTCAATTTTCAAGAAAAGAATCTTTCTTAATTTTAATTATAACAGAAGTTATGAGTATTCCCTAGAACATAAGTTGTTCTGTTTGATAAGTCCTGGGAATATAAGTTGTTATACAGCTATAGCTATCTAATGGGTTTTCTTATCTGTATAGGATGCCAAAAGGGATTATCAAGAAATTATCGTGCATCAATTTCTCATTGAATAGATTGAAGAGAAAACACAATTTCTTATTAGTTTCGGTGTTAATTATGTTGATCTTGTTTTTGCTACTCGTAGATTGGATCACATCTGATTTGTCCACTGTAGAAGTTTTAAAGGAGCCATTTTTCTCAAGAAAACTTTTATGCCTGATTGGAATTCTTTCCACATTCAGGTTAGTCAAGCACTAAAGCTATTTGTTGTTAATTATTTGACAACTTACCCTAGTTGAGCATTAAGTTGCTTGTTTATCTGCATTTTGTGTAATAAGATGCAGAGTTTTTGAATTTTTTCATATGATAAAATACGTATGGGTCATATATATAAATGTTTGTTACCGGCTCCGTGAAAGACGAAGTATGGGTTTGGAGGGGGTTGCGGGCTTCTAAGGAAGTGAAAAAGGCTTACTCTTTGATCTCCTTATCTATTTTTTTGGATTACGTGGAATGAGAGAAATGATAGAGCTTTTGATGACATAAAAAGGCTTATGGAAGTAATTAGAGATGTGGTTCAATTCCATTAATTTTTGGTTTAAAGGGAAAATTTTGTGTGAATGAGGTATATTTTTTAGAATTTGTGGAGCTTCTATTTTGTAGATAGCCTTTGTACATGGGTTGCACCCTCTTGGTGCTTTTCTTTTTTAATACACTTTTTACTTATAAAACAAATTACTTCAGGCTTTTAACGTAGTATTGTGTCCTTATATTCTGCAGAACCATTGTCTTTTTCTGTCTTTTTTTTTTCAATCAAAACCTTGGCTTATGGTGTATATTAACCTTTGGAGTTCTATATTAACTCCTCTCTGGTGGCACATTCAGTGCGAGTGTTAGGTTTTTGCTATATTATAAATCCAGCAAATCAGATTTTGTGACTTGATTTTTCTATTTTGTTAAGTGAAAGATCATTATAATGGCACCAAGGGGGTGCCAATCCATGCAGAAATCCATTTACACGATAAGAACTTTAGGGACTCTTCTTCAACTACAAGAAAGTGGCCATTAAACCCACAAACTATTCTTCATTTGTGTTGATTTTGGAAATTGAATGATGGTCGTACAGACACCTGTTCACACGAGATCAAGAAACTCTAAAAGTTCGTCGGTGTTTGATCTTCGGGGCCCTTAGATGCTTAAGCCAGTGAGCTTGAAACAAGAAATTTTGAGAGAATTGAGACAAATGTAGAAGAATGAGATACCTTTTTTTACGTTGGCGTCTCCTTTATTCAGTGGAGTAGTCAGAGTCTATTTAGTAAGGTGAATCCCATTATATATCTGATGTTCTATTGTGATTGGAACGGGAGTTTATATTTTATCTAGGCTTTTGGGACGGAATTATCTCTTTCTGGGTGGAAAGACTTCTTTCTCCTTGGGTAGAAAGCTATTGTTTGCCTCCCTAGGTGCTACGCGTCTCTTTGTTATTTGTTGACAGTTTTTTATGTAGGAAATTATCTTTCAGTCCTTGAGAGTGCCACGTGTTAGCCGGTGAATTTTAGCCCACACTATACGCCTCCTACTTCCGTAGGCTTAATTTGGGTTAGGAAGTAGCTTAACTTTGCTATTTTTTCACCTCGGATGATAATGGTCAGCCTTGTCTCTATATATTTGTCCGAGTAGGAGAGCAACTCTGCCCCCTTAACTTGGACTTTTGGTTAAAAACTGTCTGAGTTGGTCAATAACTCGGCGCACTCTACTCGGACATTGGATGAAAATCGGTCCGAGTAGGTGGATAATTGGGTGCACTCTACTCGGACATTTTATAAAAATCTGTCTGAGTGGGTGGATGACTCGGCTCTTCTAACTTGGACTTTGGATGGAGTTCTGTCCTAGTATAGGAATAACTTTTGCTCCTAACTCGGACTTGTGATGGAATTTCGTTATGGTGTGCGAATAACTCGTCGATCTTAACTGGGACTTTGGATGGAATTCCGTCCAAGTAAAGGAATAACACGTCGTTCCTAACTCGTACATTGGTTGGAATTCTGCCCTAGTTAAGTGCATTTTGTTATTTGTTACCTCAGCATTGTTTTGGCCCTTCTTTTGGTCATATGCCCTTATTTTTGCCATGCTATCTTGCTTTCTGAGATTTTTTTTTTTTTGAAATGCGAGACATTTGGGTTTCTCTCATTTTACTAGATCCTGCGGGCTACAATTTTGTAGCTTGGAAATTTAGGGTTTGGATTAATTTTGGCACGTTTTTTGGGTGACAACCTGAGCCCCAAACATTTCAGTTTCCAAGGTCAGAATTTTAGAATACACCTTTTGTGCCATGTGGTCCTCGTTGGTTTGGAAGAGCAAAAGGTGCAATCTGAGCCCTTGATTTTAAAGTGATCTAGGCCATTGAAATAAAGGGGAGTATTTGACAATTCCTCACATTTCCTTAAATCTTTCTTGCTTCTGTCCTTTGAGAAACTCAACTCTTACATAGAGAAGTGTCTCAGATCGTCTTTTAGGCCCTTTTTCCTAGATAAACTTTCCTTAGCTTATCTTTAAACTTTCTTGCAATGTCTTCTTTTTCAGATAACAGTAGTAGTTTGGGATGTGGTGTTAGCTCAAATAACAGAGGTGCAGTAGTTCGACAAGTTCTAGCAACTCGACAGCTTCTAGCTCGATTGGTTTAAACCATAGTAGTCAAATCGAGATTCGAATCATGAATCGACATCACAAATTCTTAAAATCAATTTAAATTGACATGTATACGTGTAAAACAAACAATATATATTAAAAGTGAAATATTTTAACATACATTGAATGATCACGTGACCAATTAGAAATACACTTGTCTCTAAGCAAGTGATGTTAGTTCGAAACTCACCATGATCTACTCTAATAAACATATTATGGTAATTTCCTAACAACTAACAAACAACAACTAAGATAGCACGATATAATAAATTAATAAATAATATAATAAAGTAATAAAATAAATAATAGTATTACCATACTTAATACTATTATGATTGAACTCAAATATATGAATGCTATATGGGCTTGGTTGTTTCATCACAAAAAGTTATCCTAAATTTCTAGAATAACTTGTGAAAGAGAAAAATTAATGAACTATGTTTATTTTAGCTCTAAACATTTTTTCTTAATTTTCTTATTTTTTTCACAGAGATTTTATTGAATCGGGCAAATCATACGAATCGTATTGAATAGTAGATTCAACACTAATTCAGGATTAACTTAGATTCGGCATACCAATTCGAATCGTTTAGATTCTGAATTGAACCGAATCGTGAATCATAAGATAACTTGCTCAGCTTGCTGATATAACGGTAGTGGCTGAAGGTGGTCTTAGGCATATCGAAGACAATATGGCCGAGGTGGCCAATGAGATTAAGTGGGCTGCAGTTGCTGATCCGTGTAAACTGAAGGAGAGCGCTCTAAGCATGATAAGGAGGAAGTTTTCGATCCCCTCGTACCTATAGCTTAGGGTTGCTGAGGCTGGGAAGAGGGCTTATGATGATCCTCTTGGGGAGCCTCCATTTAAGCTTTATTTGTACCATGATTCTCTCCTACTTGGACTGAGTCTCCCCTTCGTCCTTTTGTCAACACGGTGCTGGATCATTATTAGATAGCTCCTACTCAGTTTCTACCAGACTCATTTAGACTTCTAATTGGGTATCTCTTTGAGCTCTATTTGTAGCATAACGAGGAAGGCTGGTTCTTCACCGATGCTCTCTATTCTGCCTTTCCAGTGGGTTCTGGCTGTCTCGTCCGGTGGTTTCTGGTCGGAGCTTCATGTTGAAGTTGAAGGTCTGGCTATTGCAGACCTGGGTGTTGCAGAAGACGCTTGTGGGTAACTTTTTTGAAGAAGACCATGTCTCCTAAATTCTCTAAGCTGCAGACTTGTAGCACGGCAGCCTGCCAGGTTTCCAAACCTGTCAATCGGACCTGGATCCGCCAGTTAAAAAAAGGCAGTATGTTTGTTTTGACCCAGATCTGGTCTGGCGGGTCCAGTTGACCTGGATCTAGCCACATCCTTCCTTTCTTTTTCATATCAGATCCATGGGTAGCAATTCGACTCATTCCAGTTGTGTTGTTGGATCTTCTTGACCTGGTGTTGTGGGTCTTGTGATCTGATGTTTTGTGTCTTATTGGCCGGGTGTTGTTCGGTCTTGTTGTTGACCTGTTGCTGTTTTTATAGGTCTTGTTGTACTCGGGTTGAATTATTTGTAACAATTCGGTGCATATGATATATATGCTCCAAGTTGAGGGGGAGTGCTAGGAATATTAAAGGGTACTTGTATAATTTTCATTATGTTTTATATATATGCAACGCTAGCCTTAGAGTTGGTAACCTAATTTACTCTTTCATTCTCTCTGCCTCTGGTCTCCACTCCCTTTTCTCATTTTCATCTAAACCCTAACATACACTACAACGGATCAATTAGAGTTTGTATACTACATTTCCATTCACTTTTGTTTAACCCAAATTATTCAAAGTTCTCAAATTTTACACAAAATAACATCATTTAACTTCTTTTTTTGGTACAAATAGTATCATATTAGCTTTATAAACCATCCACCATGTAATAAATATGAAAAATTTGAGAGGTGGCATGTTGGAAGAGGAATTATTTTTATGGGGTAGGGGTGTGAAAGTGGATTAGGAAAGATTGGGATGATTTTTTCCCTAAAATGCGGTTTGACGTTGGTGATGGGGCTAATGTGCTTCTTTGGAATGATGTGTGATGTGGGGAGACTCCTTGATGTAGAACACAATGTGAACAAGAGATTGCCTGGAAAAATGCAAAAACACTAGGAGATGAGATTGATAATATTGGGCATAAAGATGGAGGAATCAACACAACAATGTGTAATTCCCTATTCGCCTGAGTTACACAAAAGAGGATGGCCCAAAATATTGGCCAAAACATAATCATAAATGGAAATCGAACTTAACCCTGATTAAAATACCTAATTTCCTAACCTAAAATATCACTATAATATGTTACAAAATATGCTACATAATTAAACACCCCATGTTATCCTCCATCATTCTACCCCACCCAGAAAGAACTCAACCTCGAGTTTTGAAATGATGAAGCATCAAGATCTTTGATTCTTGGAGAAACAAAGCATAGTCACCAAAATTTTTGAAGTCAAAATCTCCACCAGGTGCAAAGAAATATGTTGAGAATGTCTGGTGTGGAGGAGCTTGACTTGGTTGGATAAAATAAACAGTAAGAGCTTGTACAACATCCATGACCTCAATCTTGTCTTGAACTTGCTCAAGATGGTTAACAAAGAGAGATATAGTTTCCTAATTACCTATGATTAGGTTTTCTAGTCTTTCTTAGTTTATGTTTCTTATTAGGATTTATATTCTTCGGTCTATATATAGGTTCTTGGTTTATTCACATAACACAACAATAATAGTAATAAGAGTTCTATAATAGTTTTATTCAATCTCTCATCTTCCTCTCTTTGTCCCAAACCTAAATCTCAACATGGTCTCAGTGCCCATGGTTTGGGACTGTGGTGGTATTTGAGTAAACCTTTCTTAAACAAAACAAAAAAATCTGGTGTTTTAGCATATGTTTCTATTTTTTAGAAACCCATCTTTGTTTTCTTACAACTGCATACTCAACCTAACCATCATAGTGCTCACCAATCTGTCTTTTCGACTATCCTTGTGACCTGCCATCACCACCATAGTGTTCGTAAAAGCCAAGATTTCCGACAGCTTCTATCCTTTTCAAGCAATTCCAGCAACTTTCCGGCAAGAGTCTGGCGATATTCTGGCGTCGGCTCGATGATCAGAGCTCACCATCAGGTGTGTGCTGCCACGACAAACAAAACCCATCCATCGGCGTTGCATTCTAGCCACTAGATGTCGTACAATCTCTGACGACCCATTTTGTTAGATCACAACTCGGTTTAAGATCCAGATCTGTTTTGTGTTTCTGGTTTAGATCTGAATTATGTGTCTGGTTTTATGTTTCTCTTGAAGAAGAAGTAAAAGAAGAAAAAAGGAAAAGAGTAGAGAAAGAGTTTCTGACCTAAATCTGTTAGTCTCAGCTTTGTATTGTTGTTTTGTGTGCTTTTGTTGAAGAAGGAGAAGAAGAGAAAGAGTTTCTGATCTTGTGTTGATGTTGTTAACCCGATCCAACCCCTGTTAATATTGTTATCTTCCTGACCCATTGATTGCAGCCTATTCAAGTCAAAGTCAAAGTTAGTAAAAAAAAGATGAAAAAAGTCAAAGTCTTGTTGATCTGGTGTTGTCGGATCTTGTCTAATTAGGTGGTACCAACGTGGCGACCTAATTGTTTGTCGTGGATGTGGAGCCCCAACGTGTTCTCGTGGATTATTATAATTTATGGGTTTGAGTTTATTTGTTTCAGATTGGATCAGGTTTATTAATGGTATGAGTTTATTTGTAACAAGTTGGTGCATGTGTATACTCCAACATGATATAGTTTCCTAATTACCTATGTATTAAGTTTTCTAGTTTTTCTTAGTTTATATTTCCTATTCATATTAGGATTTATATTCTTAAGTCTATATATATGGCTGTTTAAACATTCACATAACACAGTAGTAGTGGTAGTGGTAGGCGACCAAACCCCTCGAAGATCCGGTTAATCCACCGTTGGAATCACCACCAATAGCTTTGTCGGAGTCACGAGACAAAACCTTTCGATCTGCGAAATCCGGTGACTTTCGCTCCGATCCGTCACCACCATCGCATTCGCCTGCATCAGGTGACCCAAACCCATAAAGACCCGCTCAGTCCTTTGCTGGAATCATTGCCATTGCCTTGCTGGAGTGCGACTACTATCCATTGTTTACTTCAACCTTGGTTTCTTGATAATTAGCATAAGTTTTTATATATATTTAGTTTTGATTTAAAAAAAAAAAATAGAAAAGCAAAGAGGGGGAAAGAAAAAAAAAATTACAGCCAATTGTGGGGAATGAGTGCAATTGAATCGAGTCGAGTTCTTTTGGTTACAGTTCATCATGTGCTATATCCAATTACAAAAGATGTGATTCATCATGTTTTTGGGCAATTTGGTCATGTCGAGAAAATTAGTGTTTTCTGAAATTCAGTTTGCATCAAGATTCTATTTGGGCTAATACCGAGTTTGATGGTCGTTGTATTTATTATAATTGTTATCAGTTAGAGATCGAATATTCCAATTTTGACCTTCGCATACTCAAGAAGCAACAACTCATTGCACGAGCAGAACAACTAGTGGAAGCAGCCTTCACCAACACTTCTACCCAACAATCTTCCATTCCAGATGAGGCCCAAATGTGTCTCCAGTATAGAACACCTTGAAAAGCAAACATAAGTCATTGGAGAAGGATTCAAATCTTAAGAAGTACTGGATGTATCTCTTAAATCTCTTCAAAGTGAAGATAAACAATGCCAAAGCAAGGATGCCAATATATGTGTGCTCGAAATTCTTTCCATTGATTTTGTCGTACCTCTTTGGTTTAAAGCTCGTTTAGTAACACTCGTGTTTTCGCTTGAATACAACACATCCAGAAAATTTCAAGGTTTCACCATACGACTCAAACCATCAACACTCTAACACTCCCCTCAAGTTGGAGCATATATATCAATAGAGCCAGTTTGTCACAAATAGATCTAACTCGTGAAACATCCAATGGTTTAGTAAACAAGTCTGCTAACTAATCTACTAATTTCGCATGTCTTGTACTAATCACATTCTACAAAAATTTTTCTCGAATAACATGACAATCAACTTTAATATGCTTTGTTCTTTCATGAAACATCAGATTAGTTGTAATATGAATGATTGCTTGATTATAACACACCAAGACGAGATTGTTCAAACCCTAGTGATGTAGAACATGAAAATAGAGAAAGGATAAAGATAGTGAAGACATAATCAATTTTCTTCTTTTATTATTTCTCAATGTATATTTACAGAGGTTACAACTTGTTATATAATACAAAGGAAAAAACTAAAAAAGGAAATAAACAATTATCATGGAGAGAAACTCTCCTAATCACACAATCGAATCCCTAACTAATTGGAACATTAATTACATAGAATAACTGGGATTTCTACACTCTCCCTCAAGCTGGATCATATATGTTGATCATGTCCAGCTTGCTTATGAAATTATCGAAATTTTGTCTTGAAAGACTTTTGGTGAAGACATCTGCAATTTGATCTCTCGTAGTCATGCAGATAATACCCTTCTCAACCTTTTCTTTTATGAAATGTTTGTCCACCTCTACATGTTTGGTCCGGTCATGTTGTACTGGATTAAGCGATATACTGATGGCTGCTTTATTATCACAATAGAGTTTGATAGGAAACTTTACTGTGACAAACAACTCTTCCAAGAGTTTTTTTAACCACAAAACTTCACACATTCCTTGTGCAACAGCTCTAAACTCTGCTTCTGCACTGCTCCTAGCCACCACATTCTGTTTTTTACTCCTCCAGGTTACCAAATTTCCCCATACAAATGTGCAATAACCTGTAGTAGATCTTCTATCTTCAACAGACCCTGCCCAATCCGCTTATGTGAAAACTTCTACATCTCTACCCTCACTCTTCTTGAAGAATAATCCTTTCCCTGGTGAGCCCTTAAGATATCTGAGTATCTTATATATTGCTTCCATATGGGATTCCTTTGGTGAATGCATGTGCTGACTCACAACACTTACTGCAAATGCGATATCAGGTCTGGTGTGGGATAGATAGATCAGCTTCCCAACTAGTCTCTGAAACCTGTCTCTGTCAATCGGATCACCATATTCTGCCATTTTTCCTGCTTCGATTGGAGTATCACGCATGCTAGTTTCTGTCAGTAGGTCAAGGACATATTTTCTTTGGGAAACACTAATTCCTTTCTTGGATCTTGCAATCTCCATTCCCAGGAAGTATTACATTTGTCCAAGATCTTTAACTTCAAACTCTTTGGCCAGAATATTTTTCAATCTCTCCATTTAAACCACATTATCCCCCGTTAGGATTATATCGTTGACATATACAATCAGAATTTTTTTTCTTCTATTTTCAGTTTCCTTGAAAAACATAGTATGATCCGATTGGCCTTGTTGATATCCCTGACTATTCAGTACTTTGGCAAATCTGTCAAACCATGCTCTAGGAGACTACTTAAGGCCATATAGAGATTTTTTGAGTTTGCACACTTTGTTATCTTCACGTCCTCTACTGAAACCTGGTGGAATTTCCATGTAGACCTCTTCTTCTAACTCACTATTCAAAAAGGCATTTTTAATGTCGGGTTGTTGGAGAGGCCAGTCTAAGTTTATTGCCAAAGATAGGAGAACTTGAACTGTATTCAGCTTTGCTACTGGTGCAAACGTTTCTGTATAATCAATACCAAACGTCTGTGTGAAGCCTTTGGCAACTAGATGGGCTTTGTACCGTTCTAGAGTTCCATCAGCTTTATATTTCACTGAGAATACCCACTTGCAGCCTACTGGTCTCTTTCCCTTCGGTAGTTCTGTTACATCCCACGTGTTGTTCTTTTCTAGTGCACTTATCTCTTCCATTACAGCATTTCTCCATTCAGGGACAGCCAAAGCATCCTGTACATTCTTTGGAATTTCGATATTGTTGAGACTAGAGGTAAAAGTACTGAAAGCAGTGGATAGATTATTGTAAGATACAAATCTAGAAATGGGATGTAATGTGTATGATCGAGGTTGTCTTCTGAGAGCGATGGGTAAATCAATATCAGAAGTACCTGTAATGGTGGGTGGCTCATGGATACTTGGAACTATTACCGTTTCAAACTCTTTCGGTGCTTGAGGTGTGAGATTCTCCCTATGCTTTGACTTTGGTCTCCTTGAGTAGACAAGCATCTCCCTGTCACCTTGTTTTTCCATATCTCCCCCTAAGTTCAAGTGTTCTTTTGTACATGGCATAGTAAAATGAGAGGGATGGCTAGATTCAGAGAACGAAACACCAAAGTCCAAAAAACGATCATCTTCATCGTCATTCTCCTCCTGAGGTGAAGTTTTTTGGAAGAAAGGTGTATTTTCAAAGAATGTAACATCAAGACTAACAAAGACCCTTTTTGTTGAAGGATCATAACACCTGTAGCCTTTTTGTGTGGAGGAATATCCGATGAAAACACACTTTATAGCTCTCAGATCTAATTTACTTCGATTATGTGAGTGGACTTGAACAAATGTTGTGCATCCGAACACCTTAAGAGGGAGATGAGAGTATATGTGGGAGGTAGGGAACAAAGTTTGTAAAGTATGAAGGGGGGTTTTGAAAGAAAGGACTCTGCTGGGCATTCTATTAATTAGGAAAGTTGCTGTGAGAATGACATCTCCCCAAAACATTTTTGGCATTTTGGTGGTGAACATCAAGGCACGGCCTACTTCAAGTAAGTGCCTGTTTTTTCGTTCGGCAACCCCATTTTGTTGTGGAGTGTCGACACATGAACTTTGGTGGATAATGCCATTTTGTTGTAAATAGTCCCCTAGAATAGAGTTAAAATATTCCTTGCCATTATCTGTTCGCAAAATTTGAATTTTGGTTTGGAACTATGTTTGGATAATGGAATAGAAATATTTAAACACAACACGAACATCAGATTTTTCTTTCAAAAGATAAACCCAACAAACTCGAGTGTGGTCATCAATAAATGTGACAAATCATTTTGTGTAGTTTCGGTTATGGATACGAGAAGGTCCCCAAACATCGTTATGGATCATAGCAAACGGCTTAGATGGTTGATATTTAGACATGGGAAATGAAGTACGTTGATGTTTGGCAAGTTGGCAAATTTCGCACTGAAAATCAGAAATCCTTTTATTTGAACAGATGGAAGGATACAAATGTTTTAAATATTGGAAACTGGGGTGACCCATTCTAAAATGCCATAACATAAGTTCACCATCCCTTGAAACAGATGCAGAATCACAAATTGCAGTTTGAGGCTGTCTACTCAATTTTACCTCATCAAAGTAGTAGAGCCCCCCACATTCTTTAGCATTGCCAATCGTCTTCCCCGATAATAGGTCTTGAAAAACACAGTGAGAAGGAAGAAATTTAGCATAGTAGTTTTGATTTTTTGTCAATTGGCTTATAGATAAAAAATTACAAGACAAATTTGGAACATGGAGAACAGATTCAAGAGTTAAAGAATCAGAGAGTTGAATATCTCTTTTTCCTGTAACAGGTGAAAGTGAACCGTTTGCAATTTTAACTTTGAGATTGCCAGCACATGGTGAGTATTTGGAAAAAAATATGGTAAGTACCAGTCATATGATCAGAGGCCCCAGAGTCAATAATCCAAGGAATTTTTGTTCTGGAGGCAGTACTCAAGGCTGTTAAATAATTACCTTTGTGGGCTAATGAACCAGAAGACATGTAATTTGAGGTTTGACTTGAAGACTGAAAATTAGAGAAAAGTTTGTGGAGATGCTCCATTTGCTCCTGATTGAATGAATTGCAGCTACTCGTTTCCACCTTCTTCTCAGTCTGATTTTCAATTGAAGTCTGGTATCCTCGATTTTTTCCAGGTTGTCTAGGTTTCCACCCAGGTGGCTTTCCATGTAAATACCAACATGTTTCTTTAGTGTGTCGGGGTTTGTAGCAATGATCACACCACACTTTGTCCCTTGTTTCTCTTTGGTTGTTTGGGCTTGGTCCACTCCTCACATTTAAAGTTGAGGACTCACTGGACCCATTAGGCTCTTTAAGCCTATTAAGCCTAGTTTCCGTCGTCATCACCCTTCTGCGATTCTCTTCACGCCTCACTTCAACAAACACTTCACGGATGGAAGGTAGTGGCCTTCTACCTAGGATACGACCTCGAACCTCATCAAGGTCTCGATTAAGTCCGGCCAGAAATTCATACGCACCATCGTTGTCCTGCCCTTTTTGGTGTATCACTAGGTCGTCGGCGCACTTCCATTTGTCATCGTAGCTCAGATCGAGCTCTTGCCACAGAGATTTCATCTCTGTGTAGTATTCTGTCACTTCCCCATCTCCTTGTCGGAGTTGCCAGAGTCAAGTTTTGATCTCGTAAATCTGCGAGGAGTTCTCCATATCCAAGTATGTTTCTCGAACAGTGTCCCACACATCCTTCGCCGTTGGCAGGAACAAGTACGTCTTCCCGATGGTAGGCTTCATAGAGTTTACCAGCCACGCTGTCACCAACGAGTTTTCTGACTGCCATTTTTGCATAGAAGAGTCGGCCGAGGGTGGCTTCTTTGTTTCTCCGGTAAGGTATCCTAACTTTCCCTTTCCGTCGATTACGAGTTTGATCGATTGAGCCCATTCTAGATAATTCTTTCCATTCAACTTTTCTACTGTGAGTTGAAAGGATGAATTGTCGGCTCTATTCGATCCAAAGGTAGACATTGCCTCCGATCAGTTGTCAGTGGTTTCAGAAGAGGGCGTACCACTCGACATTACCGTTTAGGTTGTCGGCTCTGATACCATGAAGACAGAATCAATTTTCTTCTTTTATTATTTCTCAATGTATATTTACAGAGGTTACAGCTTGTTATATAATACAAAGGAAAAAACTAAAAAAGGAAATAAACGATTATCATTGAGAGAAACTCTCCTAATCACACAATCGAATCCCTAACTAATTGGAACATTAATTACACAGAATAACTGGGATTTCTACAAATAGAAACCAGGCTACCTTGGGGATTGGAAGAGAAGCCAGGCTACCCTGGAGATTGGGAAAGAAGCCAGACTACCGTGGAGGTTGAGGGAAATTGATACCCAATATCAATATGATTTTATTTATTCAAACCTAATTGAAAAGTAGCATAAAGATCCCTAGATCTTTAGGAATCCTAACCCTAAGCTAACAATGTAAATAAAAAATCCTAATCTTAATACAAATTTGCCCCCATATTACAAAATTACAAACTTGCCCACATACCATATTGTACCCATCACCTAGTTTTACTAATAACTACTTCAGCCAACCTAACTCACACATAGTGTGTGCCATCTCTCTTACTCAAGCTTTGTACTTTATCTAGCAACCACTATTTGTTTCTTACTCTTCTATGACACCATATTGCTCCTAACAAGCACACAATAGCCGGTAGTGGATCTCTTATTTGATGGAGAATCTGCCCGATCTGCATCACTATAACCCTCAATCCTAGTATGACCACTGTTTTGATAAAGTAAACCACGACCAAGGGCACTCTTAAAATATCTCATAATACGAATAACATCTCATTGAATGGTATGTAGGGCATTTAGAAACTAACTGACCATAGTTGTTGCAAAGGCGATGCCTTACCTAGTGACCCTAGTTAAATAATTCAATCTACCAACCAATCTTCTATACTGTCCTCGATCAGTCAACAACTCATCTTGATCAATTGAAAATTTTGTATTGGGATCCATAGGATTGTTTACTGGCTTGCACCCCAACATCCTATATTACTCAATAAATCAAGGACATATTTTTGCTGAGACAAAAATACCATGACAAGAGCGAGCAACTTTAATACTTAGGAAGTATCTTAGTTGCTCGAGATCCTTAGTCTGAAACTTGCTACCAAAAAACCGTTTCAAAGCTTGAATTCCCTCTTTGTCATCTCCCATGATCACAATATCATCTACACACTCAGTCAAAAGGATCCACCTTGCTACACTGTGTTTGTAAATCACATAATAGTGTACACCACATCTACTAAGACCGAAGTCAATTATTACCTCACTAAACCTGTCAAACCATGCTCTAGGGGATTGTTTCAATCCTTATAGAGACTGACAAACTAACCCAAAGCATCAAACCTTGTAGGTTGCTCCCTATAATCCTCCTCTTGCAAATTACCATGCAGGAAGGCATTCTCCACATCGAACTGATGTAAAGGCCAATTAAATGTGACAATAAAAGAGATAGAGACACGAACAGACATGATTTTAGCCACAAGAGAGAATGTCTCAGAATAGTCAATACCATAAACCTATGTATGCTCTTTTGCCACTAGGCGAGCTTTCAATTTGTAACCTTCGTAGTGTAGACTCAACGACATCCAACAACTGATTTACCACGCAGAACAGGGACCAATTCCCAAGTATCATGGTGAATCAAAGCATGCATTTCATCTTTCATAGCTGCTTTCCAACTAGAATCGGACATGACTTTTGTAACAGACTTGGGAAGAGGCATAGTAGATAAAGTAGCAACAAATGAATAGTAGGAGGGAGACATGTGATCATAAGAAATAAAACTAGCAATAGGATTAGCAGTACAAGAGCGCTTACCCTTTCAGATGGCAATGGGAAGATCATCCTCAGTGGAGGAAGATGGAGACGGGTTTGGATCTATAGACAAGGGGACAATCGGTGGAGCTGCATAATCGAATGTATGAAGATTTGGTTGAGGACGAATTTTGTAAACTCTTAACGAAGGAACGAATGTAGGAGAGAGATTGAGAGAGAGGTATTGAAGTGGGAAAAGTAGGGAGAAAGGATTTATCTATATTAGACATAGAGAGAAGCTCATAATAAAACAGAGTGGACTCAAAGAATGTGACGTTAACATTTGCAAAGAAACGATGTTAAGACGGACTATAACATCGAGAACCCTTAGAATACCCTAAGAAAATGCAGTTGATGGCACGAGGCTCCAATTTGTCGGTATCAGGAGATAACTGATGAACAAAACACATAGACCCAAAGGCATAAGGAGCCAAAGCGAACGAAACCTCACAAGGAAACATAACTTAGCGAGGAGACTTGCTATCAAGAAAAGAGGATGGCATACGGTTATATAAGTACAACATCACCTCAAAACACTTTAGGCACATTCATGTGAAATAAAAGTGTTCGAACAACATCAAGAAGGTGACGATTCTTTCTCTTAACAATTCCATTATTCCATTTTGTTGGGAAGTGTAAGAATGTTGATATTTGTCTAAGGTTTAAACAAGATTGGAAGAGGTTCTATATTTGTCATTGGCGCCTCAGCACACTAGGTGTGCGCCTCAGCACACAGCAGGAAAATGGTCCAACATTAGAGCAAGCCGCGGTCCAGCCTTGTCCAGGCCGCGGCGTACAGCAAGGAGGAGTGCAAGGAGGAGGGGCAGGCCGCGATGCCCAGAGTGGCAGCAAGTGTGCCATGCTCCAGGCTGCAGCACACCCTGTTCCAGGCCGCACCTTCAAGGCACACATGGTCCATTTGATTCAGCTTTTGTTAAGTGCGAGGATACATGTACAAAACACATGGGATCACTTATGATTGATCAAAGGCTAAAGATAATTTGTCTTCAAGATTGGATTTTGGCCCTCAAGATTGGTCAAGAAGTTGGTGCACTATATAAATGGTCGCCTAGCTTCAATCTAAGACATAATGTGAAAACTTGTGATTAAAAGTGAGATCAATTGTGAGAGTACAAAGACACTAAACTCAAGAAAGATTCTGTAGAGAGGCTGGTTGTTTAGAAGAGAGAGAGTAGAATAGAAAGGGGATTCAAAGGCTTGTAAGGGGAATTTTCATGGGAAAATTCCAGGGTTAGTTCTTGTCACTTTCTGTTTCTTTTTCTTCTTTGTTCCTTCAAGAACCTGTGAGTTCTTGGAAGGGTGTTGTTGATTGTAAAGAACTCCATTGTTAAGATAGTATAGAGAGCTCGGAGGAGCTCACGGGGACGTAGGCACATTGCCGAATCTCGTCAATAAATTTCTTGTGTTATTTTCTTTCTTGCTTTGATTGGTTGCTGTTTCTTTTTCTTATACAAGTCATTCTAGACTTGGGTGTTTGGAAGACCATCACCTGGGCATTATAGAAGGTGGTTTCCCAACAAAGAACAAGACAATTGATGAATAATTCTAGATTTAGCCATGAATGTGCTGAATGAGGCAAAGAAATATTCTTGGGCATTATCACTACGAAGAATTTAAATAGGTACATTAAATTGGGTTTTAATCTCAGCACAAAATGCACAACAGATGGAAAACAACTCAGAATGATATCTTTTATCATATAAAGCCAGGTGAACCTAGAATAATCATCAACGAATGTAAGAAATACCAAAGTCCTAGTTGAGAGGAGACATGACTTGGACCCCAAGGATCAGAAAGCACTAGCATAAAGGGATCAGAAAACCATTTATTGACACGAGTAGGAAATGGAACACGATGATGCTTTCTTAATTGACAAGCCTCACATTCTAGAGAAGTGACACGGTTCAAGCTAAGAACAAGTTTCTTTAGGTTTTCCAAGGACAAATGATAAGACGATAGTGAATTGCTAAAGGAGAAACAGTAATAGGACAAACAACTAGTGATGGGGTATAGTTGAAGTAATACAAACCATTAGATTCACACTCTCGAGCAATCCTCGTCTTCAAATCTTGAATAACAACAAAATCAAGAAGAAAGGTGACTAATTGATATCAGATTAAATGGAGAACGAGGGATATACAAAACAGATGACAAAGACAAAGAAGTACTAGGGTGTACAGAATAGATCCTACGAATAGGAGTTTTAGAGCTGTCCACTACAGTAACATCCGGTAAAGACAAGGACCGATGAAAGTGAGAAAACATATCACATGTATCTGGTTAGTTGGTCTGTTGTTGCAGAGTCGAGAACCCAAGGTATAGAAGCAGAAAGATTGGAGGACATACAAGCAATGTGCGTATCTTTCACGGCTAAAGAAGCAGTCGAAAACAATGCATAGTGAGCTGTGTGATATTGATGGAACTGGAAGTACTTGGCCCCTGATACAACTATATAGTTCTGCGACATAGAAGCAGTGGAGATCGACTCATATGGCCCTACATCAGTAACACAATACGGTCTAACAACCAAATTCCATAAGTCTAACAAGTATGGCTAGCAATATTTGTAATTAGTGGAAGCAATCCATCGGACATAACCAATTTTGAAGTCACTGACATGGTGACGATCAAAAAAACAAGTGGGTGCTCCACATATCAAACCACACTTTACAATAGTTTCTAATAGGAATTAGAACATCAAACACACGACTCTATTTTATTTAAACTTAATGAACGGATCTGGTAGGTCGAGCACTTAGGCAAAATATCTAATTCGGCATATAATCAGAGAACTGCTTCGAATGCTTCATTATACAAAATACCAAGAGGACTAGAGAAGAAACCAGAATATTATTCACCAACATTGCAACAATGCTATTCACGGTCACTGTTCACCGACATTGTTCACTGTTGTAGAATTGTTCACTTTTTTTAGGGTTTATTTAGGATCCCAAGGAACATGCTCTGATTCCATGTTAATGTTTGTGTTTAGGGTTTAAACAGAGAGGAAATAGAGAGATAGTATGACCATATGCAGTAAACTGGTTACTAACTTTAGGGGTAGTAGTCATATATATAGAGAATTTAATATTATGGAATTACATCAATATCCTTAAACCCTAATACTCTTAATACTCTAACAGAAAGCAAAAACACTAGGAGATGATATTGATAATATTGGGCATAAAGATGGAGGAATCAACACTATAATGTGTTATTCCCCAATCTATGCCTAAGTTACACAATAGAGATGGCCGTATATATAGGCCAAAACCTAAACATATATGGAAATCAAACTAAACTCTAACTAAAGTTGCTAATTTCCCCATAATATGTTACAAAACATGCTACATAATTAAACACCCTATATTTCGTTTTATATGCATCCTCCGTCACTCCTCTTAAAGAGGTGTTTCCGGATCTGTTTATTTTGGCTAGAGAAAAAGATGCTTTGGTGGCGTTGTGTGCAATTATGTCACCGTATGGTATTGTTTGGGAGGAATGCTCAGGATTGGGAAGTTGATTGCATTGAAGCTTTTTGCAGCAAGCTGTATAGTGCAGAGGTGTCTTTAGTTGGATAGGATAAAGTAAAATGGTCCTTGAAAAGAAATGGGTGCTTTGATGTGAGATCATTGTATTTGGACCAAACAATGGCAAGGGTAGTGTCGGATTTCCTTGGAAAGAAATTTGGAAATCACGTGCTCCTATCAAAGTTTCCTTCTTTGCGTGGGAGGTTTTTTGGGAGAGGAAGATCCTTGTTAACCGTTGCTATCTTTCTAAGGAAGAGGCTGAGTTTGTCTCCCATTTGTTGTTATGCCGTCGATTGGACGAAGCAATTATGGAAAATGGCTTATGCGGTTTTGGGTTTGAGTAGGCTTGGTGAATGTTTTGTGATGTAGAAAAGTAGAGAGAAAATTAGATAACAAGAAAATAAAAGTAACCAAATCCAAATAACATGGATTTTCTTAATCACAGGACCAACGAAGCAAAACCCAATCAGAGGGATGCAATAATTATCAATAGTAATTTTTATTCATCAATGTCCGAGTAAAATAACATAAGGTAGCAACTATATATAGGATAGCTCTACTCCTAATCCTATAAGGAATGCTACTAATAAATACTAATCCTTCTATAATTAGGTCTTCTCCTAGAATACTTGTTCTTAAGGAAGTTCTTTGTGGGTCTTCCATCATTTTGTTGGGGGGCAGATTTGTGTGTGGAAAAAGTTTAGAGGTCCCAAAGACTGGAGGATTGCTTGTGGTTTTATCCGTCTATCTTTTGGATTGTTTGGTCCCAGAGTAATAGGAGGGCTTTTGATGGGGTGGAAAAACCTGTAAATGTAATTAAAGATAGATGGCTTCACACTCTTAATTTTCGGTTTAATGGGCATTCCTTTGTTAATGAAGAAGAGCTTTTAGAGTTCATTGATTTTGTGGCTTGCAAACGATTTTGTAGAGTGGGTTTTCAACCCCTTAGTGCCTTTTGATTATATATGAATATACTTTATTTATAAAAAAATGGATGTATATTGATTATATTAACAAACTAATAATAATAATAGTATTAAAACTTTAATTCGTTGTTACTTGTCAAAAACAAATGGTGCATGCAAAGAGAAGAATAACCAACTGGAAACCAAACCGAAATAGAGACTTGGATTACTTTGTCATTGACCTTTGTAGAATCTTTGTATTCAACCATCTCTTGACTCACGAAAACACAACATTTACAGTAAGAGATAAAAATTAATAAAAGCTAGCATTGGAGATGTCAGATTATCATACTTAACCCTTATGCACTGCTTCACAGTTTTAAGAACTGAACACCTTTCCTTGTTTAAGACACTTCTATGCACGTGCAGCACTTGTATTATCTTAAATGAAATTGTATTTCATTTTTAACATCTTCACTTCCAACGGTTCAGTGTCATTAGTGCAACGATTTTTCCCTTCTTTCTTGTTATCTTCTACTTCATCAGATGTTGACAATTCTATATATCAAAACACAGATCTTGACAATTCTCAGAATTTTAAATCAATGGAAATATAATATAGCATCATGTAAGTTATATCCATACCTATTGGAAGAAACTACCATTGACATGTCACTTGTTCCAATTAATTCCAAGTGTGAAACCAAGTGAATTTGCAATCCGCATTAATTTGACAGCTTTTGTAGTTGTGAATCCACACTCTTTCTTACCCATAACATGCGGTTGAATTCATTGTACCAGCAAAGTCACTGCCATGCGCCACTGCTTCTTAAGGAATAATGGATTGCATCACTTGACTTCACTGATGCATGGCTTGTATTCTTTACCAACGATATATGACAGAATTCACCGTCTCCTCTAATCTCTTTTCAACATATATCTCACAAAGAAAAGATTACTATCCTTAAATTGTTGTACATGAGAATCATGATATGTTGAGAAATTGGAAGGATTGTAGATGCAAGATGGGGCATGAAAGGCGTCAGGCAAGGCACTTTTAGGAAGCTATCATTAGGATAGTAATTTTCCCACTATAATGAAAATGGTCTTACGGAAATTCTAACCCCATCATACAGTGCATAACTTAGGAGAACATGTTAGAATTGCACTCTCTAACTTGTTCTTCAGCCAGTAACCAATCCAGCGCTATATGCAGAATGTGTTTAATGGAGAAGAGGGTTGAGAGAGGAAGAAGATAGGCATATCCAACCAACCAACCTTGATGTGGTAGGATATAGACTTTCCAAAGAGGTACATGTCTAAAGATGTGTCTCTTAAATTCATATACACGAAAGAGACACGAAAGAGTCGCCATATTTCCCTTACAAAGGCTACACCAATTCTTTATACCTCTTCAACATTCTAATTTAAATTTAAATTCAAACATATTATAAATGTTATAGTATTATTAGGAAATACTCTAATATCATTCATACTGAGAGAAATGATATGATACGAGGGTAGCCACAGCTTGTAGGCAGAGTGGATAGCTACAGCTTGAAGGCAATGACTAGCTCGTGGACAGAAAGGATTTGATAGAGCTAAGGAAACCTGCAGTTTGACATAAAGGTTTTGATGATAAGAAAAAATCAAAGTCTGGGCGTTTTGGAAATGTAGGATTAGGGATCGCACCTCATGTTACTTTTGTTCTCAATTTTATTATTATTATTTTTTTTTGTATTCCCTTCCATGTGGATTTAAGACAACTTTTGCATTGTTGCTTTTCTTGTCCTACACCATTGACCTTTGTTCAAATAAATTGGTTGACAAATAGATAATATGAACAGTTTTTTTCTGATAAAATTTAATATATATATATATATTTTTTTTCAGGTTACAACCAAACATGAAATGTATAATTTTTGTAAATAGGATTGTCACTGCAAGATCCTTGACATATATATTGCAAAACCTCAAGTTTCTAGCATCTTGGAGGTGTCATTTTCTTGTTGGAGTCCACTCTGGGCTGAAGAGTATGTCACGTAAGACCATGAATGTCATTCTTGAAAAGTTCCGCTCTGGAGAGGTAATGCTTTGTTATCTGCTAAGGTGTTAACAACGCCTTTTTCTCTTCTTTCCTTGAAAATAATTGAATTATATGCTTGATGCTTTGGACAAATTTAGGCCTCATTTTGTGACATGAAACGACCAAGAACCGTATGATAAAAGTAAATATTGCACATAAGGAAAACTCAATATTTTGGTTGCATTATGTTATGTGGACAGCCATGTACATATGGAGGTGGAGACAATAAAGTTGGATGTAACATGGGCGGGGTCATGTGGGTTCTGTGTTGGACGTACTCATCAGGACTGCCAGCTAAAGGAAGAGAGGAACATTTTCATAATCTACTTAAGTTGTTCTGAGAAAATAATGGGAACTCGTAGGGCTTGCATTTCCATTTTTCTTAACACTTTCTTTAACAATTTAGACATTTTTAACACTTTTTTTAAATAAAGAAAAATTGCATTTCAAAGGCACCAAGGGGCAAGGGGATGCCACCCAATTTCAAAAAGCATCTCTAAGAAATCTACAAAATCTTCATCATTTACAAAATAATTCCCCTTAAACCAAAACCCATAGGATCTCAAAGAGCTGGCTGTGAACTACATCGAAATTTTTTTTATTCAAACTTATGAAGGGAGGCATCATGTGAATCGGGAAGTTATCTTGAGAAGGACTCGTTTGCAAGAAAGTAATCAGCAGAAGCTTATTAAACCAGTGACAGATGACATGTTCTCCATTGGGGAAAGATAAAGCTCTTGGCCCTGATGATTACAATGCTTGTTTCTATCAAAACGCTTGGGCAATAATTGGTAAGGGTGTGATAGCTACGGTGAAGAATGTTTTCGATTTCTAGAATGGAAGACTGCTCCAGCAATAAATAGTACAGCCATTCCTTTGGTGCAAAGATACTACAACCCTTCGTCCATGAATGATTTCCGACCTATTGCTTGTTGTAATATGATATACAAATGCATCTAAAAATCTTAACAGAGAGGATGAAGGATGTGCTTTGAACTATCATTGATGAAGCTCAATCAGCATTTTTAAAAGGGAGAAAATAGCTGATAACATATATATATATATATATATATATATTTATAAGTATTAGCTGATAACATATTGCTAGATGAAGATATTTTGAGAAGTTATCACAGGGAGAGCATTACTGGAAAATGTAATGTGCTATTAAATTTTATCTTCGAAAGGCCTATGATACTATAAGCTGAAAGTTTTTTTTGAAGAAATGATGGTAAATCTTATTTTTTACTGAGAAGTTCATCAAGTGGGTCATGATGTTTGAAATCTGCTAAGCTTTCTGTTATTGTAAATGGAATCTTGGACGTAATTTCAGCAGTAGTTGAGGATGGAGACAGGGTGATCCTATGCCACCTTATGGAATAGTTACTAGTGTAACTCATCTATTATTTGCTGATGACATCTTATTCTTTTGTGATGGTGAAAAGGAGCCAAAAAACGTGATTGTGAAGCCTCTGGATGATTCTTCTTGTACTTCAGGATTGGTTAAATTTTTTGAGTAAAATCAATTTTTCACTGGCGGTTTAGATGCTGATTTAAAGAATAGCAATCGGGTATTTTCAATGAAGGGCAACTTCCTGTCAAGGTTTAGGTGTGCTGCTATTTCAACTAAACACACTAATATAGACTGCAAGATGTTCGTCAACAAAATAATTAAAAGAATTTCTTCATGGAATGGAAAATTCTTATCTTATGCTGGGAAAGTTCAGATGATAAATTCTGTTTTGGTCAGCATTCAGGTTCCTTTGAGTAATGTTTTCATTCTCCCTATGGTCATTAAGGAAGTTGAGGTGTGTATTTGTACAAACTGGTTTGGGGAAAGCTTATAATGCCAAGACAAGGCTTTTTATCCAATGGTGAGTTATTAGAGGAAGGCTACAAACTGGCCTACAGGTGGAGGAAGGTGTAAAGGATGACATAAATTGTGAGCTTTGTGGGGATAAAGAAGACTAAACATTTATTGTTTGAGTGACTACTCAAATTATGTTTGGCGCAGTAGTTTGAGGAGATGTGGAATTAGTAGAGGAACTAAGAAATTGATTGGATGATTCAAAAAAGGTAATGGAAATGGTATCACAAGTAGCATCATAAGAACACTTTTTGCATCCACTGTATGTAGAGTATCGAAATGACCGAATGTAGGCACAAGCATCAAGTAGGGCGGAATATAGTGAGAAGAGTTCTTTGTGACGTTGACTTTAGCAGCTAAGCAAGAAGTTGAAGATAATTGGACGAATAGAGAGTTGTTGCAGCGCTGGAACATTACAGTAGAGTACAAACCAGATGGACAAAAGATGTGTAGATGGTAGAACTCCGTCTAGGATGGATGATTAAACACTGATGGACTACCAATGAACGTTCTGTATCAAGTAGTACAGGCAATAAGAATTGGATTGACATAACTGTGGAGAAAAAAAAAAGAATATTGATTGTAGCAACAGATTCTCAATGTGCAACATACATTCTTCAAAATCAAGGTATTGTGCCATGCAGAGTGAAGAGTTTAGTAAAGAAAGTCAGAAATTCGCAAGGGTGGTTTGAAGAATGCAATTATGTATGTGTATGGGGAGCAAAACACTATTGCAGACTTTTGTGCAGGATTTAATACTGAATTAGATAAAATCATAAAACCACGATGTATTTGAGTGATATGCCAATAGAGGATAGGAGATTAATTGAAAGAGATTCTCGGGGGATTAATTGTACCTTGGGCATAGCCCAATTGCTACACCTCTACTTTAAACAGGAGGTCCCAAGTTCAAATCCCCACACCTCCAATTATCAAAAATAATAATAAATACAGAGATCTTTAGCTTAATAAACTTTCATTCATTAAACGAAAAAAGGTGCAAACATTTAAGGGTACCATTATTGAAACATCATGAATAAAAATCAAATCATGTTGATATTTCTCTAATCTAAGTCAAACAAATTCCTAATACTCTTACAACATTAGTAAACAATATACTATCATCATTATTTGAGGTCGAAGCATATACATTTTAAAGAAAGGGTCGAGTCTCCTCTCTTGTTGGAGTGCTCTTTGGCTAGGCTTTTGGGAGATGGCTAACTTTGTTGTGGGTATGTCTTGGGTGGTAGCCGGTTATATGAGAGATGAACTTTTGGCTTGGGTTTAAGAGCCCCTGAACAGTTGAAGAAGGCTCTCTCCTGGATCTTCCTTTCTATCTTTTGGCTTGTGTGGAAAGAGAGGAATAGGAGTGCTTTAGAGAATCAAGATAGGTCCTTAGGAGCGGTTCGGGATAGTTGGTTCAATGACTTCAGTTTTTGGTTTAGGGGCAAACATTTTTGAACGAGGAAGATCTTATAGAGTTTTTTGAGTTTTTTTCTTATAGATACTTTTGTATATGGGTAAGGGTACCATTATTGAAACATCATGAATAAAAATCAAATCATGTTGATATTTCTCTAATCTAAGTTAAACAAATTCCTAATACTCTTTACAACATTAGTAAACAATATACTATCATCATTATTTGAGGTCGAAGCATATACATTTTAAAGAAAGGGCCGAGTCTCCTCTCTTGTTGGTGTGCTCTTTGGCTAGGCTTTTGGGAGATAGCTAACTTTGTTGTTGGTATGTCTTGGGTGGTAGCCGGTTATATGAGAGATGAACTTTTGGCTAGGGTTTAAGAGCCGCTGAACAGTTGAAGAAGGCGCTCTCCTGGATCTTCCTTTCTATCTTTTGGCTTGTGTGGAAAGAGAGGAATAGGAGTGCTTTAGAGAATCAAGATAGGTCCTTAGGAGCGATTCGGGATAGTTGGTTCAATAACTTAAGTTTTTGGTTTTAGGGCAAACATTTTTAAACGAGGAAGATCTTATAGAGTTTTTTGAGTTTCTTTCTTATAGATACTTTTGTACATGGGTAAGGGTACTATTATTGAAACATCATGAATAAAAATCAAATCATGTTGATATTTCTCTAATCTAAGTTAAACAAATTCCTAATACTCTTACAACATTAATAAACAACATACTATCATCATTATGTAAGGTGGAAGCATATACATTTTAAAGAAAGGGTCGAGTCTCCTCTCTTGTTGGAGTGCTCTTTGGCTAGGTTTTTCGGAGATGGCTAACTTTGTTGTGGGTATGTCTTGGGTGGTAGCCGGTTATATGAGAGATGAACTTTTGGCTTGGAATGGTTTAAGAGACCCTGAACTGTTGAAGAAGGCTCTCTCCTGGATCTTCCTTTTATCTTTTGGCTTGTGTGGAAAGAGAGGAATAGGAGAGCTTTAGAGAATCAAGATAGGTCCTTAGGAGCGATTCGGGATAGTTGGTTCGATAAAGTTTTTGGTTTAGGGGCAAACATTTTTAAACGAGGAAGATCTTATTGAGTTTTTTGAGTTTCTTTCTTATAGATACTTTTGTACATGGGTTGCACCCCCATGGTGCCCTTCTATATTAATCTTTTACTTATAAAAAAAGAGGCCTAAGCGTATTTCTCTATGGCATGTGACCAATACTGATCAAGAAAGAATGAAAGAACAAATCAAGTCCCAAGTTAATCAGCATTTATGCACATGTTTCTGTATGGCATGCCATTATAATTATGCATGCAGTGCAACCATAAAATATATTTCTAAAATGACATGCTATAATAATTAATTAAAACAAAGTAAGTTGATGTAGTAAATCCTAACATCTATCTGAAGCATGCTAACCTTAATATATTCCTCTATGAATATGGAAACCCTAAGCATAATTCTATATCCATACCATTTTAGACGAAAGCTCAAAGAAATAACCAAATTAACTTTAAATACCAACCATTTTTTCTTTTTATCTTTTAACTTAAAGTGGTATAGACTATTGTAGCTTTATTACTTGCACGCATAATAAATCAGCTATAGGGTCAAAATGGTATTTGAATATTACATTTCCATTGAAAATATTAATATTAGTTAATGAGTCATAGAAGGTGGCGGGTTATAATCGTGTCAACAAGACTCGTATGACATGCGAAATTAGCTGGGTCATTGGTGTGTCACTTATGGGTTGACGAGTCAAACTGCGACATAACACAATTATTCCATGTCATAATGGGTCGTCACGATTATGACACAAACATGATTAAAGTCAACTGAAACCCACTTATCTCGTGTTGTGTCGTGTCTAGTACTGCCACTATAAGTCTATCGACATAGATAACGTAGCGGAATTTTTTTTATGCCAATAGACTCAACCAAGAAATTCTCTATGGAATATATTAGAACAAGAAAAACAATCTCCATAAAAGGTTAGAGATTTATACTTTTAGTTAATAGAGATTTCGGATGGAACTTGGAGATGGGTTCACTAGTCGTTCAAGAGTACTGGCTCTAAACATATCCATACGAGCAACACGTGAACTTGAGATCTCCAATTGAGGTAGCCAAAAATTATGGAGTGCTAGCTTTTAGGATTTTCAGTTATGGCTTAGAGAAAGAGATTAAGATCTAATCTTAATACTCCAGCAATTCACTTAGGGTTTCTATCAAATAGAAGCCTTATATATATATATATACACACACACACACACAAACATATTTTGATAAGTAGAAGCCCTATATATAGAGAGAGAGCCTTTACTCCTAAAAGCTCCAAGATTTTTAAAATTGCA
This sequence comes from Bretschneidera sinensis, assembly GCA_023935145.1. Classification (NCBI taxonomy): domain Eukaryota; kingdom Viridiplantae; phylum Streptophyta; class Magnoliopsida; order Brassicales; family Akaniaceae; genus Bretschneidera; species Bretschneidera sinensis. The sequence continues at coordinate 68,174,146 of CM043701.1, read as the reverse complement.
ATTAAGCCTTTGACTTAATTAATTCTTAGAAATCTCTCTTTTGGCATACTAAATTTCTCTATTTTTATAATTACACTTTTGTGTGTGATCTTTTAAGTTCAATATTGCGCTGGAACTAGGTCGTAATTATTACGATTCAGTTGGACCCGTCCAATTAAATAAAACTCATTTTAATTTAATTCGAATTAAAACTCTCTTTTTAATTCAACCATTTAATAAGAATTAAGTACAGTTACTTCTTAGGGTTTCTACAAGTCATGATTGACGCATATAAATAGGTCATGACTATCTTGGCAATACAAATTTGGTGTAACCTTTCTGTTGTCCGTTACCGTGCAATTCAATCCTTCCATCATGCAATGCCCTAAGGTATAGAATTACTGTCAAACCTTAATTATTTAATCATATGCATCTTTTATCTTGATCTCATGTCCATAAATCGTGGTGAAATTAGAAACTCTTTTATAATTTCCACCTTAACTTGACCAAGGAATTTCTAAGCTATGTCTTAATCAGATAACATAGGCCATTCTCTCTTTTACTAAGAGTGTTGTACTCTCACATATCTTTATATATAAGTGGTCATATCCAATTACTACCCTTATGTGGCTCATGATTAGAACCATATTTAAGTTGTATCAAAGTATGATTACCTATACACAAGATATCCATTGTGCCTCAAGTCCAAAGATCACTTGCACAACTGCAACATAAAAACTCCTATTAACAACTAGTAAAATACCCATTGAGGTGTGTTGAAATTAAGAATAACTGAAAAGAATTTTTTATTATTGATTGATTGATTTGAATACAATTCAACAGTCCAATATATAGACTTATGAATATCAAACTTAATAGGACTAGGAGATATCAACTTGATAAGATAGAATACAATTCAACAGTCAAATATATAGACTTATGAATATCAAACTTAATAGGATTAAGAGATATCAACTTGATAAGATAGACATAAACTAAGTAAGACTAAGAAATCTACTAGGACACATAATAGGAAACCTAATCAGGACTCTCAACTTAAACCTAATTAGGACTCTCAATAAGGTGTTCTTAAGTCGAGTCAGTTCGGTGTACCCATTCTCTAATGAGCAACTACGTGTTTTGTTGTAATGTCTCATACACTAGTGATGATGAGATCAATCAATCACCCTCAACTCCTGGAGGAAACAAATATACTAATTTGTTTGTATTCATTAATGCCTTTCTTAGTGATAGTTTGATTAGGAACATTTAAGAATAAAACTTAAGGAAATACATCTCATTAACATGATCTCATTATGATGCTTATTTCCATTGTTTCTGGGCTTTATCATGCAAACACATGCAACGTGATTTGTAATAAACCTGTTATATATTCTAAATGTTAGAAATAAATGTTTATTATCAATAATTGAATAAGATTAATTACGAGTAATATGCCTAGATATTGAATGCTATTGGCTTATATGGCGCACTAATATGAGCCACTCCTAATGAAAACATGGTTTTGGGAATTGAAAGCAAAACTTCCTTCTTTGATACAGTGTGTTTTAACAAATTATCTCAAAAGTTTAAGCTAATAGGAAATGATAATAACAATCTAGTCACGTAAATACTGTTCACATGCACATCTTAGCAACGAAACGAGTGACATTTTTGTTCTGTTAGCTTATCATGTCAATCATAGCTCCATACAAAGCTGACTGGAAGTTTCTCTTTAGAATTTGAAGGAATAAAGGTGCCTTTTAGAGACTGTGGAATTGAATAGGGCATGTTTTAGTTTGCTATTCACTTATAGCTTGGCAGTGTTATCTAATTGAGCATGGTTTTGGGATTTAAAAGCAAGATTTCCTTCTTTGATACAGTGTGTTTTTAACAAATTATCCCAAAAGTTTAAGCTAATAGGAAATGATAATAACAATCTAGCACCTAAATACTGTTCACATTCACATCTTAGCAATGAAACGATTTGCATTTTTGTTCTGTTAGCTTATCATGTCAATCATAGCCCCATACAAAGCTGACTGGAAGTTTCTATTTAGATTTTGAAGGAATAAAGGTGCTTTTTAGAGACTCTGGAATTGAATAGGGCATCTTATAGTTTGCTATTCACTTGTAGCTTGGCAGTGTTATCTCTATGTATTTAGGGTGAATGGTTTGCAATGACAGTTTTGACGATGAGGATGACCAACATCTCAAAAGGCAAATATATGCACTTGTTGTTGCTGACTCTCTACTTATCAAGGATGGTTATTAATTGCTATTATTGTCGTTGCAGCTGAATCTTTTGGTTGCGACTAAAGTGGGTGAGGAAGGACTTGATATTCAGACATGTTGCCTTGTGATACGATTTGATCTTCCAGAAACTGTTGCTAGCTTCATCCAATCAAGAGGTCGTGCACGAATGCCTCAGTCTGAATATGCATTTCTGGTGGACAGGTGCTTTAATAAGCATACGCGTTATTTAGGTCTACTCCTCTGATTATCTTACTTTTGCTGAACCGGAGTAAACATCATTCTTCTTGATATTGCAGTGGCAATCAGAAGGAGTTAGATCTGATTGAAAATTTTAAAAAAGATGAAGATCGAATGAATGTGGAAATTGTTTCCAGAACATCTGCTGAGATATTCCCAAAATTAGAGGAAAAAATATATAACGTTGAATCATCAGGTGCTTCCATCAGTTCTGGATATAGCATCTCACTGCTCCATCATTATTGTTCAAAACTACCACACGATGAGTATGTCTTTTTTCTAACTTTTGATTCGTGGCTTCTTTTTTCTTTTCCAAATTAACCACTTTGAGGTCCGGTGGATATTATTTACTTGTAAACTATATTTGTTAACATGTATTGCTTTATTTTTCAGGTATTTTGACCCGAAGCCAAAGTTCTACTTTCTTGATGATTTATGTGGAACTATCTGCCATATAGTTTTACCTTCCAATGCTCCAATACATCAAATTGTAAGTGAACCACAATCTACCATGGAAGCTGCTAAAAAGGATGCTTGTCTGAAAGGAGTTGCAGAGTTGCATAAATTGGGTGTGTTAAATGACTATCTTCTGCCAGAGCAAAACAATGTAGATGAGGAGGAATCAATGCTGGTCTCCTCTGATTCTGAGAGCTGCGAAGGTTAACTCACAGCACCACTTTTAAAACCTTCCCTCTTTTGCATCAATTTCAGAATAAGCATCTTGATTTTGTATGTTGGCAGATGAGGGTGCACGAGGTGAACTACATGAGATGCTAGTTCCTGCTGTACTTAAAGAAACGTGGGATACGTTCGAGAATTACGTCAATCTTAATTCTTACTACATAAAATTTACTCCTGATCCTGATGATAGGATTTATAGAAAGTTCGGTGTTTTCGTCAAGGCTCCTCTCCCCAGAGAGGCAGAGAGAATGGAACTTGATCTCCACCTGGCTCGTCGTAGATCTGTGATGACAAAGCTTATCCCAGCAGGGGTTACAGAATTTTATAAAGATGAGGTGACAGTTATTTTCATTGTATAGTTAGAGATGCTGATCATATTTTCCATCCAATCTTAACTGTTTATATCCATGCAGATTATGCAGGCACAACATTTTCAGGAAATGTTCTTCAAGGTCATCCTTGATCGATCAGAACTTGTTCCAGACTTTGTTCCCTTGGGAAGGAATGCTTTTCCTAAATCAAACTCATCGACCTTCTACCTACTGCTTCCAGTTAGTTTTAATGACTTAGAAAACTCAATGACTATAGATTGGGTGACTGTCAGAAGATGTTTATCATCTCCAATTTTCAAGACTCCAGCTGATGCTGCAGAGAAGGAAACTCTTCCTTCAGGTGTTCTCTTGCAACTTGCTAATGGTTGCTGGAGCATAAGTGATGTTGAAAATAGTTTAGTGTATGCCACCCACAAGAAGCTATTTTACTTTGTTAGGCATGTTGTTCATGAAAGGAATGGTTATAGCCCATTCAAAGATTCAAGCTCTTCAAGCCATGTGGAGCACTTAAGTAAAACGTAGGTAGCTGAACTTCTTGATACTTTACCTTACATTAAGAATTATAAATCAGTTAACTTTCCTCCAAAGAAGGTTACATATTTTAAGGTTACTGTGCATTCTTCTAAGTGATATAACTGCATATGTAAGAATGGATTGGAAGATTTAGCATTCATCTTGCAAAAATTTGTTGTTGTCTAATTTGATATCATTTCTATTATTGAGGTCAGGTAATTTTTCGTTTTGATGTTGCAAATTAGGTTTGACATTGAACTTAAACATCCTAACCAACCGGTTCTGCATGCAAAACCACTTTTTGTGTTGCGGAACTTGTTACACAACCGAAGAGCAGAGGATACAGGTAACTTTTTTATTTTTATTTTTCTTTTTAAATTTTGACCTGCTCTCCCTCTCTCTCTCTCTCTCTGATGTTGCATGGACTAGCCATTTGCTTTTCAATTATGTTATTTTAACAAAAAATACCTTGCTTCTTCTTCTTTTGTCAGATTGCATTGTTTATATATGCTGTCTACAATTATACTATGTTCACAAATACTATGCTTCAAATTTATTTATTTTAATGGTTAATCTCCTAGGTAGTCTGGTGCCTCAAGTGGAGTGAGAATCTGATGTTTGCATGAACTGAATGGTTGTTGATCAAACTGCACATAGTTATATACTCAAATGTACTAAAAAATAAGATCTATGATGTCAAGCCCAACCCTTGCCCACACCTGAGGTCCCAACCCTGCCCACACCTGAGGTCTCCTCCTTCCATTCTTATTTTCTCATTACATAGGTGATCAAGACTGTATAGTGTAATGAAGGCAAAGTTCTAGGTTTATATACTGTGAATGTGAAGAGTATGCATCATATTACGCTGATAAAGTTTAGGTGATCTCTACATGGATCATAACCTGAAAATTTGTTTAGTTGAATTGGAACTTGGAAGTGCTGGAGCTTCTTGAACCTTGTTGGGTCATAAATCATATGACTGATACAGCACATGTGATGTCCAGATGGATCATTGATCAATAATTTGTCTTGTAGGAACGAGAAATACTGAAGCTTATTAAACCTCATTAGAGTCCAGAATCTGAAGTGCTTATGGGATATGAAAGAGAGACCATGTCATCACAATGTGTTGACAAATAAAGTTCTAGTCAATTTCAACGTGCATGTTGTAGTCCCTGAATACAGGATTACTATGCATCGAAGTAGCACATCAGCTGTCAGAACATAAAGCACTCTAAGCAGCTGCAGTAGTACTGGCCATGGCATGATACTGCTTTTTTAGTTGTTGGAGGATATAAATGTTCTTTTGTGAGTCTAGTCAAATTATCATAATAAATGGTAACATGTGACCTGTCGCATCTGCGGTTAATTCAATAAACTTTTTTGAACAAGTCTGTGGTGCTGAACCAAAAAGAGGAACGTAAGAGAAATTTTGGAGAGGTGTTCAAACATAGTTTGCATCTGAAGAGTAAATGATTGGTTGTAAGTGTGAAGGTTAGGTGAAAATGACTTAAATTGTGCTTCATTCAATTAGGAAATATAAGAATTAAACACAACTTTTCTTTTTCTTTTCCCTGGTGCTGCTGCAATGAAGCTAATATGATTTATATGAGTAAAAGATGTTGAAGATTAAACTTAATTTTAGTAAGTCTTGTGTTTTTTTTTTTTTTTTCAATGCATTGATGTACTAGGAGTTACCTTGTGTAATGGGTGTTAATTTCATGTAGAGGGAGGTTTTTTTATTGTTAGTGGGTCTTAATGTTTTGTTAGTGAGTCTGAAATAATTGTGAGCTAATGAATGTGCACCTAGAATAGTCCATTGTAGCCTATAAATACCATACACTTATGCAATGGTTGGGAAGTAAAAAGGTTGAGTTTCTTAAGTCCTCTTCCACACTCATTCTCTTCCTTCATCTTTGTTTGTGTGTGTGTTTTTACTCCAACAAAAGATACTTCTGTTCTAAGTTGAGATATTCTTTCAGATTATTTTTTCCTCTCCTTATTTCATTCCTCCCTTTCTATACTCATCAAATAAGTGAGGGAGTTGCGTCTTAGTTTGACTCTCTCTCTCTCTCTCTCTCCACTCGTTGCTTATTTTTCTTTAATTGTCCAAAACAGAATCACATGAACTAGATGAGTACCTTATTGATTTGCCTCCGGAGCTTTGTCAGTTGAAGATACTTGGCTTCTCTAAGGATATTGGGAGTTCACTGTCTTTGCTACCATCGATCATGCATCGTCTGGAGAACTTGCTTGTAGCCATTGAACTGATACATTTTTTATCTGCTTCATTCCCGGAAGGGGCTGAAGTTACTGCTCATAGAGTAAGGCCTTAACCGTGATGATATTATCCTTGCCTTGATAAGCAATGAATTACATTTACTTTAAGTTGGTCACTGCACCAGTCTAACCATGCCTGTAACTTATCTAATATCAATGTTTTTGAACCTTATCTGCTACTGACTGAGTGAATTGGTATTAGGTTCTAGAAGCACTCACAACAGAGAAGTGCCAGGAGCGCTTTTCTCTTGAAAGGCTTGAAGTACTTGGTGATGCCTTCCTCAAATTCGCTGTTGGTCGGCACCATTTTCTTTTGCATGATACCCTTGATGAAGGAGAGCTGACTAGGAAACGCTCTAATGCTGTAAATAATTCGAACTTGTTTAAACTGGCAATTAGGAGCAATTTGCAGGTATGATTGAATATCTTTATTTGGCAACTGATAATATCATCCATAATTCTTCAAATCTTATTGATTGAATATGGCTTGTTGTTTTGTTCTACTTGATGTGAAATTATATTCTGCATTGATTTCCTCAGTTATTCTACTTAACAACTTTCGATCTTGGGACATGCTTATGAGTGCTCTTATATTAGTCGCTTAAAAATCCTAAGAGATTAATTGCATACTTAAGTATCTCTGTTTTGCATGGACATGAGTTGGTAGACATGCGTCATCCAGAAACTGAAAGATGAAATAATAAAATGTGATGTTTAGTAAAAGAAACCTACACAGTACAAGGTATCTGACATGTGATGCTTGAATGTTTGTCCTCTCTTTCTATCTCTCTCCCATTTGTGTTCCACCCTTTCTAGAACTTTGTCTGATTTTTATAAGTTTTAAGGAAATATATTACTGATATTAAAAGATGTTTAAATAAAATATATTTGCATAAAACAGCGCATTGTATTTTTTTTTTATAAGTAAAGGTCTATAAAAATAAAAAGGCACCAACGGGGTGCAACCCGAATGCAAAATTATCTACAAGAAAGAAACTCTACAAGCACTTCCTCATTCACAAAATGTTGACCCCTAAACCCAAATCTTAAAGTATTAAGCCAACTATCCCGAATTGCCGCTAAGGACCTTTCTTCATTGCAAAGGGTCTTCCTATTTCTCTCATTCCACACAAGCCAACAAAAAAAGGTGAAAGGGGAATCAACAATAGTGCATTTTTCAACTCTTTATGGGCTCGCACACCATTCGAAGCCCAAAGTTCATCTTTAACAGAGTTAGCAACCACCCAAGAAAACCAGCATTGTATTACTGCCACATGGAGCGGAATAGTTTCAGCTAGGAAAATTTGATGCCTTAAATTCACACCTTATTGTATGTTAAAAAACTAATAGCGTAGTATTTAATATTGCACCTGTTTCAGGTATATATACGTGATCAATCATTTGATCCCTGTCATTTCTTTGCTTTGGGCCACCCTTGTCGAGTATTTTGTAACAAGGAAACAGAAGGAACTATTCATTATAAACATGGAGGGTGCGCAGTTTACCAGCCAAATGCTAATGAAGTCAGATGCAGCAAGGGTCACCACTGGTTATATAAGAAAACAATTGCTGATGTGGTTGAGGCCCTTGTTGGAGCATTCATAGTTGATAGTGGCTTCAAAGCTGCAACTGCATTCCTTAAATGGATTGGCATACAAGTTGAATTTGAAGCCTTACAAGTTACAAATGCTTGCATGGTAAGCAAGATCTACATGCCACTTGCTGCTCACATGGATGTTGCTGCCCTTGAAAATTTGTTAGGGTATCACTTCCACCATAAAGGTTTGCTTCTACAGGCATTTGTGCATCCTTCTTACAACAAGCATGGAGGAGGCTGCTACCAGGTATGTTCTTTCTTGTATTTCTATTTAGGAATTACATCAGATTTTATTTTCTACGCTTCGTATCTGTTGTCATATTTGCCAGTTCTTGGAGTATTTTATGTTCTGATGCTACAATTAGTAATTTTTCTCTGATTTTCACCAGAGATTGGAGTTTCTTGGAGATGCTGTCTTGGATTACTTAATTACATCGTATCTCTTTTCCGTCTATCCAAAATTGAAGCCTGGTCAACTAACAGATTTGAGATCAGTATCTGTGAGCAATAAGGCCTTTGCAAAAATTGCAGTTAATCGATCCTTCCACAAGTTTTTCTTTTGCGATTCTAGTAGCCTCTCTGAGGCCATAAAAAATTATGTGGACTTTGTTACTAGATCTTCATCAGAAAGAGGACTGTTTGAAGAGCCAAAATGTCCCAAGGTAAGTTGTAAACTTTTATAGTTCTCTACTTACTGTTCTATTCTTCTTTTATACCTTTTTCCTTTTATTTTATTTTATTGTATGTGTATGTTCATGTTTGTGTTAACTGGGAAACTTCATTGCACCTCACTTGTTTTAGATTTTGATGCTTAGAGAAAAGTTAGCTGTTCTTTTTACCTAGAAATATTACTGTTATTGAGTAAAAGGATCTAAATGTAAATTTGTCGGCTAATTTCAGAAAAATCAGGTAATTAGAGAAATGAGATTGCTATTCCAACAGTCCAAATCTCTACGATATTGTATCAACCTGGATTTCCTTGGACTTGGAAACTAAAGAGTGCTTCTTTGTAACGTCACTGAATTTCTTCCAAGATGGTGTATATTGCTGTACTCTTTAGAAGCTTGGCAGTGTTCGGTATTTGCTTGGACATCATCATTGACGCATACCACCCACATATGACATTGCCTGAAATGCAAAATACCTTTTCAGAGTGAGGTTTAACTTAGCATTGCCTTCCAACTAAGGAAATAGGGTACAAGGTAATAAATGTTGGTTATAGTTTCCTGGTTGGCAAGGGATACAAAGAATGAGTAACTTTAGGTGAGCGATAGGACTTAAGATGGAAAGCCAAAATAAAAATAAATTATTGTGGAAGTATATGGTTTAGTTTTAGTTACATTGGAAGGGGAGTTTGGATTTCTGTAACATTGCAAGAGATAAGAATGCTAAAGTTTGTAAGTAACTATGGAAACCAGATTGTTGACTAGTGCAGAATCAATATTCTAGCAAAGATCTCCTATGTATTGGCTTCTTTGGCTGACCTATCCAAATTTTATATAGTCTTATGGATTTCCTCCTTAAGGTAATAGTAGGCGTATAGGCGCCTTGAAAGTACAGGTATACATTTTGGTAAATTCTGTTGTCTTTTCTAGTCCAATTTCTATTTTTTGTTGGTTTCATAAATATTTACTAGAGAAAACTTTCTTGTTCCATTGGTAACTTTTCTCTGTGTTTCGTTTTATACTTTTTTCTTCTATGGAAAAATGGATAATTTCATTAATTAGGAGAAGAAAAAGTCACTGCATAAGACCTGAGCATATTTAAAATACAAGGTTAAAAAATAATCAGTCGAATGTTATGAATACATAATTTTCATGCATATACACACACACAACTTCCTCTTGAACGGTGATCTCACCCTTGTACTACCTCCTGCTCCATAAACTGGTCCTTTGACACCCTGCTTTTGGTGCTTTCCCAAATTCTCTAACGTTTGTGCAAGGAAAATAATAATATGGTGTAACTTTGAAAACTATACGTCTCCTAGTTTGGAGCCTCTTAATTTGTTGGGGAGGGGAGGGGAGAGGGAGAAGTGAAGCTATTATAATAATTTTCAGATATGGGGGGCATGGTAGAAATAGTTGTGAAAAAAAATAAGAATTCCATTTTCTTTGGTCAGGATGCGGGGGATGGCACCCCATGCTATATGTGGCTTCACCCCAACTTTTTCTACTGAGTATGACCTGCCTGTTAGACACTACCTGTGAGTTTGCTGAACCCGTGAATAGCGTACAGATAGAAGTATACATGTTATATTACAACTTGATATCAGAATGTGTCTGGAGAAAACCTAGCTATCCCATCGTCCCGATGATGAGATTAACAAATGCAGACATTTGTCATTGAATAATACGAAATCGGAAGGTGATATCGCCTGGAGTTTCATATGTCGAAGTTTTCCTTTTGATTACGTGACTACTTTCCATAATTTGTCTTCTTCAGAGATTAATACCGGATATATACAAATATTGTGGTCAAAATGATGGGTAATCTTTTCGAAGTATGGAAACTTTGGAGTTGCATTATCATTTAGGATATTTTTGTAACTTGACATTCTGATTATGTGAAGATTTGATGAATAAAGATTCCTTATTCAGTATACAAGTCAAAAGGAATTATGAATTTAATATATATTTCGATTCAGGCTCTTGGTGACTTGGTCGAGTCTTGTTTGGGCGCCATTCTTCTTGACACAGGGTTCAATTTGACTTATGTTTGGAAATTAATGCTATCCTTTCTGGATCCGATCAAGAGCTTTTCCAGATTGCAGCTTAATCCTATAAGGGAACTACAGGAACTTTGCCAATCTCATAATTGGGAGCTACAGTTTCTAATGTCAAAGAGGAGTGGAACTTTTTCCATCGAAGCAAAAGTGACCATGAAAGATGCCTGTGTAGCTGGTTCTGCAAGCAGTCAAAACAAAAAAGATGCTACCAAAATTGCTGCGCAACGAATATTTGCAAAGCTGAAGGTAAAATTTGTGTGCGTAAGGATTCTGTTACCTACTGCGCCTACCCTGTGTAATTAGCATGCTCCTATTATCTTGTTCTCTTGAATTTGAATATTTTAACTTGTGATGCTTTCAAAGTCAGGTAGAGTAAATATTGTAACTTCTGATGCTCTCAATTCAGGTAAAGTAAATATTACATGTCAACTTAGCTGCTTAAACGAATGGTAAGCCTGCTCTAAGAGTTGATGTGCCAGAGATGTCCTCCCCTCGCCCCCTCCCCTTCCCAGCGCTCTTGAATTGATTTTACCAACCATTATATATATATATATATATATATATATATATATATAGGAATGTCCATAAACCATTAGATGGTTTGATGAATTAGTGGATGAGCTCAAGCACTGATCATAAATTTTTAAAGCCTTTTACTTTGTTCTTAATCAAGAAATTCTGTAAAATTCATGCTCTCAACCTAGGATGCAGGATCTACTGGGGGCCCTTGCTTTGACCTCCAATCTGTGGATCAGTGTGTGCGGAGAAAATCCACTTTCTAAGAGTGTGAATTCTAGACGGATTCTTCAATTTTGGGTTAAGAATGGTGTGGGTTGGGCTGGAACCTGGGTAAACCAGCACTAAGGCACATGCTTTTCTTATGATAAGTATATCATCCTTTGATACTTTATCATCCCCTCCGTTCCAAAAATGAGTGTCTCACTCCCTGAATAAAATTTTACTTAGTAAAAACAATTCTTTTATACCCAAAATGAGTATCACTCTTAACCAAATGAAAGCCATAAATTTTTATTTTCCAATAGTGTCCGTTAGAATTTATTTTAGTTGTTACTTTTTTTTTTCTTTTTATAAGTATTAAGCTCAAAAGTGACGCCTTAAGTTAATTGATACAATATTTTCTCTTTTTTTGGATAATATGGAACTTAGAATCTAACATCTCTTATTTTATCCCCATCTATCCTATCCACCTTTAAATTAAACCGGTAAATAAGCCCTTCTTGCTCAAGTATTTTTCACCTAGATATTCAATGAAGGGACAATTTTTGAAGATACATGTTTTTAATTAAAAATAAGTCATTGCATTAACCGTCATTCTTTAAATGTCTAATTTGTTTCGTGATTGAGGGAATATATTTGAAGTAGAAGTATATTTGTGTCTGCATGTGTTAGTTATAAACATATACGTGCTTTAGAGATGTTTTCACCGTCTCTCGAATCGAATTATGTATCCTAGGTCTCAATGTTTTGCTGGCAACATACCTAGTTCTATAATCAAGTAATTTAAATGGCTCTAAGATATAGATGCATTAAGTTATCAAAAACTATCATTGGTTAAAATTGGGAAGGGATTTACATTTATAAAGGTTGTGCCGAGTTTTTGTTTCATCTTTTGATGAAGTGTTTGTTAGCTAGAAGCTAGTAGGAGATGGCTTATAGAGTTTTGGGTTTTTCTTGGGTTGTTGACTCTGTGAAAGTGGAAGTGTGTGCTTGGAGTGGCATACGCTAGGGATGTTCATTAATTGGTTAATTCGACAATAAATTGGTTAATCAAGTATTGAATATCGATTAATCGGTCGGTTGGCGGTTAATTTTTTTTAACCATTTAATCAATTAAGAAATTAATTAATTAAAGAAAATTATGTTAAATATAATATATAATATATATGATATATAATAAACTAAAAAGCCTTAAATATAAATTAAATATATAAATATATAAACTAAATGTATAATATATAATAAACTTTAAAAAACTAAGCATATAAACAGTTTCGGTTAAGCGAACGAAATCAATTCGGTCCGTTAATGTCAAAAGATTTAGGTTAATTCGGTCGGTATAGTTAAAAAAATTTGAACAAAAAATCGGTTAAAATTTTTAACCAACTGTTTTGACCAAACTGACCGTTTGCGCACATCTAGTATACGTTAAGTGCTCTAATCCGTCTATATCACATAGCGGATTGGATTAAATCTGCGACTTTCACAAATTGGGAGTGGATTTGTGGGAAATCCATGGATTTCTATTTGTAAGTTAGCGGATGGCAGTGTTTGAATCCGTGTATCAGGTCGGTTTCATTTTAAGTGGCAGAAGTTGATGTCATGGAACTTGAATCCAACACCTCACCAGCAGCTACCAAGTTGATACTTGTATAATATAAATCAATATTAATGAAAACTTTAGTAAGGCTAATTGCTACTCCTTTTAACAAACAGTAGCATTTGAAATAAAATAATATTTTAAAAATCTTACTGAAAAACAAAAACATAAAATTAAGGTAAAAACTATAATGTGTTTTATTTAAACATATGGTACTTTAAAAGTTTATTAATATTTTATAAATTGTTTACTTCTAAAATCTTATAAAATTATTAAACTTAGCAATTTATTTAATTAAAAATCTAAATAAAAAAGAGAATTCAATTTTTTGTTAAAAAATATAATTTAAATTAGAACATCAATAATTAGATCTAATTTCATTTTTACACTTATTTGCAATGTATTTACTTATTAACAATGTATTTATATGAGTTTATATTATATATAATGTAAAATAATAATAAAATGTAGATGCTCTCATGATATCAAAATTTGAAAAGCAGTGCTCTCTGCTTTTGCTCCACAAATTGGTCACTTAGGGTATACGTGCTTCTAAGGAGCTTAAGAAGGTTAGTCTTTGATTCCTCTCTCTATTTTTTGGCTTGTGTGGAATGAATGAAATAGAATAACTTATGATGGCGAATAGAGCCTTATAGAAGTGGTTAGAGATAAATGTTTTAATATAATTAATTTTTGGTTTATAAGAAAAAAAAATTGCATGACGTAGATCTTTTAGATTTTATAGAGTATTTTTCTTTTTGATAATAAGATTTTAATATTTTTTGGAGTTACTACCGTGTAGATAGTTTTCAGGTTGCAACGTTGGTGCTTTTTAATACAATTTTACTTATTAAGAAAAGGGTAATTACAAATTCATCCTTACCTTTTAGTCTTAATTACAACCCACTTCAATAGTTTGCAACTTGGATAACTCAGCCCTTGACCTCAAACTTCAATCAATTTTAGGTGAAAATGTCTAGTTACCCTTCTTATACTTTGGTGAACTTCATAATGAGAAAGTAGCCCTTTGTCCATCTTTTTCTCCCCTTCACCCATTTTCTGTGTAGATCTTCATCCTTCAACATTGGATAGGTTGTTAATGATTTTTGTTTAATAAATTATTATTTAATTAATTGTGATACTCAAGACAAATTTTGTTTTTTTTCATGTCAACTAAGTGAAACTTGAAATAACTCAAAGACCAATAACATAAGGTGTGTGGTACAAAGGTGTAAAGTGAAAGAGAATAAATTAAATTACCATGTGCATAGCACATGACCACTAAACCAAGAACATTTTTGCCATTAAAAATGCCACTTCAGCATTTTAGATGCTTTGTTGGACCAAAATTAATGACAAAGACTGATTTGTAAGGTACACACTAATCTATTGGGGTGGGTTGTCCTAGTTGAAAACTAATGGATTAGGTTGTAATTAGGACTAAAACTTAAGGGTGGATTTGTCATTTACCCAAAAAAAGTAAAGGAAAAGGGATTGTTAAGCATGGAATTTCTCATAAACCATTTATTTTATTCACTGTACGAAAATGGAGTTAATAAAAGACCAGACACTGGTTAGAGTTTTGTGTTGCTCTTCTTAGTAGTTCCCCTAACATTCTATAGTGCCATTCTTATTCCTCTTTGCCCCATAATATTTGAAAACTTTAAGATCGTGTATTTCAATAACCAAAAAGAAAACCCATAAAAAGAAAAAAGGAATTTGAAACTTCTGTTAGACATGTTGACTGCTATTTTAAGATTTCCCATTCAATCTTTCTGTGTTTCTCACGTTAAACTTGTAGCTTTGCTACTCTGGAAATTGGGCTTTTAAATTACATAAATGCACAGAGCATTGATCATTTACCTCCTTTTATCTTTTGTGGAAACCGTTTGGTTGCTTTGCTAAAATAATCCCTTTTGGGCTCATTGACTGTGGTATGGAACTTCATAATGCTTTGCTAGCATGTTCTGATACAAAAGGGTTATACTGGAGGCTCATTGACTGTTGATATGTAGGATCAAGGCTATGCACCGAAGTCTAAATCACTGGAGGAAGTTTTGAAGTCTAGTTGCAAGATGGAAGCCAAACTGATTGGATACAATGAAACCCCTACAGATGTTATAGCTCCTGATGCTGTTGAATTTGGAAACCTGAAACTAGAAGAACCCTTTGGCTGCAATTCTAATTCCAACAGAGGTTACATTAGTAAAGAAACTAGTACTTGTCCATCCTGCATCATACCAATTAGTAAACGATTTTCATCTCCATCTGATGTAAAAAGAGGGCTTTCCAGTGAGACCACTGCAGATCATAGTTGTGAGACTCAGTCACAGACAACAGGTTTGTTATCGTTAACTTATTATATTGGTCGAATATCAATTGGGGCGATTCTTCTCAGGTTTCGATTCAATTAACTTTTCAGGTGGATCACAAAAAGGATCAGCAAAATCACGTTTGTACGAAATCTGTGCTGCTAATTATTGGAACCCCCCTGTGTTTGAATGTTGCGAAGAGGAAGGACCAAGCCACTTAAAAATGTAAGTCCAATAATGAACAATGGTGATGCTGTCCTAATTTTGTTAGGAAAATATTTTCACTTAAATGATCTCAAAATCTACACATTCTATAAGTTGGTTTTTTCTTTTTTAGCTTCTTTCTTGTTTTGCTTTCTATTTATTGACAAAATTATCAGTGGAATTCATGTACTGAATGACTGCAATTCTTAAATTCTGTATTCAAATCTTTTGTAGATTTACTTTCAAGGTAATTGTGAAAATAGAAGAAGCCCCAGATATGATTTTGGAGTGCTTTGGAGCACCTAGGATGAAAAAGAAAGCAGCAGTGGAGCATGCAGCAGAAGGAGCACTTTGGTACCTACAACATGAAGGGTATCTATGTTAGAGATATTGAATTAGATGTGACCTTTTTGCCTCAATTAGAGGAATTCTTCACTCACAGATCAATTGTTCTATATATTGATGATCTCATCGCTGGTAGTGACGTGCATATGGTAATTATAGCTAATATTGCTATATTGTAAATATAAAAGCTCCAAACTTGTAAGGTATATTGGATTCCAACATCGGAGACTAGATTTGATCACCTTTCTTACTGATGTCAAAAAAAAAAAAAAAAAAAAAAAAAAGAAAAAAACCTATAATGTATATTGGATTCCAATGAGGTTATGTCCCTGGAAGGATCATGTTTTGCACTCTCTAACAGTCATCTTCTGATCTAGTATCACAGTTTTATGCCTTTGAAATATTAATATTCATTTGCTTCTAAATTGGTGCACATATTGAAGGGCTTGACCTAGCCTGGCGGGTAGTTTTAAGGGTTCAACCAGGAGATCCTAGACAATTTTAGATATTCGGGAGCAATTATTACTAGATATTCGGGAGCAATTATTACTCCTATCATTCTAATTCTATGTGATGTCTCCAAGCCTATGGTTGGTTTAGAGAAGAATCAGGGAAAATAGAAAGCGGAGGAGACACGTGCGAATTCTTTAAACCAAATTAGTTATGATGGTGATAAATTCTACTTTTTATATGAAACAATTAATATAAGATTTTGTTGACTTCGGTCCTCAATCACAAGATTTATAAGCTGAGTTGATACACATTTGAAATGTTTAATTTGTGCAGTTAATATGCAAAAATATTTGATTTAATTGTCAAATGATTCAAAAAATATTGAAGAGATATAATAAACAACAAATTATGTTAATTGAAAATTGAAATTTCTGTGGACCAACTTTTATTTAAACATAAAGATTAACTACATAGATAAGGAATCATCATCCAACCTCATAAATACTCGAGTGTATACTCTATTCTTGAGCTAAGCATTTGTTCATAAGAGTGATGTTGACTAAAATTCATCAACCAATCAAAAGCTAACACATGACAAACCCGAAGGACAACAAAGTAATTTCGTGTCTTAAACATGTGATGACAGAAAGGTGGGATCATCCCTAGATACTATCAATATGAAATTCTCAATCAAAATAGGAAACCAAAGATTTTAATGGGATTAAATTTACTAAATAAACTATTACTCGGCTATGTAACGGAAGGCTCCATACTAGGCACAAGTATATCATAGCTCTATACCTCTTTCAATTCTCTCTAATTTCTCTATTTGAGTTTGAGCATCGAAAAATTTCTCTAGAGATTTAAACTCCCATCGAGTTTATAGTTTATATACCTTTATGTGTGTTGACGTTCATGAATCAACCGTATAAATTTTAAAACCAATAGAATGATGTCATCTACGAGAACGATAAAAATCCTATTTAAAAGATGTCGTTAATAATGAGAAATTGATCAAGCTAAAAACAAATTAAACAGATCTACCCTATGAAGTTCACCAACTTTAAGACATTAGAGGCGTGCACCGTCCAAATAGATGTGGTCAAGGGAGGCCAATCGATAATCCCTCAAATTTTGACGACAAAAGGAAGTTGGATTAATACATACATGCCACCCTATCTTTCGTTGAATTTGGGGGTTTTTTTTTTTTTATCCATCATGCCACGAACGTCGGCGTCACAAACAAATTGCACCACCAGATTCACTTACCTCCAATCTATAGATCTGAAAGACAAACAACTGGTGCATGTGCTCCATGCATCATCACTGGCATGTGGGTGTGGTTTCAGACACCTGACACAACTCAGCTATACGTAAGCACCATTCAACGCTATGTCAGCTATTTCAAACCAGCTTTTACCACTTGATTCAAGACTTTGACCGATAGGTTAAGGTATTTCGAGATCGGTTAAATAATTGTCCAGACTAGTTCCAAATGTTTTTCACCATACTCTTTGAAGATCCCGTGTTAGAATTTCAAATTTCCATTCCTATAGATGAGTTTCTTAAAAACAATCGAGAAAGAAAACAATATTTCTTCATTGAAAGGCTTCAAACACTCCCAATATCCAAACTACCACCACTCATACCACCAAGTCTAATCTAGACTATCTATCTTTATACTTTATATTTAGCTTCATTGTAATGTCAATTTCTTTTAAATAAGAATTGTAATATGTTGAAATATTTTTGTTATATTTCTAGCTTCCTCTTCGCTCAGACGGCTAAGGTCTAAATCTGACTTGCATATGAAAAGTTACTCACATCTTGAGTCTCTAAGACTGGTAAAAATTCTTGAAATGACAAAATTTATCTTGAAATCCTTGGAAAATTGAATTCCAAGCCAAATGCGTGTATGCCCCGCTCCTTTCCATCTCCTTATGACTCCGATCTTAATACCCAATGTTGTTTCCTCTCAAGGAGGATCATATAAGCGAGGAAGTTGACCAAAGTGGGTTGGCATATAAAAGGATTAGAACCTACCATGTATTTCACCGCCTTTTTATGAGTAGTAAGGAGGCTCCCAAAAGGGTGCGGTTCTAGGTGTTAGATTGTATGTTTGAAACATCTCACTGTTTATAGCGTGAGTTCTTTCAAGAGAAATTTTTCGAGGAACAATTGAGGGACATGTCGGCGTAGCACGAAGCCAAGATAACCTGCAAATTTGGAATCACCATTTGACCTTAAAGAGGGTCAATTCTCTTATCATTTATCTATACGAGATTCTTGGCAAGAGATTGGGGTACGAAAGAAGAAGAGTCTAAGGCTTCCCTTCTCCTCTAGGTTGAAGCCTAGCCGTTGTATTTTTGCAAAAATAATCAATAATTAAGTTAAGCTATTTTTAACTAGATATGAGCATACAATCACATGCAATAACAATTCAATCCCAAAAATTTGCATATCATAAGTTACATCAAATCGGCCCAATAGCCCACCTAATAGGTTGGGTCATTTATTTGATCTTCTAGTTCACCTTTTGGCTTGTTTTAGTTCTGTATGAGCTTCTTTGAGTCCAGTTAATCAATTCTTGTTTAAAATTTGAATTTTCACAATTCATTCATCCATCTTGAGCGTCTCGGGTCCAAAGTCACATCATTTGGGACGTGATTCGTTATAATATTTTGAAAGAAATTGGGTGTCTACAATGCACAAAGCCAAAATTTGAGCCAAAATCATATGACTTTAAAGGTCGAAATCTGAGCCAAACTTGAAAGACCTAAGAGTCAAAATTAGAACAAAACTCAGGTAATGTCATAGGATAGAATCCAAGCTAAACGTTAATTACTTCAAAGGTCAATCCAATCCAAACTCAGATGATCCGAGAGTTAAATACGAGCTAATTTTGGATGCCTTTAAATGTCAAAATCCTAGTAGAACTCAAATGACGTAAAATCCAAAAATCGAAGGACAAAACATTGGATAAGTGTGCAAAAGAGCAAGATATTTGTAATACCCGTATTCGTAAAGAAATGGTAAATAAGTAATTTAATAAATATGATATGGAGTTAAAATAATATATATATATATATATATATATATATATACATGCGAAATATTTAATTTTTATAAAACAATTCTTTTAAAAAAAAGGACTCGTGTTGGTGTAAAGAAAAAGAAAATGAAAATGAACAAAAAATTTCGTCCAAATAAAAGAAAAAAAAATAAAAAAGAGTTTAAAATAAAAAGCAGTTTAGATAGGATTTTCGAAAACTGTTTTTACTTTTCAAAATTTAATGATTAAAAGGTCAAAATTTAAAATAAAAAGCAGTTTACCCCCTTTTCTTTTTTTCATCTTCTCTATCAAGTTAATGATTGAAAGGTCAATGACATGTTTAGATAGGATTTTCTAAAACTATTTTTAGTTTTCAAAATTTAAAATCAGTTTTCAAAAGTAGTTTTCTATGTTTGACAAATAATTTTTAAAAGTAATTTTCTAAAACAGTTTTCTAAGGTAATTTTTTGCTTAGTAAATCAAAGATTGGTTTCTTATCTCTTTTAGGTCTGTTCTGTATAAAAGTGTGCAAGTCTTACGAGGCTATGGTTTCATATTAAATTTGTATATTTTTTATATCGTTATTATCTTAGGAAAATTTTATATTACTTCTGATCATTATAAAACTTCAACTGGAAATATACATGCCTAGGCACACAATTCAACCCCTCATCACATGAGCACGTATTTAGTAATAATAATAATAATTTTATAATTTCATATTTAGTAATAATATTTAGTATTATTTAAATAAAAATAATATATTATTACTTTCATAAATTATTATAATAATATGAAATTAGTAATAATCATATTTTAATAATAGTAATACTAATAATTATTTATAATAAATTACTATAAAATCATACAATTATTATAAATAATTATATATTATTATTATTATACTATTACAATTATTATTTCAATGATTTTAATGTTACTAATTTATATTAAGACTGTAATAATTAATAATATTAATTATTTGCTGAGACCAATTGCCAACATGAGTTTGTATCAATTTGTTGTTATCAATTTCAGTTCATCCACTTACCAATCAAATCGAAGTTTGTGATTATGCTTTCTTTTGCCAAAAATATTACAATTTTGACTTCATTAACATTGTTTTAGGAAAGTCTATTGACATCATCTAAAAATGGATAAAAGTTGGATAGATAAACCAAGGTCGAGTAAAGCCTATATGGATGGTGTTGCAAACTTCATTAGATTTGTGTGTCAGAAAGCTTGTGGTCATGGTAGTATTGTTTGTCCATGTAGGAGATGTGGTAATTGTTATTCATTCGAACCAGAAATTGTTCAGGAGCATCTATTGTATAATGAGTTTAGTCCAGGTTACACCGAGTGGGTTTTTCATGGGAAGCAAGTCTCTCGTATAGACCACACTTACACTAGTTCACAACCCACTAGTGTTCCAGGTGGCTTCATGGGACGAGATGACGTGTTGGGTTTGCTCCGAAGTGCCTTCGAGGTTACTTGTGAAAACCCAAACAATGAATCGTTAAGTTTAGGAATTGAAGTGGGATCTTCAAATGAGTAAGGTGAAGAGCAACAGGCTCACGGTGGGTTTGAGTTCAATAATTGTGGTGATCCTTCACACGTCGAACATCCAGTTCGTTCTACTATTGATGAGACGACCCAGTATCGCAATTTGATGAAAGATTACGATACTGAGCTTTATCTGGGTTGTCAGGATTTCACAAAGTTAAGTTTCATGTTATATCTACTACACCTCAAATGTTTGAATGGGTGGTCTGGGAAATCTCTGACTATGTTGCTTGAGTTTATCAACATGGCATTTCCGATGTGTGCTCCATTGCCATCAAATTATTATGAAGCCATGAAGATTATCAAAGGATTAGGTCTTGGGTATGAGAAGATTCATGTTTGTCCTAATGACTGCACACTGTATTGGGGTGAGCATGTGAATGATGAATTTTGTAATGCGTGTGGTGTGGCACGGTAAATCAAAAACACAACTGATGATGAGGATCTGTTGAATGAGATGGATGGTCAATCGAAAATGAAAAAATCCAGCTAAGGTATTGCGTTATTTTTCGCTAATACCGACATTGAAGAAGATATATATGTCATCTAAAACGGAATCGTTGATGAGATGGCATGACAAAGATCGGACAAAGGATGGGATTTTAAGGCACCCAATGGATTGATTAGCTTGGAATGAATTGGATAGATTGTATCTCGATTTTGCAGCTGATCCTCGGAGTGTTAGGCTTGGCCTAGCTAGTGACGAGTTCAATCTCTTTCGAACAATGAGTTCAACTTATAGCACATGGCCCGTTCTTTTGGTCCCATACAACTTGCCACTGTGGCTTTGCATGAAGCAAACATCCTTCATCCTTTCAATGGTGATTCCTGGTGAGAGAAGCCTCGGTAATGATAT
The DNA here is from genome assembly GCA_023935145.1 of Bretschneidera sinensis. NCBI lineage: Eukaryota > Viridiplantae > Streptophyta > Magnoliopsida > Brassicales > Akaniaceae > Bretschneidera > Bretschneidera sinensis. Next base: position 68,152,420 of record CM043701.1, on the reverse strand, counting down.
TGATATCTTTTTGCAGCCCCTAATGGAAGAGTTGAAACAATTATGGGATGGTGTTGATGCGTTTGATGCGTCCACCAATCAAAGCTTTAAGCTGCGCACTTCTCTTCTTTGGACCATTAATGATTTTTCAACCTATGCAAACTTAACTAGTTGGAGCACCAAGGGGCGGGTTGCTTGTCCATGTTGTGGGGAATCTACGCATTCTGTATGGTTAAAGCACGGGGGAAAGTTTTGCTATATGGGTCATCGTCGATGGTTAGCAGAAAACCATGAGTTTTGTTTTCAAAAGGATTAGTTTGATGGCACCATAGAGTTGGGATATGCTCCTGTTCCACTGTTTGGGCACGATGTTTTAAGACAACTAGAGGGTGGAAACTATAGCTATGGTAAAACCTCTAAGCTTTCTAAGAAGAGGGCAAGAGAGGATGTTGGTACCTCTACGGGACAATTGCTAGTGGATGAAGTTGATAACCTTTTTGAGGGTGTGGATGATTTCCTTGAAAATGTTGATAATGAATATATTCCCATGGATGAGGGAGTTGTAGATACGTTGTGGAAAAAAAGAAGCATTTTTTTTTGAGTTACCATATTGGAAAGACAATCTATTGCATTATAATTTAGATGTGATGCATATAGAGAAGAATGTATGTGATAATTTGATTGGAACAATATTGAATATAGATGGTAAGACTAAAGATAATAAGAAGGCACACCGTGATCTTAAGGAAATTGTTATTAGGAAAGACCTCCATTTAGTTGTTCTTCCTAATAGAAAAGATCACTCGCTTCTAGCATGCTACACTATGTCCACAAAGGAGAAGCAGAATTTCTTGACAGTTTTGGCAAATCTTAAAGTTCCTGATGGGTATGCATCAAACATCTCGAGATGTGTCAACCTAAAGGATCGTAAGCTGTTAAACTTAAAGAGTCATGACGGTCACATATTGATACAAGAAATCCTTTCGATTTCCTTAAAAGCATCTTTGCCTAGACATGTTGTAGCAGTTGTGTCTGAGTTATCATCATTTTTCAAAGCTTTATGCTCTAAAGCCCTTGATCCCCATGAGCTTTACTTAATAGAGTCGCGTGTTGCTTTGACACTCTACCATTTGGAGAAAATATTCTCCCCCGGGTTTCTTTACCATTATGGTTCATCTTATCATTCACTTAGCCTCTGAGGCTAGACTTGGGGGTCCCGTACACTACAGGTGGATGTATCCTGTTGAGAGGTTAGATGTTCAAAGCTATTTTGTGCACTTTCTTTTTTTTGCTATATATTGGATACTTAATTTATCTTTAATTTTTTGGCTTTGCAAGGTATTTAGTGCGCTTGAAATCTTACGTACGTAATAGAAGTCAACCCGAGGGATCAATTACTGAAGGGCCCAATACTTCAAAGGTCTAGAGACAAGATTCAACCGCCCCCAAAGGAACAATGATACTGTAAATTTTTCGGATGAATACATTTTTTCCTCTGGTGGACGGATAATGGGAAAGATTGTGAGTGTTGAGCTCGATGACATGTCATTGGCTCAAGCACATCGTTATGTGTTGCTCCATAATGATAAACTTTCTGTCATTCGTAGGTTAGTATCAATAAAGGAACTTAATTAGTAATCATGTGTTTAAATTGAGTTTTTATTATCTGTTGTTATCACTGTGATGGCTAATAGTTACATAAAAACATCAATTATTGAAGCGAATTTTTGGCTGCTCAAAGGCTAACCAACCGTTCTAATCGACCACTACAAAGTCTCGAACAAAAGTGGTTGGTTGAGAAATTTCCCTCATGGCTTATGAGACAGGTTAGGCATAATAACAAGAGTCCTCGAATGTTATAAGTGTTTTCAATTGTTATAAGTGTTTTCAATAAAACATTGAATGTTGTTGCCTTATATTAATTGTTGGAAAATGTTTAGGTTCCATGGATGATGGATAACAATTATTCAGATGAATTAATTGTCTTTGCTCGAGGTCTGAATAATGTTCTTAGGAGATTCAATGGATTCAACATCAACGGCTTTAAATTCCACACAAAGGAACATGAGAGGTGTAGACGATCTCAAAATTCAGGAGTTATGGTTGAAGTGGATGATAAAATGTATTATGGTGTGCTCAACGATATCAGCGAGTTGGATTACTATGGGACGTTTAAGATTGTGTTGTTCCGTTGTGATTGGGTGGATATTAATTCCCCAAGGGGTTTAAAGAAAGATGGAAGTGGGTGCATTCTCGTGAACTTGAATAGGTTAATACACACTGGTCAGTTATTGAAGGATGACCCGTTCGTATTTTCATCTCAAGTGAAACAAGTGTTTTATGTGCAAGACCCAACAATAAAGGAATGGTATCATGTTGTGATCACAAAGCCAAGAGACCTATATGAAATGGGGGAAAAAACGTAGGAAGAGGATGACGAAACTTATAATTAGTGCATGCCTTCTAATGTAGTGGTAGACGATCAATTAGATTGTATCTCAACTTGGACTAGGATGGACATTGACGAAGATACCAACTAGTTTTATGTGCATTTTCATGTAATTATATTTGGATGTGTATTTATGTGATGGACATGTGTGTCAACGAGTTTTGTAAGGTTTTATTGTAATCTATCGGGTTACTGTTGCTTTGTATCACACATAACAAGAGTTCTGAACTTTTTTACGTACAGTTTGTGGAATGCTATTTTAGAATGTCATAAATTTCCGTTTTAGTTGTATCATTGATTATTGCTTGTTCTTTAAATCCTATTTGAATCACTTATTTGTTCATTTGCTCTCAGGTACTTTGAAGTTATTGATTGCTGCATTTGCTACGACTCCTTGACCATTCCTATCTTTTAGGTGTGGTTTTTCTAATTCTTGTTAACTTTTAATGCATTCTTGATAGTGTGAGGTATAATCATTTTAATGTTTTTATGTATACAGATTGCAAGATGTATAGGTAAAAAAATATCCCTCTATCAGTTAAAGATAACATGTCAAACCAATATGCAGCTGAGTCTTCACACCATCAAGAAGATATTCACCATGAGCATGAGTATCACCTTGATGATGATCATGACTCGCAAAATGATTCTGAGACCGATCCAATAACAACGGGAAGTGATCACAATGATAGTGAACAATACGAGATAATTGGTAATATTTGTATTAGAATACATTCTCTCTATAACTAGTTTGATACCACATTGTTATACTAATTATAAAGTTTATGTTTTCAATGTATAGATTTTGAAGGGAGGGTGAGAAAGCAAACATGTGTCCTGAGAACCTCATAAGTGTGGTCTCTCGAACGTGGGAAAAAAATTATGGTCTACTTCAATGCACGTCATCAACCTATTAAGAAAGGTGGCCAAATGTTAAGTAGCTAGTTGGGCAAGGTTGCGAAGAGAGGGAACCTTTGTCCGCTTAATTACATGGATTGGAAGAAGGTCCCTTCTAGCTACAAGAAGGACCTTGTTATATTGATTCAGGTAAGTAACAACTTAATAACCATTGATTGCCTCCAATTTTTTTTTGTTTTTTTTCCTGGTGTTGTACATGCGTAATCCCTAACACCAATAATGCTTATTTGACATCGATTTCCTTTCTTTGTGGTAGAGGAAGTTCTATTACCCTACGATTGAGACGATAGACAACATTTTGTTGAGGATGATAGAGAAAAAATTGAGGGACTACCGATATGTACTGAAAAAGGACTACGTGAGGAACAAAACAAAACAACAAGTTTTGAGCAATGATGTTCCAAAAGGCGTAGATCAAGACCAGTGAAAGTAACTGGTGAACTACTGGTTCTCTGAGCAGAGTAAGGTTGTTTTAAGATAATTATGTTCATTTGGATTCTCATTGTTTCTATTTTTTTAATAATGACTGATTATTCAATTGGTTTATTATTGGTGTAGAAATATTCTACTATAGGGACAGCGGCACGTGAAAGACAACAATGTCCCCACATGTCTGGTTCAAAGAGTTTTGCTAGAAGACGGGATGAATATGTGGTTAATTTGCTTCATTCATCAAATCTTTCTTTTGAGATGTAGTGTTTTGAGTCACAATTTGAACACTTTTCATACATGGTAGGATATGACACATGGGAATAAGCCCGAGTGCGTAGAGTTTTTTGCTGAAACTTATAAACGCAAGGATGTGACTTTTATTGATGAAGCATCACGACAATTTATGGTAAGTTCACTGAAAACTTGTTGGTTGATCAATAAGTTTTGATATTTTCTTTTTTGGTTAGATATTTATTTTTTCATGTAGTCAATAAAGGTTGATATTCAAATGAGTCATGTGGCTTCCCAGTACTAATTTTTTTTGTCTTTTCTAAGTATCTTGCTGCAACTCTTCATTGCATTATTATTGAAACTGTGTGTTATGCCTTGAAGTGTGGTACTGGATGGAAATTTTGATGGTTGTAGTTTTTGTAATGCGGTGAGAGTTGTGGAAAGACAGTGGGGTTTCTTATTAGTTGGCATAGTTATGTGCTTGAGCAAGGTGCTTACTGAGGAGGTTACATGAATAATTTGACAGAATCATTTTATCTGTTTGTTTCTTCAATCTGTTATTTTTGGTAATTTAGAACTATCCATGGTGATTTCTATTGGGATGCTTGCATGAAGGCCATTGCCAAGGTTGCTTTGTATCTTTGTTCTTGAAAAGATAAGGGAGCTTCATTTTCTTGCCCATTTGATATGAAGACTGAAACAAAACTTGGGCAGGAGAAGTGGACTAAAAGAAGAAAAAAAAAATGGAGGCGTGATCTTTGTTTTGGGTGTGTGGAGATTGAGCTGCTTCCTTTTTGAATTCGTATATTAATGTGTTTCAGGGAGTGATATTTAAAAGGAGGGGTGAGAGGAAGATGGAAAGGACATGAGACTGGTAGGGCCTGTTATGTGTGTATTAAATTATGGGGTTTTGTAGAATTGAATGTTATTTAATGCATTTCACAACTGAAATGAATCAGTACCTTTGTTCAACATGAATTTTATAACAGTGAACAATTTATAGGGTCGTTTGGTAAAGCTACCTTAAAACTCAAACAAACAGCGCCATTTATAATGGTGTTACAATAAACTAATGTTAAATGTGCTTTAAGCTGCTAAATACATCTCACTTAGTGTTGTTGTAACTCTTAAATATTATTTTGGTAAAATAGGCCTTGTGGATTGGTTTTGTGATTGATTGTTTTTTGTTACTTCTTTTTTTTTTTTTTTTTTTTTTTTTTTTTTTTTGTGATAGGTTGTTTTTCATGGTTTACGACATTAGTATAAAAAAATACTGTTTCTGTTTCTAAGCATACTTTCATATATAAAGATAACATAACATAAATTGACGGAGCCTCTCTTCGTGATAACATCATGAACCAAAAAGGGTAACTTGTCACAACTAAAACTACAAGGAATAATCTGTTATAAAGTTAAACAATAAGGGTACAAACTGTATTTTGCCAAATTGCTATTGTCTTGAGTTAAACATCTCTATGATGTCCTTTTATTTTTATTTAGTGATTGAATGATGTCCTCTTTTTTATATATGTTTAGAGACCTTATATTACAACTGTTGTATATCTTGAATGTTGATACTCAAATTAAAATAATTATTTGCATTGAAGGGACTTATCTTACTCCTATGGCTTTTGTTTTCTTTTCATTGGAGTTCATATTTTAAACTCTCGGTTGACTATATATATCTTCAATGTTGATACTCAAATTGGAATAGTCATTTGCATTGAAGGGACTTATCTTACTCCCATGGCTTTTGTTTTCATTTCATTGGAGTTCATAGTTTGAACTGTTGGTTGACTAAGAGGAATTTCAGTTGAATTTTTTAAATCTGCATAGTTTTATCTTTCAAGATCCCTTATATGTTCTTCATGACCAGTTTGTATAAATCTTTTCCATGCATCCATGTAAAGTTAAGATGACTTAATATGGGAGTTTGGGTTTGATGGAAAGTAAAAAAGCTAGATAGATAATGTTGTTTGTTCTAAAACTTTTGGGAGTTACCCTACTTGTCCATATTTTTACTCATATATAACCTTCTTTTTGGTGCATGTAGTATTGAATTGTAACTTAATACTTTTTCTCTAGTTGGCATGCCTATAATGTGAACTGCCTAAGTGTAAATATGCTTATGAAATCCATGGAAAAGTGTAACTATCATAAACTAGAAGCATTTTCAATTTACAACATCTATTTTGCTAAATTATCATGCAGCTGATCTATTTTGCTGTATGTTTGTTTTGCTGAATTCAATTTTACTTTCTATATGACTGAAAATTAGTTTGGATTGTATATTTGTTTTTCTTTTGCAAAAGGTTTTATGGAAAAATAGGAGAAATTCTGCTCGTTTTTCTAAAAAATATGATAAGCACCTTTTGTTTTATGCAAATTTCGCTGTAATTAGCTACTAAATATTCGGAGGAGTTTAATCTTTATTGTTTGCTAATTGTAGGTGACAGCTGAAGCTCGTGTTGCTGAACTTGTTGCAGCTTCAGGATCCTCTGATGCTAGCAATAATTTAGCAATACAAAATGAAGTCTTCACCGAGCTTATGGGTGAAGAGAGTTCCGGTCGTGTCCGAGGTCAGGATTTTGGAGTTACACCCTCTACTGTGTTTGGACTTTTAGCTCAAATGAAGAATGATATGGGATACCATGGGGCCTATGCTGAAGAGATAAATAGTCTGAGAGCACAAATAGAAGAAAACAATCAACAGCATGCGTAACAAATTCAACAAATAAAGGCGAGGCACGATAATCAAATTAATAATATGCAATCCCAAATGGATGAGCTAAAGTCTTTACTGCATCATTTGGTTAATAGAAGACCTCATGATTGATTTCGTGATGCTAAAATAATTTTTCATACAACATTTCCATTACTTTATTTTTGTATGAATTTTATATGTGAACTATGATAGTTTTTTTGTGTAAATAAGATGACTTTTGTGTTGGCTGAAGGAATTTTTATGGATGTTTGATGCATTTTATATATCGAAAAACATTTAATTTTTTTTTATATTTTATGGTATATTTTATTTATTGAAGGGTGAATGTTGATATTTAAGTCAAAATAATGTAAAAACACAATTAAAACCGTACTTTTAGCGGCGCTTTAAAGGGCCGCAACATGCATAAAATGTCCGGAATATAGCAGCGTTTTTAAGCGCCGAAAAAATATGCATATTGCGGCGCTTTCTCTAAGCGCCGGTATTTGCGCTTCAACACCACACATACCGGCACTTGATCCGGCGCTTGTCGCAAACGCCGGATATGTATATTTCGGCACTTTAAAGCGCCGGCGATAACCTTTTATCTGGTAGTGTCTCATGATATCAAAATTTGAAAAGCAGTGCTCTCTACTTTTGCTCCACGAATTGGTCACTTAGGGTGTACGTGCTTCTAAGGAGCTTAAGAAGGTTAGTCTTTGATTCCCTTCTCTATTTTTTGGCTTGTGTGGAATGAATGAAATAGAATAACTTATAATGGCGAAGAGAGCCTTATAGAAGTTGTTAGAGATAGATGGTTTAATATAATTATTTTTTGGTTTATAGGAAAAAAAAATTGCATGACATAGTTCTTTTAGATTTTATAGAGTATTTTTCTTTTTGATAATCAGATTTTAATATTTTATGGAGTTACTACCGTGTAGATAGCTTTCAGGTTGCAACGTTGGGGCTTTTTAATACAATTTTACTTATTAAGAAAATGGTAATTATAAATTCATCCTTATCTTTTAATCTTAATTACAACCCATTCAATAGTTTGCAACTTGGATAACTCAGCCCTTGACCTCAAACTTCAATTAATTTTAGGTGAAAATGTTTAAGTTACCCTTCTTATACATTGGTGAACTTCATAATGATAAAGTAGCCCTTTGTCCATCTATTTCTCCCCTTCACTGATTTCCTGTGTAGATCTTCATCCTTCAACATTGGATAGGTTGTTAATGATTTTTGTTTAATAATTATTTTTAATTAATTGTGATACTCAAGACAAATTTTGTTTTTTTCATGTCAATTAAGTGAAACTTGAAATAACTCGAAGACCAATAAAATAAGGTGGGTGGTACAAAGGTGTAAAGTTAAAGAGAATAAATTAAATTACCATGTGCATAGCACATGACCACTAAACCAAGAACATTTTTGCCATTAAAAATGCCACTTCAGCATTTTAGATGCTTTGTTGGACCAAAATTAATGACAAAGACTGATTTGTAAGGTACACACTAATCTATTGGGTTGGGTTGTCCTAGTTGAAAACTAATGGATTAAGTTGTAATTAAGACTAAAACAAAAGGGTGGATTTGTAATTTGCCCAAAAAAGTAAAGGAAAAGGGATTGTTAAGCATGGAATTTCTCATAAACCATTTATTTTATTCACTGTACGAAAATGGAGTTAATAAAAGACCAGACACTGTTTAGAGTTTTGTGTTGCTCTTCTTAGTAGTTCCCCTAACATTCTATAGTGCCATTCTTATTCCTCTTTGCCCCATAATATTTGAAAACTTTAAGATCGTGTATTTCAATAACCAAAAAGAAAACCCATAAAAAGAAAAAAGGAATTTGAAACTTCTGTTAGACATGTTGACTGCTATTTTAAGATTTCCCATTCAATCTTTCTGTGTTTCTCACGTTAAACTTGTAGCTTTGCTACTCTGGAAATTGGGCTTTTAAATTACATAAATGCACAGAGCATTGATCATTTACCTCCTTTTATCTTTTGTGGAAACCGTTTGGTTGCTTTGCTAAAATAATCCCTTTTGGGCTCATTGACTGTGGTATGGAACTTCATAATGCTTTGCTAGCATGTTCTGATACAAAAGGGTTATTCTGGAGGCTCATTGACTGTTGATATGTAGGATCAAGGCTATGCACCGAAGTCTAAATCACTGGAGGAAGTTTTGAAGTCTAGTTGCAAGATGGAAGCCAAACTGATTGGATACAATGAAACCCCTACAGATGTTATAGCTCCTGATGCTGTTGAATTTGGAAACCTGAAACTGGAAGAACCCTTTGGCTGCAATTCTAATTCCAACAGAGGTTACATTAGTAAAGAAACTAGTACTTGTCCATCCTGCATCATACCAATTAGTCAACGATTTTCATCTCCATCTGATGTAAAAAGAGGGCTTTCCAGTGAGACCACTGCAGATCATAGTTGTGAGACTCAGTCACAGACAACAGGTTTGTTATCGTTAACTTATTATATTGGTCGAATATCAATTGGGGCGATTCTTCTCAGGTTTCGATTCAATTAACTTTTCAGGTGGATCCCAAAAAGGATCAGCAAAATCACGTTTGTACGAAATCTGTGCTGCTAATTATTGGAACCCCCGTGTTTGAATGTTGCGAAGAGGAAGGACCAAGCCACTTAAAAATGTAAGTCCAATAATCAACAATGGTGATGCTGTCCTAATTTTGTTAGGAAAATATTTTCACTGAAATGATCTCAAAATCTACACATTCTATAAGTTGGTTTTTTCTTTTTTAACTTCTTTCTTCTTGTTTTGCTTTCTTCTATTTATTGACAAAATTATCAGTGGAATCCATGTACTGAATGACTGCAATTCTTAAATTCTGTATTCAAATCTTTTGTAGATTTACTTTCAAGGTAATTGTGAAAATAGAAGAAGCCCCAGATATGATTTTGGAGTGCTTTGGAGCACCTAGGATGAAAAAGAAAGCAGCAGTGGAGCATGCAGCAGAAGGAGCACTTTGGTACCTACAACATGAAGGGTATCTATGTTAGAGATATTGAATTAGAGGTGACCTTTTTGCCTCAATTAGAGGAATTCTTCACTCAGAGATCAATTGTTCTATATACTGATGATCTCATCGCTGGTAGTGACGTGCATATGGTAATTATAGCTAATATTGCTTTATTGTAAATATAAAAGCTCTAAACTTATAAGGTATATTGGATTCCAACATCGGAGACTAGATTTGATCACCTTTCTTACTGATGTCAAAAAAAAAAAAGAAAAAAACTTGTAATGTATATTGGATTCCAATGAGGTTATGTCCCTGGAAGGATCATGTTTTGCACTCTCTAACAGTCATCTTCTGATCTAGTATCACAGTTTTATGCCTTTGAAATATTAATATTCATTTGCTTCTAAATTGGTGCACATATTGAAGGGCTTGACCTAGCCTGGCGGGTAGTTTTAAGGGTTCAACCAGGAGATCCTAGACAATTTTAGATATTCGGGAGCAATTATTACTAGATATTCGGGAGCAATTATTACTCCTATCATTCTAATTCTATGTGATGTCTCCAAGCCTATGGTTGGTTTAGAGAAGAATCAGGGAAAATAGAAAGCCGAGGAGACACGTGCGAATTCTTTAAACCAAATTAGTTATGATGGTGATGATGATAAATACTACTTTTTATATGAAACAATTAATATAAGATTTTGTTGACTTCGGTCCTCAATCACAAGATTTATAAGCTGAGCTGATACACATTTGAAATGTTTAATTTGTGTAGTTAATATGTAAAAAAGTTTGATTTAATTGTCAAATGATTCAAAAAATATTGAAGAGATATAATAAACAAAAAATTATGTTAATTGAAAATTGAAATTTGTGTCGACCAACTTTTATTTAAACATAAAGATTAACTACATAAATAAGGAATCATCATCCAACCTCATAAATACTCTTGAGTGTATACTCTATTCTTGAGCTAAGCATTTGTTCATAAGAGTGATGTTGACTAAAATTCATCAACCAATCAAAAGCTAATACATGACAAACCCGAAGGACAACAAAGTAATTTCATGTCTTAAACATGTGATGACAGAAAGGTGGGATCATCCTAAATACTATCAATATGAAATTCTCAATCAAAATAGGAAACCAAAGATTTTAATGGGATTAAATTTACAAAATAAACTATTACTCCACTATGTAACGGAAGGCTGCATACTAGGCACAAGTATATCGTAACTCTATACCTCTTTCAATTCTCTCTAATTTCTCTATTTGAGTTTGAGCATCGAAAAATTTATCTAGAGATTTAAACTCCGACCGAGTTTTTAGTTTATATACCTTTATGTGTGTTAACGTTCATGAATCAACCGCATGAATTTTAAAACCAATAGAATGATGTCATCTGCGAGAACGATAAAAATCCTATTTAAAAGATGTCATTAATAATGAGAAATGGATCAAGCTAAAAACAAATTAAACAGATCTACCCTATGAAGTTCACCAACTTTAAGACATAAGAGGTGTGCACTGCCCAAATAGATGTGGTCAAGGGAGGCCAATCGATAATCCTTCAAATTTTGACGACAAAAGGAAGTTGGATTAATACATACATGCCACCCTATCTTTTGTTGAATTTGGGTTTTTTTTTATCCATCATGCCACGAACGTCGGCGTCACAAACAGATTGCACCACCAGATTCAGTTACCTCCAATCTATAGATCTGAAAGACAAACAACTGGTGCATGTGCTCCATGCATCATCACTGGCATGTGGGTGTGGTTTCAGACACCTGACACAACTCAGCTACATGTAAGCACCATTCAATGCTTTGTCAGCTATTTCAAACCAGCTTTTACCACTTGATTCAAGACTTTGACCGATAGGTTAAGGTATTTCGAGATCGGTTAAATAATTGTCTAGACTAGTTTCAAATGTTTTTCACCATGCTCTTTAAAGATCCCGTGTTAGAATTTCAAATTTCCGTTCCTATAGATGAGTTTCTTAAAAACAATTCTTCATTGAAAGGCTTCAAACACTCCCAATATCCAAACTACCACCACTCATACCACCAAGTCTAATCTAGACTATCTATCTTTATACTTTAAATTTAGCTTCACTGTAATGTCAATTTCTTTTAAATAAGAATTGTAATATGTTGAAATGTTTATGTTATATTTCTAGCTTCCTCTTCGCTCAGACGGCTAAGGTCTAAATCTGACTTGCATATGAAAAGTTACTCACGTCTTGAGTCTCTAAGACTGGTAAAAATTATTGAAACTACAAAATTTATCTTGAAATCCTTGGAAAATTGAATTCCAAACCAAATGCGTGTATGCACCGCTCCTTTCCATCTCCTTATGACTCCGATCTTAATACCCAATGTTGTTTCCTCTCAAGGAGGATCATATAAGCGAGGAAGCTGACCAAAATGGGCTGGCATATAAAAGGATTAGAACCTACCATGTATTTCACCTCCTTTTTATGAGTAGTAAGGAGGCTCCCAAAAAGGGTGCACTTCTAGGTGTTAGATTGTATGTTTGAAACATCTCATTGTTTATGGCATGAGTTCTTTTAAGAGAAATTTTTCGAGGAACAATTGAGGGACATGTCGTCCTAGCATGAAGCCAAGATAACCTGGAAATTTGGAATCACCATTTGACCTTAAAGAGGGTCAATTCCCTTATCATTTGTCTATACAAGATTCTTGCCAAGAGATTGGGGTACGAAAGAAGAAGAATCTAAGGCTTCCCTTCTCCTCTAGGTTGAAACCTAGCCCTTGTATTTTTGCAAAAATAATCAATAATTAAGTTAAACTATTTTTAACTAGATATGAGCATACAATCGCATGCAATAACAATTCAATCCCAAAAATTTGCATATTATAAGTTATATCAAATCGGCCCAATAGCCCACCCAATAGGTTGGGTCAGCTATTTGATCTTCTAGTTCACCTTTTGGCTCGTTTTGGTTCAGTATGAGCTTCTTTGAGTCTGGTTAATCAATTCTTGTTTAAAATTTGAATTTTCACAATTCATTCATCCATCTTGAGTGTCTTGGGTCCAAAGTCACATCATTTGGGATGTGATTCGTTATAATATTCTGAACGAAACTGGGTGTCTACAATGCACAAAGCCAAAATTTGAGCCAAAATCATATGACTTTAAAGGTCGAAATCTGAGCCAAACTTGAAAGACCTAAGAGTCAAAATCTGAACAAAACTCAGGTAACGTAATAGGATAGAATCCAAGCTAAACATTAATTACTTCAAAGGTCAGTCCGATCCAAACTCAGATGATCCGAGAGTTAAATACAAGCTAATTTTGGATGCCTTTAAATGTCAAAATCTAGTAGAACTCAAATGACATAAGATACAAAAATCGAAGAACAAAACTTTGGATAAGTGTGTAAAAGATTAAGATATTTTTAATACCCGTATTCGTAAAGAAAGGGTAAATAAGTAATTTAATAAATATGATATGGAGTTAAAATAACATATATATATATATATATGCGAAAAATTTAATTTTTATAAAACAATTCTTTTAAAAAAAAGACTCGTGGTGGTGTAAAGAAAAAGAAAATGAAAATGAACAAAAAAATTCGTCCAAATAAAAGAAAAAAAGAGTTTAAAATAAAAAGTTTAAAAAAAGGGGACGTGGCAACACCCGGCTCCATGTGTTGCCAAAGAAATCACAAACTCCCTGCATGTTGCACAACAAGAAAGCAAGTGATGAACGGTGCCGTATAAATTTTATTTTATATATTGAATTCCTTTATTAGTTTTACCAAATCCTGTTTGGTTTTCTTCAATCTCAAATCTAAACTACTCTATTTCTTTAAACACTTGGGGACCAAAATAAAAATTGAAAGAGTAAAATTTTGAAGGGATTTATAGGAGAATTTTATAGAGAATCATGGAAAGCTCTAAGAAAAACAGAAGGTGTTGACGATCAGCAATCGGGGAAAATTATTGAGAGGAGCAGGAAAGGCAAGGAGGTGATCCACAGATAGCTTTAAGTTCTACATGGTGAGTTAGATTTACTTTAAGTAATCATGATAAATATGAAACATATAGTGATAATATTTGAATAAATTATTAACCTATGATTTGATGATAGATGAAAGTTGTTTGATGGGTATGAAAGGTATAAGTGATATGTGGAAAGTTATTATATGAGAACTAGTATTATTAGAATAATGAGTCCATTTAATAATAAAGGTGATAAGTGAAATTCCTGACGAACTATGGATGATAAATTGATATGATATATAAGGAGAAGAATTTAGTGAAATTGATCAAATAATAATTTGGGAAAAAAGCAGGATAACCAAATTGAACGTCTAAATACATGCTTGTTTTTGTATTATTGTTCATATGCCTATTTCATATCATTGTTCATATGCATATGCATGAAATAAAAGAACCGGGAGGAGGCTGATCAAATGAAAAACCATGATAGTCGTTATATGCTGGAAATAAATGAAAACCGTGACAGCCGGTATATACTAGAAATAAAAGAATCGGGAGGTGGCCAGTCTAAATGAAATAAAAGAACCGGGAAGGCAGCCGGTTTAAGATAAAAACATGTCGACATATGGGAAGATGTTCCTCAATAATAATTCATGCATTGCATCTGTTTTAAATATTGATTTTATTACTGAAATGCTGATGTGTTGTTTTGTTATTGTAAATTTATTTATAGATGAAAGAGTCTCATAGAAGGACAGTTATGGTGAGAAAGTAACATGGAAGTATGATATGATAAGAACTATCAAAATGGTAGACTATATGATGTGAACCCCATAACGAGGTAATTATGAGATAATTGATGGTCTTAAGGTGAACAAATATATAAGAAGAAGAGATTGATAGAGAATAGGACTTATGATATGTGTTGTGACAATAAGAATGCTATTATCAAGTTATATGAGATATAAATGATTAAATATTAAAAGACTATTTATACAAATTGAATACTTCTAGTAAATTTAATTCATTGAGCTTGCGAAGCTCATTTCTCAATGTTAAATGATTTTAGGCAGCAGACAGGACATATAGTTGGTGAGCTGAGATTCAGACGGATTTATTAGCTGTAAGCCACGTGGTCCACATCCTCAGACTAATGAAAAAAACATTTGTAAATATTCATGCATATTATGTTGTATACAATGTTTAAGTTGAGATTTGAATGATGTATCTCCCCTGTTAAGGGCTAAGGATTGGATGTAAATACTTGCATTTGGTAAATTTTTATTGTTGCATATATGTGTCGTGATGGGATTTTCAAAATGTGATGACACCATCTCGAGGTTGGCCAACCCAGGATGGGTCAATTCAATTTTGGTATCAAAGCATTAGGTTTTATGATTATGTAGACTGCATAAGAACTTAAAGAAGTGGAAGATCTAAATAAACTATATTTTAACGCAGATTCTGAGGATGACACGTTGACGTACTAAAGCTAAAGGTATAGTTCTGAATCAGAGTGGACGTGGTAAACCCCTAATATTTAGAAGAGCTGAAGAAGAGGGGGAGGTTGAGTCTGTGGTTCTTACAAGGGAACAGATTGATAGTGCAATTGGTACTAGTAGAGTTGGGAGAAAATCTGAGGTTAGGATGGATGAATTGAGAGAAGTTCTTGATCGTGCTATAGAGAGGATGAATGCAGCTGAAGAAAGGGCTGATAATTTGCAGAGGAGATTAGAGGAGAGGGGTAGAAGAGAACCTGATGTGGTGAGACAAGAGGTTTATAAGGGAGAATGTGTGTTTGTAGATGAGATACAAGGTGACTGTTTTGTGAGATTTCTTAAGTTTAAACCCCAATCTTTTAGAGGATCTGTAAATCCTGTAGAAGCTGAGCAGTGGATTAGACATGTTGAGAAATATTTTAAGGTCTTACTAGTGACAGATAGACATAAGGTAGCTTTTGCTTCATTTATGCTGGAAGGCGAGGCTTCTCAATGGTGGGAGGATATTTTGCCCAGGGTAAGCACACAGGTAGAAAAACCTCTAACTTGGAGTAAGTTTAAGGATGAGTTCTTTGCAAAGTATTTTCCAGATACCTTTCGGGCACAACAAGAGAGAGATTTTATTCATCTAAGGCAGGGTAATTTATTGGTGACTGAATATGATAGTAGATTCATAGCCTTGTCAAGGTTTTCACCTGAATTAGTGAATATGGAGGAGATGAAATGTAAGAGATTTTTAGACGGATTACACTACAACATTTGTACTAAAATCTCTTATATGGGCATTGGAAATTATGCTATACTAGTGGATAAAACATTACAAATTGAGAAAGATTTGATTGAGTCTAGAGGTAGGATGGAGTGGCTAGAGAGGTCTAGATTTGAGGGACCTAGAGGTGGTGACACTATGAGTGTGCAGGGTGGGAGACCACCCCAGAGAGGGCGTTCCTTGTCACAAGGAACTGTAGGATTTATTGCTTTTATAGCTCAGAGTAATACCGGTGGGACCCTTAGATTTAGGAAACAGGCTATGGGAAGTAGGAGTTATAGTAGAAGAGTAAGTATGCCACCAAAGGGAAGTGGTAATCTGATATATGATCGAGAGATAAGGGTTTACTTCATATGTAATCAAACGGGGTATTTGTGTCAGAATTTCCCTATGCAGATATGCTTTTATGTGGTGAGGGAAACCATGTTGCTGTAGATTGTCCAGTGGGGAAATCTACTAACTTAGGCGTTGGAAGTTTTTGGAGAAGGCCAGTGGGGAGAGATGGTGGATCAGGGAGTGTGCGAGGTAGAGGCCGAGGATCAGTGGCTGAGAGAGGACATGGTAGCCAATTACAGTCCAGAGACAACAGAGTCTATGCATTGACCCAGCAGGATGCACATGCCACTCTTGATGTTGTTATGGGTATGGTATCTATCCTTGATAGGCCTGCTAGATTATTAATTGATCATGGTACAACCTATTCTTTCGCTTCCAGTGTTTATATGAAATCTGTTTATGCTAGTGCTAGTCATTTGATGCATGCTATTGTTGTTGAGGTTCCTACTAAGGATAGGGTTATTATCAGGACAATTTATCGAAATTGTGTGATTTATATGGCTGATAGAGAATTTGAAGTTGATTTATTGCCTTTAGATATGATATATTTTGATTTAATTCTGGGGTTGAATTGGTTATCTGCATATCATGCTTGGGTAGATTGTTTTAGGAATAATGTGGTGCTCAAGATACCTAGACAAGAAGAGTTTAATTTTCAGGGAGAACATAAGATAATTGTTAACTGTCTTATTTCTGCCTTAACTATTAGTAAATGGTTGAAGAAGGGTTGTGAGGGGTATTTGGCATATGTGGTGGATTCTAGCAGGGAGAGTAGGAAGTTAGAAGAAATCTTGGTAGTAAAATATTTTTCTGATGTATTCCCTGAAGAGTTGTCTGGTTTGCCTCCCAATAGGGAGATTGAGTTTTCTATTGAGGTGATTCCAGGATCAGCACCTATATCTATAGCACCTTATAGAATGGCACTAGCTAAATTGAGAGAGTTGAAAGTTCAACTTCAAGAGTTAGATAAACAGTTTATTCGACCTAGTATGTCACCTTGGGGAGCCCTTGTATTGTTTGTCAAGAAGAATGATGGGACAATGAGGTTATGTATTGATTATAGATAGTTGAATAAGATCACCATCAAGAATAGATATCCTTTGCCAAGGATAGATGATTTGTTTGAACAATTATAGGGAGCTAGTATGTTTTCTAAGATAGACCTGAGATCAGGTTATCATCAAAAGGAGGGGGACATACCTAAGACTGCTTTTAGGACACGTTATGGCCATCATGAGTTCTTGGTCATTCCATTTGGGTTGATTAATGCTCCTGCAACATTCATGGATCTAATGAATTAGGTGTTTAAACCATTCTTGGATAGATTTGTGATTGTGTATATTGATGATATTCTGGTACATTCTAAGAATAAAGAGGAGCATATGCAACATTTAGAGATAGTATTGGAAATTTTGAAGAGAGAAAAATTATATGCAAAGTTCTCTAAGAGTAAGTTTTGGTTGAGTGAAATATCTTTCTGGGGGCAAGTTGTGTCGGGAGAGGAAATAGCAATTGACTCACATAAGGTAGAAGCAGTGTTGAATTGAGAAAGACCCACTAGTGTAACTGAAGTTAGAAGCTTTTTGGGGTTGGCTGGTTATTATAGGAGATTCATCCAAAAAATTTCTATGATTGCTGGACCATTGACTAGATTGACCAGGAAGGACGTGAAGTTTAGGTAGTCAGAGGAATGTGAGAGAAGTTTCCAGTTGTTGAAAGAAAAATTGACTACTGCCCCGGTATTAGTGCTTCTTCTGGTGATGAAGGATTTGTGGTATATAGTGATGTGTCACATCAGGGGTTGGGATGTGTATTGATGCAATATGGGAGAGTTATAGCTTATGCATCTAGGCAATTGAAGAACCATGAGAAGAATTACCCGACCCATGATTTAGAATTAGTTGTTATAGCTTTTACTTTGAAGATTTGGAGACATTATCTATATGGAGTGAATTGTGAAATTTTTACTGATCATAAAAGCTTGACGCATTTACCGACCCAGAAGGAGTTGAATTTGAGGTAGAGGAGGTGGATGGAGTTTATTAGTGATTATGATTGTACCATTCATTATCATCAAGGAAAGGCTAATGTAGTAGTTGATGCATTAAGTAGAAAGGCTATAGGGAGATTAGCTGCTATTGGGAGTCATAATACTAGCTTGATGATAGAATTAAGAAGAATGAGGATGCAGTTGAGTGTCAATGATAGATGAGTATTGATGGCAAATATGGTGGTACCATCTTCTATTATTGATCGTTTATTACCGATGCAGGGTAGATATGAGAGGATAAAGAAGATCATACGCGAAGTGTTGAGTGGGAAACCAATTGAGTTTAGAATTAGAGAAGATGGTATGGTGGTATTGGGGCATTGAGTTTGTGTTCCCAGTGATGTGGAGATCAGAAATGAGATACTAATGGAGGCTCCTCAGTAGCACCACGACGTCCAGAAACATGCACATTCTGACCCACTAGCCAACACCGCGGTGCTCCCCAACAGCACCGCGGCGCCTAGAAGGTCGCCCATTCTAGCTTATGCCTAACGCCGAGATGCTCCCCAGCAGCATCGCAGCACGCACATGTATTTACATCTCCGAATTAGACTTTAATTAGGGTTTTTAAACACTATATTAAACCCAAGAATACCCTTGGTCTTTTGTACTATAAATAAGACACTTAGTGTTTAAGAGAAGACATCTTGGCTGTGAGCAAAGACCCAGAAGTTGAAGACAACAACTCTCATCCATAAAAGAGTTTAGCCATGAACCACATGGCTAACTAACTTCCAAGCAAGGTGAAGGGATGTGATGAGAGTCATAAAATGCATCTAAACAATACTTAATTGTTAGCATTTTAGGGTTGATTGAGGTTGGAATTACACTTTTATACCTTAATAACTCTTAAGTGTTATTCTTGAATCGTTGACTTATTTCAATGCATTTTCAGGTACTTTGAGCTTAAAAAAAGAGATAAAAAAGCTATCATCATTTTAAACACGAAGCTTCAATGAATACTCGAGTGAGATAATGGTCACGGAAGAGTCAAGATGAAGAGAAACCAAGAAAGGAGATTTACTAAATTGCCAGAATCGCTCGTACAGATCAATCATTTTTGAAAATTAAACTATATTGATGCAAGAAGAACCAGGAGATGAGCCATATATACTTAGAAAGATCCGGAAGTCTATTTTCTGGAGAATTTTACGGCTTGTAAAAATGATTTTTTTAGAGAAAGTTATGGCAGTTTTAGTAGACAAAGTTTAGGCTGTGCGGGTTGTGTGGGATTTCAGCGTGATTTTGGGCTTAAATCCCACATCACACATCAGTTGAAAAACACATTTCTATATCCCACATCCCACATCGGATTGGAAACACATTGCACTCATGGTATTTCCCTATAAAAGGCCTACTCCACTTCAGCTTTGAGGCATCAATCGGAGCTCATCTGAAATCATTAGAGAGTGACTCCAGAGGGCCTTTAGGAGGAATCCGAAAGTATAAATTTGGAGGATAAGCTGAGGATGATTGTTGAGAGGCCGGAGGCAACTCAAGGAAGCATGAGCCCCATGGCTGGCTAGTCTCCAAGCAAGGCAAAGGGATGAATCCCTAGGTGTAGTTGTTCTTATTTTTCTTTATTCGATTCAGTTGTAGTGGAATTATTTTTGTTAAACATTGTTATGTTTTATTCTTAATTTAATTAGTAGATTTATTATTACTCCGGTGATTGCATGCTTCTTTTCTATATAAGTTCAGTCATGCTTTTCTTATGTGTACCTGTTTGGGTGTGATTGAGTCCGGTAGATCTCTTTTATAGATTTGTCCATTGCTGCGGTATTGTCGTTTAGATATATCGTCGTCTCTTGATAATTTATAAGTTCGGTCATGTGTGCTTGAAAGTAAAGAAGATTTCATAACAATTACATTGGGATTTATAAATGCGCTTTAATTAAATATTTTCCGATTGCCTGTTTGGGATGTGAAACTTGCAATCGAGATAAAAACAACTGAATCAAGTGAGGATTAGAGTAACGAACCTAGGGAGGATTTTCGGAACCTTGTCGTTTCTTATTTATATTATTCAATCTATTTACACAATTTGCTCACAACTCAGATTCTCTCATTTAATCTTTTATCGTTTGAGTTAAAGTTTACACCTTCTTTTGTAATTAACTTGTTTCCCTGTGGAATCGACACCCTAAAGCTGTACTATAATAACTGCGTTATGTTTTGGGCATAATCAAATTTTGGCGCCGTTGCCGGGGAAACGCGCTTAAGTACAAGGAAGCTTGTCAACTTTGAGTGTGACGGTAGAAGAATTGTAAATATTTTTCTTTTCAGCAGTTTGTAAATACGGTAATATTGTTCCTTTATTTTAGTTTTGATTTTTTGATTTATTTTGTTTTATTTATTTCCCCTCTAATTCATTTGGTGTATGCTTAGACCGAGAGATTTGCGAGGTAGATTCATTAGAGGACCTGAACTAGAATTACCCTCTCCTTCCGAGTCTGATAGTGAAACCTCGCCTAGATCAACCAATAGTGAAAACCCAAGTGAGAATTTAGAGGATTTTGTTAACATGGCTGATAACCATAATGAGAATGTTGCTAGGACACTTCAGGATTACCTCCACCCTACACGCACAGCCACACCATCATGCATCATGTTTCCAGCCAATACTCGCCAATTAGATCTTAAACTAGGGATGATTCAATTACTCTTTACATTTCACGGCTTGGATAATGAAAACCCATATGTGCACATTAGAGAGTTTGAGGAAGTAGTCGCGACTTTTCATAGTCAAGATGAAACCGATGACATTGTGAGGCTTAAGTTCTTTCCTTTCGCTTTGAAGGATAGAGCTAAGAGTTGGCTATACTCACTAAGACCACGATCTATAGGGTCGTGGATTGAGATGACTCGGGCTTTCTTTAACAAATACTTTCCCCAACATAAGACCAATGCTTTGAAAAGGCAAATCTCCACCTTTGCACAAAAGGATAGTGAGACCTTATATCAGTATTGGGAAAGATTTAAGGAGTTATTGAGTATGTGCCCTCACCATGGGTATGAGAGTTGGCGCTTGGTGAGCTATTTTTATGTGGGACTTACATATAGAGAGCGCCAATTCGTAGAGATGATATGTAATGGTGGGTTCTTGGAGAAAGATCCTGATGAGGCCATAGAGTACCTCAATGAGCTTGCTGAAAAAGCTCACACTTGGACTGTACCTAGTGCTACTGAAAGCACAAATAGGTCACGACCTATAGGGAACCCAAATGGTGGTGGAATTTACCATCTTAGGGAAGAGGATAACCTTAAGGCCAAGGTCGAGATGCTCACTAGGGAACTAGAGGCATTAAAGACTAAAAGCTCAAAGCCAATACACGTGGTCAATTATGCAAAATCTTTTGAACCATGTTTTGTGTGTGGTGGGGTAGACCATCTCGCCCAAGAGTGTCCTACATTTGTTGATATGAGAGCGATGTATAAGGAACAATGTAATGCCTTAGGCATGTACACGAAGCCTTTTACACCTTTCTCTAATACCTATAATTCGGGATGGCGCGATAACCCCACCTTCAGCTGGAAATCTAAAAATCAGCAGCTTGCACAACTCCCTAGCTCATATTCTGCAACATATCATGCACTTGTGTCTTCTAGGAGTTCTTTAGAAGACACTTTACATACTTTTATTGAGGCACAGGGTAAGACTAATAAAAGACTTGAATCGTTAATTGTGCAGGTTGTTGAAGAACATAAGGAAATAAAGAGCCAAATGTCTAAGTTGATGAGCTACTTGAGTGTGACCGAGCGAGGTAAGTTCCCTGCTCAAGCTCAGTCCACATCCCATGGTCAACACCTGGTGCAATAGAATTTGGAGGAGGTGAATGCCATTAAGATAGTAAGTGGTAAGTCCTTACACATCCCAACAATGAAGAAATCAGAGGATGTGGATGAAAGCCACCAAGCATACACGATGGACTCATTCATGGAAAAGGTCCAGCATCTTAATATATTGGAGTCCACCCCCACCCATGGCTTCACCAGAGCACATATCGAGCCAAAATTTGCTGATGTTGCTGATGACATCCTTGAGGCCCCTCCCAAGCATAGAAGCACCGAATTTGGCAATGAAGCAGTGGCGGATGCATTCAACCTATGTTTTTCAAGGAGGGAATAAGAGCGTCTGGCTGAAGACGTAAAACTTAGCACTCATGGGAGGCAGCCCACAACATATCCTTTTACTTTTACTGTTTTTCATATTTCCTTTCTTGTTTATTATTATTATTTTGTTTTTTTCCAGTTTTACTTTAGTATTTATTTTTCAGGGACAAATAAATGAAGCAGTTCAAATGATCGTGCACAACTTTCAACTCCACGCACCGTTGGTTAAAAAGGGAGTTTCCTTAACTTTTGTTTTTTTTCATTGAGGACAATGCTTATCTTAAGTTGGGGGTGGAAGATATACATTTTTTATTGCATATCATTGAACTGCTTGGTGTCATTTTTGTTTGTTTTTAGCATGCTTGGTGTTTGCCTTAGAGTTAATTTACATGTCAATGATATAAACTTAATTGAGATAACATATAGCATTTAGAAGAAGTTAAATCTTGCTTCAGTTTGAAATTAATTTAAGCATCAATATTCATTTGGTTAAAGACTCTAGTTTGTGGTAATATTGTATGATTAGTCTTAAACATTTAGAGAAATTTTATATGTGATTGTTTTATGAATACTTTTGCGGTCTTGACAAGCTCTAGAACTTACTTGATAATCACTTGAGGCGAATTCCTAAAATGCACACTACTTAGGATATGATATAGCCCATTTTTGAACCGTTTGAGCCTTTCAAACCCACCATTGCTATATTTATTAATAGTCACCTATTTGAGCCTTTTTCTTGAAAAGAAAAATTGAGCCTTGTTTCTTTCGATAAACCATTTACTTACCTTTATGAGCCTAAAAATATTTTATCCTTACCTTTTTTTTTAAAGAACTTAGTTATACACATGTTGTGAGAAGCACTTAAAACTAGTAAGGGTGGAAATATGAAAAAATATCACCACCGCAACCTAAGTACATTAAAGGAGATAAGTTGGTGTTGTGGAAAAGAAAGAAAAAAAAATGAAAAAGAAGGTGAATGGTTATGTGCCAAAAAAAAAAAGAATTATGGCAAAGAAAGAAGAAAGAAAGAAAATAAAAAAAAATGGTGATTTGTTGAAAGAGATGCTCGAAAAATGGTTGAAATAGTTGGGTGTTGAAGTAAGGTTATCTAGTGCTTAAAGAGTTGTGTTCAAAACTAAGAGATTAAGTTCTTCTACTTGTTGAATCCTTCCCGTTCTTTCTTAACCTTTACCTTAGCCTAACGTTACAAGCTTATTAAAGACATTTTGATCCAATGTAGTGTGATTTTTCTACAATAGTGGAGAGTGATTTGAAAAGTGAGCCTATGAAGCTTGTTTTTGTGATTGGTGTCACGCAATTTATTATGTTTTTAGAGGCCAAGACTTGTATTCATGAATATTATGCATAAAATTATCCGGGTGTTTGGATTAATGGTTTGTGGTAAGATGGATGTTAAGAGTCAATAACGATTTTAAGATTGATGTTTGGATTACTTTTGGACTTAGGTGAAATTTAATGATTCTATGTGCCATATGTTATGTGCAATTTTTGAGACAAAAAGTGAATTACTCTTGGTTCAACGCTAGCAACGCTTTACTTTGTTTTTAACTCCTACCATAGAATTCATCTCTTATTTTCGCTTTAATTGCTAGGGATTAGCAATAAGCTAGTTGGGGGTTGTGATGAGAGTTATAAAATGCATCTAAACAATACTTAATTGTTAGCATTTTAGGGTTGATTGAGGTTGGAATTACACTTTCATACCTTAATAACTCGTAAGTGTTATTCTTGAATCGTTGACTTATTTCAGTGCATTTTCAGGTACTTTGAGCTTAAAAAAAGAGATAAAAAAGCTATCATCATTTTAAACACGAAGCTTCAATGAATACTCAAGTGAGATAATGGTCACGGAAGAGCCAAGATGAAGAGAAACCAAGAAAGGAGATTTACTAAATTGCCAGAATCGCCCGTACAGATCAATCATATTTGAAAATTAAACTGTATTGATGCAAGAAGAACCAGGAGATAAGCCATATATACTTAGAAAGATTCGAAAGTCTATTTTCTGGAGAATTTTACGGCTTGTAAAAATGATTTTTTTAGAGAAAGTTATGGCAGTTTTAGTAGACAAAGGTCAGGCTGTGCGGGCTGTGCGGGATTTCAGCGTGATTTTGGGCTTAAATCCCACATCACACATCAGTTGGAAAACACATTTTTATATCCCACATCCCACATCGGATTGGAAACACATTGCACTCGTGGTATTTCCCTATAAAAGGCCTACTCCACTTCAGCTTTGAGGCATCAATCGGAGCTCATCTGAAATCATCAGAGAGTGACTCCAGAGGGCCTTTAGGAGCAATCCAGAGGGCTTTTAGGAGGAATCCGAAAGTATAAATTTGGAGGGCAAGCTGAGGATGATCGTTGAGAGGCCAGAGGAAACTCAAGGAAGCATGAGCCCCATGGCTGGCTAGTCTCCAAGCAAGGCGAAGGGATGAATCTCTAGGTGTAGTTGTTCTTATTTTTCTTTATTTGATTCAGTTGTAGTGGAATTATTTTTGTTAAACATTGTTATGTTTTATTCTTAATTTAATTAGTAGATTTATTATTACTTCGGTGATTGCATGCTTCTTTTCCATATAAGTTCAGTCATGCTTTTCTTATGTGTACCTATTTGGGTGTGATTGAGTCCGGTAGATCTCTTTTATAGATTTGTCCATTGCTGTGGTATTGTCGTTTAGATATATCGTCGTCTCTTGATAATTTATAAGTTAGGTTATGTGTGCTTGAAAGTAAAGAAGATTTCATAACAATTACATTAGGATTTATAAATGCGCTTTAATTGAATATTTTTCGATTGCCTGTTTGGGATGTGAAACTTGCAATCGATATAAAAACAACTGAATCAAATTAGGATTAGAGCAATGAACCTAGGGAGGATTTCCGGAACCTTGTCATTTCTTATTTATATTATTCAATCTATTTACACAATTTGCTCACAACTCATATTCTCTCATTTAATCTTTTATCGTTTGAGTTAAAGTTTACACCTTCTTTTGTAATTAACTTGTTTCCCTGTGGAATCGACACCCCAAAGCTGTACTACAATAACCGCGTTTTGTTTTGGGTGTAATCAGGATGAATCCCTAGGTGTAATTGTTCCTATCTATCCTTATTTGGTTCAGTTGTAATAAGAATTTATTGTCAAACATTGTTATGATTTACTTCTTTATCTAATTATAAGATTTTATCTATTCCGGTGATTGTATCTTTTCCTTGATATAACTTTAGTCATGCTTCTCTTATGTCGAGATTATTGGGTATAATTGAGTCCGGTAAGTCTAGCCTTTAGGTTTGTCCATTACTGCAATATCGTCAACAAAGATATATTGTCGTTTCTTGAAAAACCTCTAGGATAGATCGTACATGCATGAATCAGAAATAAGAAGTATTTCATTACAATCATATTAGGGTTTACACATGTTCTCATTGAATATTTGCCAATTGCATGTTTGGGATGTGAAACGTGCAATCGAGATAAAAACAACTGAATCAAGTTAGGATTAGGACAACGAACCCAGGGAGGATTCCCGGATCCTTGTTACCTCTCTATTATATTTCACAAACCTACACAATTACTTCATCATCAATTTTAGATTCTTTACTTATTATATCGTCTCATATTAAAGTTTACATCTTTCTTTATAGTTAACTTGTTTCCTTGTGGAATCGACACCCCAAAGCCGTGCTACAACAATCGCGTTATTGTTTTGGGTGTAATCAAGGGGTTTATGGGATAATTTTATAGAGAGTCACGGGAAGCTCTAAGAAAAACAGAAGGTAATAACGTGAAGCTTATTTTTGAATTTTAGCATACATGAAATTCACGGAATTCAATGTGGGAATTTTCAAAGGGTGTAAATTATGGAAGAAATGAAGAATAAATTAGAATTTAATATGTATATTATGTCAGGTGTTGAGAATCAACAATTATGGAAAATTGCTGAGAGGAGCAGGAAAGGCAAGGAGGTGATACACGTGTAGCTTTAAGTGCTACGTGGTGAGTTAGATTTACTTTAAGTAATCAAGATAAATATGAAATATATAGTGATAATATTTGAATAAATTATTAACCTATGATTTGATGATAGATGAAAGTTGTTTAATGGGTATGATAGATATAATTGATATGTAAGAAGTTATTATATGAGAAGTAATACTATTGGAATAATGAGTCGATTTAATAATAAAGGTGATAAGTGAAATTCTTGACGAACTAGGGATGATAAATTGATATGATATAAGGAGAAGAATTTAGTGAAATTGATTAAATAATAATTTGAGAAAAAGAAGGATAGCTAAATTAAAAGTCTGAATATATCATTGTTTTTGTGTTATTCTTCATATGCATATTTTATATCATTGTTCATATGCATATGCATGAAATAAAAGAACCAATAGGGGACCGATCTAAATGAAAAACTGTGACAATTGGTATATGCTGAAAATAAAAAAACCAGGAGGGGGCGAGTCTAAAAAAAAAACCGTGACAGCCGATATATGTTGAAAATAAAAGAATCGGGAGGGGGTCGATCTAAATGAAATAAAAGAACCGGGAAGGCAGCCGGTCTAAATGAAATAAAAGAACCGGGAAGGCAGCAGATCTAAGGGAAGACATTCCCTAATAATAATTCATACACTGCATCTGTTTTAAATATTGATTTTATTACTGAAATGCTGAAGTGTTGTTTTGTTATTGTAAATTTATTTTTAGATGAATGAGTCTCGCAGAAAGACAATTATGGTGAGAAAGAAACATGAAAGTATGATATGATAAGAACTATCAAAATTGTAGACTATATACTGTGAACCTCGTAACGAGGTAATTATGAGATAATTGATGATCTTAAGGTGAACAAATATATTAAAAGAAGAGATTGATAGAGAATGAGATTTATGATATGTGTAGTGACAGTAGAATGTTATTATCAAGTTATATGAGATATAAATGATTAAATATTAAAAGACTATTTATACAAATTGAATACTTCTAGTAAATTTAATTCACTGAGCTTGTGGACCTCATCCCTTAATGTTAAATGATTTCAGGCGGCAGACAAGACATTTAGTTGGTGAGCTGAGATTCACACGGATTTATTAGCTGTAAGCCACTTGGTCCATGTAATACCCGTATTCGTGAATTAAGGGTAAAGAAGTAATTTAATAAATATGTCATGAAATTTAAATAATATATTTATGCAAAAGATTAGTATTGAATAAAATAATTCTTTAAAAAAATCGTGAATAGTAAAATATGAATAGTAAATCGTGAATAGTGAATAGTAATAAAAACAAATCTGGATGTCTAGAATGTCCAGAAGAAAGAAAGGAAAAAGAAAAAAATATATAAATATATAAATATATTAAAATATTATTTTCCAAAAAAAAAATCAAAGAAAGGTGGCAGCAGGTGGCAATACCTGCTGCCAAGTGAATTTGTGAGGGGAGAGAGAGTCCTCCACTTTTTTGAAACGTGGAGGCTTTGTAAAATGATGAAGAATTGGGAGGAGGGCAATGGCTGAAGCAAATTTTGCTTATATATATAGATGTATAAGTTGTATACTTAACGATTTCGTTCAGTTTCTTTCAAATTCTTGTTTTCTCAAAGTAATTTGGGACTTAAAGAAATGCTGAAAGAGCAAAATTTTGAAGGGATTTTCTGTGGAATTTCATAGAGGATCATGAGAAGCTATCAATATCAGAAGATAATAACATAGTGTTTATTTTTGAATTTATGATATTTATAAAATTCCAGGAAGTAAAAGTGGGAATTTTCCAAGTGTGTGGTTTATATCAAATTGACGAATAAATTAGAAAATTTGCATAAACATGATCTCAGGTGTTGACGATCTACAACCATAGGAATTTTTGAGAAAAAGTAGAAAGGCAAGGAGGGGATCCACGGGTAGCTTTAAGAGCTAAGTGGTGAGTTGGATTTACTTTAAATAGTCTAAATAAAAAAAAATCAATTATTTGGGGATAATATTAAATTTAATTATTAAAATATGTTTGGGTGATAGATGAAAAATTGGTTTATGGGTATGATAGGAAATTTGGACATGTAGAAATATTTCTCAATGCGAAATGATATTTTTTGGAAATCATAAGTTTATTTGAGAATAAAAGCAATAAATAAATTATTGATGAGATATATTGATGTTTTAATACGAATTATGATGAAATGAATTTTAGTGGATATTGATAAGTTTTGATGGATGAATTGATGTGATTTGAGATGAATCTTAGTGGATCTTGATAAGTTTTTATGAATGAGTTGATGTGATTTGAGACGAATTTTAGTGGATCTTGACAAACCTGGATGTATGACTTGATATGATTTGGGATGAGAGGAAATTTGTAGACCTTTTGTTATATAAATTTGAGAAAAATCAAGATAGACAATTTAAGTGTTTTAAATTTATATATTGTTTTTATATTGCTGTTTATATGCATATTTCATATAATTGCTCATATACATATACATTAAATGAGAAGGAAAAGAACCGGGAATGCAGCCAGTCTAATGAAATAACCGTGACAACCGATATATGCTGGAAATAAAAGTGATACCGTGACAGTCAGTACATGCTGGAAAAAAAAAAGTGACACCGTGACAGCCGGTATATGCTGAAAAATTCCGTGGCAACTGGGACTAAGTTGCAAAGTAAAGAACCGGGAGAGAGCCGGTCTGAGATAATAACAACCTGTCGATAGGTGGGAAGACGTTCCCATCATAATAATTTATGCATTTGCATCTGTTTTAATTATTGCTGCATTATTGAGATACTGAGGTGTGATGTATCCTCATGAATATAATTATAGATGATTGAGTCTCACAGAAAGAGACAGTTATGATGAAAATATTATTGAAAAGCTGAGATGTGGTATATTGTCGTGAAAGATGACTGAGTCTCATAAAAAGAGACAGCTATGATGATGAGATTATTGAAATGCTGAGATGTGGTATATTATTGTGAATTTAATTATAAATGGTTGAGTCTCATAAAAAAGAGACAGCTATGATGATGAGATTTTTGAAATGCTGAGATATGGTATATTATTGTGAAATTAATTATAGATGGTTGAGTCTCATAGAAAGAGACAGTTATGGTGAAAAGACTTATCTAAATGGTAGACTTTATGATGTGAACCTCATTACGAGGTAATTATGAGATAACTGATGGTCTTAAGGTGGACCAAGGATTGAGAATAATATATTGATAGAGAATGAATCTTATGACATGTGTAATGATAGTAGAAAGTTGTCATTGGGTTATGTGAAAAAAATAAAAGATCAAATATTAAAAGACTATTTATGGAATTTGGAATACTTTTAGTAAATTAAATTCACTGAGCTTGTGAAGCTCACCCCTCATTGTACAATGATTTTCATGTGGCAGGCTTGACAAATAGTTTGGTGAGTTGAGGTTCAGAAGAAATTATTTTCTGTAAGCCATGTACGTGTCATCATCCTTAGACTAATGGGAAAAGAAAATGAAAAAAATTATTTGTAAATATTCATGCATGGTACGTTGTAAAGAGTGTTTAAATATCAGATTGATGTAATTTCCCTGTGGAGGGTTGAGGAATTATGAAAATGTTTCGATTGGTGTTATTTATTTTTATTGTTGCATATATGTGTCGTGCTAAGATTTCAAAATGTGATAACACCATTTCGGGGGTGGCCAACCCGGGATGGGTCATTACAATTTTGGTATAAGAGCATTAGGTTTTTCAGATTCTGTAGACTGCATAAAAAGTAAGAAAGTGGAAGATTAAAATGAATTATAATGAACAGTCTGAGGATGACACGTGGACATGCTAGAGCTAAAGTTAGGGTTGTTGATTTGAGAGGAGGTGGTAGGCCCTAATATTTTTAACAAGATAAAGTTGAGTCTGAAACTGTGGTTCCTAGAAGGGAACGTGTTGATAGTAAAATTAATATTAGAAAATGTATGAGAGGATTTGAAGTTGAAAGAGATGAGCTAAAATAAGCTCTTACACATGCCCATGAGGAAATGAATGTAATAGATGATAGAGTTGATAGCTTATAGCATAGACTTGAGGAACAAGCTAGAGTAGTGCCTGATGTTGTTAATCCAGTAATGGTAGATATTTAAAATGGGGAAAAGTGAGTTTATCCATGAGATGCAGGGAGATATAATTGAGCTGAATACTTGTTGTTTAAAGGATCGATGAATCTTTTTACGCTTAAGTTTCGGGAGAAACATGTAAGAGACATTATTTGGTATTTTATCAGTAACTGATAGGCAGATGATTGCCTTTACTTCGTTTGAGTTAGAAGGAGAAATTTTAGAATGATGGAATGATATTCTTTCTAGGTAAGTACGAATATTAATAGACCCTTAACCTGAAATAGGTTTAAGGAAGATTTTCTTGATAAATACTTTCCTTAGACCTTTAGAGCCCAACAAGATAGAGATTTTATTTATTTGGGAGTGAATATATTGAATATGACTCAGTATGATAAGAGAATTGTGGCTTGTTTGAGGTTTGTACCAGAAATAGTAGACCTAGAGGAGAAGAAGTGTACGAGGTTCATAAATGAATTATGTCATATTAGTGGATATATCATTTTAGATTAAGAGAGATGTGATGGAGATTAAGGGAAAGAGAAAGAGTGGTTTCAGAGGCTTAGACATGAAGGTGATAGAGGTGGTGATAGTATGAGTGTGTAGGGTGGGAGACCACCCAGAGGAGGCGTTCCTTGTCACAGGGAACTGAAATGCAGAGTCAAAGGCAAACATGATCTTGGTGGGACCTGTTGTGAGTTTTAAATTACTCGCAAGCGCACGAGTCGTTTGCAGTATAGCGTTGTGCAAGTGTGAGGTCGAATCCACAGGGAATTGCATTGTGAAAGTATACTTTCAATCTAAACTAACTCTATCTTAACCTAGTTCCGAATTTCAGATGATAATTTGCAAAAGAAATTAAAATTAAACTAAATTGATTTTTAAAAAACTAATAATTAAAACACTAAGGTTTCCAAATCCACCCCACCGAAGTTAAGCATATATGTTATAAAAATATAGCCTATCAAAAGATTCCATGAATCCAACTATAAGACAAAAAACAAAGAATATCCCAACTAAACCAAAAGCATCCAATGTATCCGCTCTCAACAAATCACAAAGGAAATCAAATTTAATCGAAAAGCATTCAATGTATCCATTAGATGAAACACAAGGAATATCCAACAGACAATTTAAACTCAATCAATTATAAGATTAACTCAAATAATTGACAGAACATTTATACTAAAAATTGTCAGATTTGTACAAGCAAATCTGAACTACTACGCCAAACAACGGCGGGGCTTCATCTTCAACCTTAGCTGAAGAGTCTAGCCACTCATAACTATGAAACTACAATTCATAATAAAAGTGCTAAACATTTAAACTAAAAAAATTAAATGTAAAGAAATAAATAAATAACTTTACATGGGAGAAATTCCACTCGTTGACGGGCGGCACTTCCCCTCGTGGTGACAAAGCCTTCGAGATCCAACAGAATGCTAGTGGACGTCCACCGGTAAACACCAAAGTGGCTCAGGAATTGTACACTGAATGAGGAAGTGGAGTGGGTCTTATATAGGTAAATACCATGAGTGCAATGTGTTTCCAATCCGATGTGGGATGTGGGATATAGAAATGTGTTTCCAACCGATGTGGGATGTGGGATTTAAGTCTTCACATGCCCTTCAAAACTTCTGTTCACGCTGAAATCCCGCACAGCCCGCACAGCCTAACCTTTGTCTACTAAAATGGCCATAACTTTCTGTAGAAAAATCATTTTTATGAGCCGTAAAATTCTCCCGAAAACAGACTTCTGGATCTTTCTAAGCATATATGGCTCATATCCTGGTTCTTCTTGAATCAATACAGTTTAATTTTCAAAGATGATTGATCTGTACGGGCAATTCTGGCAATTTTAGTGAAACTCCTTTCCCAGTGCTTGTAAACCTGAAAAACAACGAAAACAACTCAAAGTAACAAAATCGTAAGCTAACAAATGTAAATTAAGTGGCCAAAATATGCAATATTTTTCTTTCATCAAATACCCCCAAACTTACATTTTGCTAGTCCCTTAGCAAAACAAAATAAATAAAAAAACCTAAATGAAAAAACAAAGAACATAAAGATAAGTTCAGTATTCATGGTATCCAAAAATTTAAGGAGCATTCAAAATCATGAGATTCATTCATGAGCAAGCTTAAATAAGTCTAACCCATCTTCACAATGAATAAGAATTTAAAACCTAATTACTTACAAGAGGCGTGGTAAGACATCACAAGCTTGAATCAGTGTAAAGTGATTTAGCATATACAGATGAGGTTTCCAAATAACTTCAATGTACAAGGTAATCAAGTCTCAAGATCCACATAATTTCTCATCGGAAAGAACAACGATGGCATAGTTTTTTTATTTTATTTTATATATATATATAAGGCTATGCTATGTTTAGTTCCCTTAAGCTTTCTAATCGACCCATGTAGCGAGTGTTGAGTCAATGACTCCCAAACCAGATGGTTTTAGGGCATTAGGTGTAAAGACACCCCTAAGGACTTACTAACTCGAGTAAAAAAGGCTACGAAATTAAACCAGCCTTAATACTACCAAGCAAAATTCCACCTTTTGACGTGAACACTCACTGCTTACTGAGGCAAGAGGTCCAGTTACTCAGCGGAAAGTTTCGCAATGATCATTATGAATACAATTCCCACATTTTGAGGTGAACATTCACTTCTTACTGAGGCAAGAGGTCCAGTTACTCAGTGGAAAGTTTATTGATGATGATCATTATAAATATTAGAAGTATTGGTTGTTTTTTTTTATTATTTTTTTATTTTTTATATACATGCCCAAGTGTTTATCCAACAAGTCATCTGGTTTCAGTTAAGACAAGGAAACGTATACATTCAACTCACTTATCATACCTCACACAAATATGTGCTGATGTGCTCTTGTTAGATTAGATCAAACATGTGAATTCTCGAAAATGCCTAAAGTAAGTAACTAAAGTTTAAACTCTATCATCAGATCATGTGTTCAAAGTTTTAAACTCACCAATGAAATCACATCACAATTTTTCAGAACAACCAAAATTTTTAGACGAACATGAACATGCATTTATCTTTACGACAAAAAGATAACAAATTAGGACAAAGTGTGTGATGTGTCTCCCATACCCCCAAACTTAAATTACACATTGACCCCAATGTGTGACTAATATGGAAAGAGCTGACCTGAGATATGGAGAACTATCTGGACTGGTATGGCTCATAGCATACCCCCAAACTTGAACTGAAGTACGCGTTGTCCTTGAAAAATAAAAAAACTGGAAAACAAAAAATACTGGAAACAAACATTAATCATAAAAATGCGAAATAATAAATAAACAGAAAAGATAAGCTGTGGGGTGCCTCCCATGAGCGCTAAGTTTAACGTCTTCAGTCAGACCCAACATTAGTAAACATGCCCAACTAAGCGCTCCACCATCTGATCAATAAATAGGAATGGAAAATGATCAGGCCTAGTGGCAGTATTCAACTTACGGTAGTCTATACTCACTCTCCCTCCTGACTGCACTCGAGTTGGAACCAACTCGTCGTCTTTATTTACTACCGTCAATTTAGCACGTTTGGGCATGACTTTAATCAGGCTCACCCCCTTGTTATCAGAGATGGGATAAATGATCCCTGCCTCTAACAGCTTAATATCTTTCGCCCTCACAACCTCTTGCATAGCAGGGTTGAGCCTTCTTTGTGGCTCCCTCGATGGCTTGGCATTCTCCTCCAACTGTATTGTGTGTATTACCAACGAGGGGTTGATTCCCTTGACATCCTCAATAGTCCAGCCTATAGCTTCCTTATGCTCTCTTAAGACGTCCAATAATTTCTCATCTAGAGCATCACCCAAATCTAAAGCTATAATTATTGGCAAAGAATCTGCTGGACCTAGGAACTTATACTTAAGATTGTCCGATAAAGGCTTAAGTTCCTTCTTGGGGGGTTCAGGTGTTGTGGTTTCCTCCGTCTCACTGATCTTTAGAGGAGCAGACTCCAAAGTAGTATTTGCTTGCTCAAACAACTTATCTAAGCCCAAATCCTCTTCAAATTGAGCAAAGCATGCCTCCAGGGGGTCCTCAATACATGATTCATCCATAGTCTCCTCCGTCTCACTGCTCTTCTGAGGATCAGACTCCAAAATGGCATTCACTTCCTCGAGTAACTTATCTAAGCCCAAGTCCTCTCCAAAGTGAGCAAAGCATGCCTCCAGGGGATCCTCAAACTCCTCTCCTTTCTTGGGCGCTTGTAATCTCTCAGGGTAAGGCGCTTTAGGTAAAAATGACCTAGGGAGATCCTTAATGATAGGTGTGGCTGTAGATGGCTCAGCATCTCTCTTTTCTTTGTTGCCACTTTCTTGCCCTTGTATAGGAATTGATAAATTTCCCACCATAAACTGTTCCTTTGGGTTAGGATCAGGTTGACTGGGCAATTTTCTTTCCTCTCCTTCACCAACGTAACTTGCGATTTGATCAATTTGACTCTCTAGCTCGGCAATCGCTTGGGTGTTTTCTATGGTTGCACTCATCACTTCACTCATAGATTGGCTAGTCGTTTTCATGAAATCATTGAGAGCGTCCCCCAATGACTGTGAAACCAACGCTGGCGCTTGAATGGGAGCTTGGTAAGCGGGTGATGGTTCTGGATAGGTATAACTTGGGATTAGTGGAGGAAATTCGGGAGGGTATTGATTGTAAGCATGATAAGGGGCTCCTCCCTGATTCATCAGTTGGTTCTGCTCCCATGAAAAATTAGAATGGTTCCACCACCCTGGATTGTATGTTTCGGAGTAAGATCCATTTGATTCCCAACAACAGTCATTGAAAGCACTCATTTATTCCATGGGGTACTCGGCATATGCTGGCATTGATGGACAATTCTGTGCTAGATGCATGGGACTAGCACAGATGGAACAACTATCAACATTGAATGTGTTGGCAGCATTGAGGGACGGGCCGGTCATTTTCATGTACTCCTTAATGGTGTCCTCTAAAGACTGTGAAACCGGCGCTGGATTCATCCACATAATATTTTTTTTTTACTAACTAATAGAAAAATAAAATTAATTCAGACAAAAAATTCTCACAAACCAAACAATTCCCCGACAACGGCGCCAAAAACTTGTTGTGAGTTTTAAATTACTCGCAAGCACACGAGTCATTTGCAGTATAGTGTTGTGCAAGTGCGAGGTCGAATCCACAGGGAATTGCATTGTGAAAGTATATTTTCAATCTAAACTAACTCTATCTTAACCTAGTTCCGAATTTCAGATGATAATTTGCAAAAGAAATTAAAATTAAACTAAATTGATTTTTAAAAAAACTAATAATTAAAACACTTAGGTTTCCAAATCCACCCCACCGAAGTTAAGCATATATGTTCTAAAAATATAGCCTATCAAAAGATTCCATGAATCCAACTATAAGATAAAAAACAAAGAATATCCCAACTAAACCAAAAGCATCCAATGTATCCGCTCTCAACAAATCACAAAGAAAATCCAATTTAATCGAAAAGAATTCAATGTATCCATAAGATGAAACACAAGGAATATCCAACAGACAATTTAAACTCAATCAATTATAAGATTAACTCAAATAATTGACAGAACATTTATACTAAAAATTGTCAGATTTTTACAAGCAAATCTGAACTACTACGCCAAACAACGGCGGGGCTTTATCTTCAACCTTAGCTGAAGAGTCTAGCCACTCATAACTATGAAACTAAAATTCATAATAAAAGTGCTAAACATTTAAACTAAAACAACTATATGTAAAGAAATAAATAAATAACTTTACATGGGAGAAATTCAACTCGTTGATGGGCAGCGCTTCCCCTCGTGGTGACAAAGCCTTCGAGATCCACCAGAATGCTAGCGAACGTCCACCGGTAAACACCAAAGTGGCTCAGGAATTGTACACTGAATGATGAAGTGGAGTGGGTCTTATATAGGCAAATACCACGAGTGCAATGTGTTTCCAATCCGATGTGGGATGTGGGATATAGAAATGTGTTTCCAACCGATGTGGGATGTGGGATTTAAGTCTTCACATGCCCTTCAAAACTTCTGTTCACGCTAAAATTCTGCACAGCCCGCACAGCCTGACCTTTGTCTACTAAAACGGCCATAACTTTCTGTAGAAAAATCATTTTTACGAGCTGTAAAATTCTCCAGAAAAATAGACTTCTGGATCTTTCTAAGCATATATGGCTCATATCCTGGTTCTTTTTGAATCAATACAGTTTAATTTTCAAAGATGATTGATCTGTACGGGCAATTCTGGAAATTTTAGTGAAACTCCTTTCCCAGTGCTTGTAAACCTGGAAAACAATGAAAACAACTCAAAGTAACAAAATCCTAAGCTAACAAATGTAAATTAAGTGGCCAAAATATGCGACATTTTTCTCTCATCAGGACCCTTGGATTTGGGAGACAGGTTATGGGAACAAGAAGTTATGGTAAAGGAAGTACGTATGCCACCAAGGGGAAGTGGCAATCTGATGTATGATTGGGAGACAGAAGTTTGTTTCAGATATATTCAGGTGAGATATTTATTCCAGAATTATCAAAAATTTGAAGTGCTTTATGTGTGGAGAAAATGGACATGTCAATGTTGGTCGATCTTGATGCAACCCATTCTTTTGCATCAAGTATTCATATAAAGTTTATTGAAGTATATATCAGTCCTTGGATGCAAAATATTTTTGTTAAAGTTTCTCTAGAGATAAAGTGAAAATCATAAATATTTCGGAGGGTTGTGTGATTCGTATTAGTGATAGAAAATCTGAAAATTGATTTATTATCTTTGAATATAATATAATTTTGAGAATGAATTGGTTGTCGACGTATTACACTTGGGTTGCTTGTTCCAAAAAGAATGTAGTGTTCAAGATATGGACATGAGGAGTATTTGGTATACATAATGGATTCTAGAAAGGAAAATAAGAAGTTTAAAGAAATCTTGGTAGTGAAAGATTTTCATAATGTGAGATTAAATTTCTCTATTGATATGATACCAGGTTCATCAAATATAATTGATAGCACCCTACAGAATGATGTCAGTTGAATTGAGAGAGTTGAACGTATCATTTTAAGAATTTTTGGATAAACAATTTATCGGACCTAATGTATTTGGGAAGCCCAATGTTGTTCAAGGAAGATGGAATGATAAGAGTGTGTATTGATAAATAAATTGGTTGAATAGTGCAAGGTGTGAGAGTGTTTTCTAAGATAAATCTGAGATCAGATTATCACCAATTGAAGATAGAGAAGGGAGGCATGCCTAAAATTGTTTTATGACATGTTATGGTCATAAATTTCTTGTGATGACATTTGGATTGAATAATATTCTAGAAACATTCATGGATTGGATGAATAAAATGTTTGAACCATTTCTTGATAATCTTGTGGTTGTGTTCATCGATAACATCTTAGTATATTTTAAGACTACGGAAAAGCAGGTAAAATATGTAGAAATTGTGTGGGAGACTTTGAGGAGAAAGAGATGGTTGATATAAGCACTCTAAGTGTGAGTGTTGACGGAAGGAAATAACTTTCTTGGAACATGTAATGTCGGGAATGGCATAATGGATGATCTATAAAAAGTAGAGACAATGTTAAGTTGGGAGAAACCAACTAATATAACTGAGATTAGAATCTTCTTGGGGTTAGTTGGTGATTTTAGAAGATTATTTAAAAAAAATTATTATTGTAATGCAGTTGAATAAACTGACTAGGAAAAAGGTAAGATTTGTATGGTAAGGGAAGTATGAAAAAAAAAATTCAATTACTAAAGAAGAAATTAACTGCAGCTTCAGTATTAGTGTTTCCTTATGAGGATGAAGTACTTGTGGTGTATAGTGACACGTCACATCAATGATTGGGATATGTGTAACATAGGAAAGTTGTGGGCTATACTTCTAGGCAATTGAGGATTTATGATAAGAAATTTCCCTACTCATGACTTAGAGTTGGTTGCTATTGTGTTTACTTTAAATATTGGAGATATCATCTGTATGGAGCCACTTGTGAGATAGTCATGGGTTATAAAAGTTGGACATACTTACCTAACCAGAGGGAGTTGAATTGGAGGCAGAGATGGTAGATGAAGTGGATTAGTAACGATGATTGTAAAATTCACTATCATCTAGAAAATGCGAAGATGATAATTGATGCATTGAGTAGAAAGTCTACAAGAAAGTTAACTGCTATTGGGAGTCCTTATATGAAATTAATGATAAATGTAAGAAAAATAAGAATGAAGTTGAATATCAATGATAGAGGATCATAGTTAATAAATATGGTTGTACAATCATCCATAATGAAATGTTTTAGAGATGCGAGGTAGCGATAAAGAGATAGAAAAAGATTAAGCATTGAGTACTTATTAGAAAGTAAGATGAGTTTAGAATTGAAGTGAGAGTATTTTTGTATTGGAACTTGGAAATTGTGTTCCAAATAATGCGAAGTTAAGAGAGGAGATAATGAGAAAGGTATATGATGATGTAGATTCGATGCAACTAAGTAACAATAAGATGTACACAGGATTGAGACTGAAATTCTGATGGTTAGGATGGAAGAGGGATGTAGCTGAGATTGTGAGGTTGTATGAGGTACCATTGGTCATAGTGTCAAATAAAGATGCTATATTGGGAGAGGATTTCAGCAAGGCACGGGTACACAGTGGCAATTTAATATAATTTTCATGCTCATATTGGATTTTGTTTTGAAATACTAAAAGATATGCTAAGGACAAATATGATGAATTTCTCAGTAAGTTGAGATGCTTACATGTCATTGATTGAAGTTGTTTATCATAATCAGTATCAAATTTGTATTGGAATGGCACTCATTGAGACATTGTATGATAGGAGGTGTGAAACTCCTATATGTTAGGAAGAAATGGAAGAGAAAAATATATCTGGTCTTTATATTATTGAGCTAACAATAGAGATGATCGAATTTGTTAGAGAAAACCGTAAAGCAGCCTAGAGTAGACCTCTTGAGTCTCAAGTAGGTGATTGGGTGTATTGAAAAATGTCTAAATGAAAAGGTGTATTGGGATTTAAACAGAAAAGGAAAGTTGAATCCGATGTATGTGGGACCCTCTGAGGTTGTTGAAAAAGTGGGATTAGTTGTGAGTAACCTGGATTTGCCTCCAGAATTAAAACATTTATATAATGTATTTCATGTTTCACTTTTAAGAAAGTGTTTACATGATATTTCGTGCTAAGTTATAGAAATTCAGAAAGATTGGGCTTATATACAAGTAACAGTGAGAATTTTGAACAAAGAAAAGTCTTGTGTAAAAGAATAATTTCACTAGTGTAAAGTTCGGTGGCAGAAAAAGGATGTTGAAGAGATTTCTTGAAAGTGTAAGACAAGTATTAAGAAGGATTATTTATATTTGAGTATGAAGTAAAGTAAAGAAATTTCGAGGACGAAATTTTTGTAAGGTGGGTAGAATTGTAATACCTGTATTCGTGAATTAAGGGTAAAGAAGTAATTTGATAAATATGTCATGAAATTTAAATAATATATTTATGCGAAAGATTAGTACTGAATAAAATAATTCTTAAAAAAAATTCGTGAATAGTAAAATATGAATAGAAAATCGTGAATAATGAATAGTAAAAAAATAAATCTGGACGTCTAGAACGTCCAGAAGGAAGAAAGGAAAAAGAAAAAAAAAATATATATATATATTAAAATATTATTTTCAAAAAAAAAAGTTAAAGAAATGTGGCAGCAGGTGGCAATACTTGCTGCCATGTGAATTTGTGAGGGGAGAGAGAGTCCACGTTTTTGAAACGTGGAGGCTTTGTAAAATGCTGAAGAATTGGGAGGGGGGCAACGACTGAAGCAAATTTTGCTTCTATATATGTATAAGTTGTATACTGAACGATTTCGTTCAGTTTCTTTCAAATTCTTGTTTTCTCAAAGTAATTGGGGACTTAAAGAAATGTTGAAAGAGCAAAATTTTGAAGGGATTTTCTGTAGAATTTCATAGAGGATCATGAGAAGCTATCAATATCAGAAGGTAATAACATAGTGTTTATTTTTGAATTTATGATATTTATAAAATTCCCAGGAAGTAAAAGTGGGAATTTTCCAAGTGTGTGGTTTATATCAAATTGACGAATAAATTAGAAAATTTGCATAAATATGATCACAGGTGTTGACGATCTACAACCAGATGAATTTTTGAGAAAAAGGAGAAAGGCAAAGAGGTGATCCACGGGTAGCTTTAAGAGCTAGGTGGTGAGTTGGATTTACTTTAAGTAGTCTAAATAAAAAAAATCAACTATTTGGTGATAATATTAAATTTAATTATTAAAATATGTTTGGATGATAGACGAAAAATTTATTTATGGGTATGATAGGAAATTTGAATATGTAGAAATATTTCTCGGTGAGAAATGATATTTTTGGGAAATCATAAGTTTATTTGAGAATAAAAGCAATAAATAAATTATTGATGAGATATATTGATGTTTTAATATGAATTATGATGAAATGAATTCTAGTGGATATTGATAAGTTTGGATGGATGAATTGATGTTATTTAAGATGAATCTTAGTGGATCTTGATAAGTTTTTATGAATGAGTTGATGTGATTTGAGACGAATTTTAGTGGATCTTGACAAACCTGGATGTATGATTTGATATGATTTGGGATGAGAGGAAATATGTAGACATTTTGTTATAAAAATTTGAGAAAAATTAGGATAGACAATTTAAGTGTTTTAAATTTATATGTTGTTTTTATATTGCTGTTTATATGCATATTTCGTATAATTGCTCATATATGTATGCATTAAATGAGAAAGAAAAGAACCGGGAAGGCAGCCGGTCTAATGAAATAACCGTGACAGCCGGTATATGCTGGAAATAAAAGTGATACCGTGACAGCCGATATATGCTGGAAAAAAAAAAGTGACACCGCGACAGCCGGTATATGCTGGAAAATTCCGTGGCAACAGGGACTAAGTTGCAAAGTAAAGAACCGGGAGAGAGCCGATCTGAGATAATAACAACCTGTCGATAGGTGGGAAGATGTTCCCATCATAATCATTTATGCATTTGCATCAATTTTAATTATTGCTGCATTATTGAGATGCTGAGGTGTTATGTATCATCGTGAATATAATTATAGATGATTGAGTCTCACAGAAAGAGACAGTTATGATGAAAATATTATTGAAAAGCTGAGATGTGGTATACTGTCATGAAAATATTATTGCATGTAGATCACCAAGGATTATCCCTATACGTGGAAATTTTCCATAGCGAAAGAAGGTTGGTTAAACTTCTCCTTCTTGAAAAATAAATTGTTAGTATGGTTTATGTGTTAAAACCACATTAAAAATGGACCAGATTAATTTAGTTCATTTAATAAAATTAATCTTAAGGCATCCACTAGTTTCTTATCATTTATTTTCTCCTCACTAGTTATATACTTTTCTTTAGTTAGTTACTAGTCATAATGTAGTCTCCCTTTGATAAATGAGTTAATGGTAGTTTTGATGTTCTTTCCTTTAGTTTAGTACCTTAAGAATTTTTATATCTTCTAAGTTAGATGTGTTATTTTAAGTTGTCATTAACTACATGTACAGTTTAATTCTTTTGGAAGAATTTTGGACCCCCTTGGTCCTTATTAATTTTGGGCCCCCTTTGGCCCATTAAAAATGTTACTAGTCATTTTTTAATCTTCTATTTAAAGTAGCTTAGTTTATTTCATTTAATTTAATCTCTAAGTTTAATTTGTCTAAGTGCAATTAACTTAGTTTCAATATAAATCCGCATGAACTCACACACTTTTGCATGCACATCACACACACTTACACACTTTTTTCGCGCATATTCCATAGACTCATATATACTTGAGCACACATATACGCTGTCGCATGCATGCATACATTGCCGTATGCATGCAGACACTACCGCATGCACGCATACACTATTGCATGTACCCACACACATATGCATGCTATCCCACACACTCACATACTGTTGCACACACTTGCGCAGACTTTTGCGTGAACCCAACACACACGTGCACGCATCCGCATGTGCACACACTTAGAATTAATCCACACGCATGTCATTTATATTTAATTTAATCTTCAAATTTAATTCATCTTGTTTAAAATAACTTAGTCCTAATCCATCTAATTTAACTTACATAATTAGCTCATTTAGTTTAAATGCGCGAATTTTAATTTATTTCTTATTCTTAATCCATACTTTGTAAGTAGTTTTAATATTTTCCTTTGTTTCATATATAAAATAATTTATCTTCTACACATACTTACTTTTATCTCACTTATTTTTTTTACCTCACTACTTTAAAGTTGTTGTTTGGTTTCACTTTATTTGAACATGAATTGTAAAATGGGTGTTTGGTTTTCTTATTAGTGTATGGTAATAGTATTTGAATAAAAAATTCAATTAATTTTCCTTGAAACACAAAGGGCTAGACTTTGGTCTAAGTATGAGAGACAACTTTAAATCCTCACTCTTTTATACCAAGATATCCTGAGCCTTGGAATTTCTCACATAGACCAATGATAAGAGAATTGACCCTCTTCAACATCAAATGGTGGCTTCTTAGCCGTCATCCTTGCTTTATGCTTGGATTATAAACAACCCCAATACATTAAAAGCACACCCATAACGGGAGCCTCCTTACTAATTATAAAGGGTTTGTATTAGACTTGGTAGGTTTAACATCTTTTCCACATGCCTACTCATCGTAATCCGCACACTCACCATATCCACCTTCTTTAATGGGAGTGGACTTGGTTAATAAGCCAGATGCATGGGCCTTAGGTGGAAAAGAGCGATGCCTATAGTTGGTGACTTTACTAGGAAGATTTAACCTTAAAGTGTTTCTTAACATTTTTTTTGAAACATTACTTTTTAGTTATTATTTTATACTTCACTTTGCACACTAGCACTCACTCTTTGCTCTCGATAGAGTAAACTAGGGAGCCCGTTACCTCTTGGTTTCTGGTGTGACCCCCATTTGCTTATCATCAGTCCTTGATGCGGGACAAGTTCTTCTTGGTTCTTGTTTGTGTAACGAAGGTTTTCTTATGCGTTTGTATTCTTGTGGTCCACCTTTCAGGCTATTAGAGGAGCATGATAGCATCCTTCTAGCTATGGAGTATCTGAGCCCACTAGAGTTATAAGGAAGCCTAACTTTTTTAAGTAAACCCTATAACCTTCCAATCTAGGACATTGACCCTTTCTAACCCTTTGCTTTATTGCATGTATTTACCTTCACATCACATGTTAAAGAAAAGATAAAATAAATGTTTTTGATAACATGTTTGGTAATTTAGTGTTTCTTTTGACTAAATCACAATCAAATAAATTAACCTAAATGTTGGGCCTAGGTTGGCCCAAAATAGTGGATTTTCTCTTAGTTAAGTCTTGTTAGTTTGACCTTATTAAGGAGCTCATAAAGGAAACTAATAGCGATTGGACCTTAACCCAAGAAACATAAAATGAATGTGACTGAAGGCCCACAGATCAAGTGAAAATATCCATGATAAGGGCACTCTTCATCAGTCATTTGGGCTTCTTGGATTTAGCCCTAATATCCATTATATTCCAAACCTCTTAGGAGACCTAATGATGTCAAATCCACAATACTTAACTATAAGAAGGCCCATAAGAGATTGAAGGGGCCCAGACCAAGGAAGTTTGATTGTAATTTAATCAAATGAAATTTCCCTTGATTAAATTACAACCAAATAAAGTGAACCCAATAGCCCAATATGGAGCCCAATTTGCTTCCAAATAGAGGATTTTCTCTTAGTTAAGGTAGATTGACATCACTGAGAAGCCCATCAAAAGAAACTAATGTTGATTAGGCCCTAACCTAAGAAATCTAAAATGAAAGTGACTGAACACCCAAGGATCTAGTAGGGCGATCCAGGTAAGGAGCAATCTTCATTTTTTTGTTTGGGCTTCTTGGGTTTAGCCTAAATTACCATAAGATTCAAAACGCTTTGGAAAGCTAGTTGATGTCAAATCCACCACTCTTAACTATGAGAAAAGTAAGAAAATTTGATTGTAATTTAATTAAAGGAATTTTTCCTTTATGTTTCTATCTTCACCTAATTGGGCTAATTGAGAACTTATATGAAAGTGGACTTTAA
The DNA here is from genome assembly GCA_023935145.1 of Bretschneidera sinensis. NCBI lineage: Eukaryota > Viridiplantae > Streptophyta > Magnoliopsida > Brassicales > Akaniaceae > Bretschneidera > Bretschneidera sinensis. Next base: position 68,107,683 of record CM043701.1, on the reverse strand, counting down.
TTCATTCAGTGGGCCTTTGGATACAGAATCAAAACCCATTGACAAAATTAAAGTAATACTATAAATAAGAAAGCATGGCAAAATGATTCACAAGATAAAGAACTCATCAAGTTAATGCTATAAACTATCAACTCTCTCATTTGTTACATTAATTTTCTCAAGAGCATGAGCAAGAGCAAGAGATTCTATTAGCTACTTTCTTTCAACTCTAGATTCTCTTATACCCCTACTAGTATCAGTTATACTATCAACATGTTCCCTTCTAGGAACCACAGACTCAGACTCAACTTTCATCTCAACTTCAGCTCATTTAAAAATTAGGGCCTACCACGCCCTTTCGAGTTAATAACTCTATCTCTACCTCTAACACGTCCATGTGTCATCCTCAAACTATTCATTAAAATATAATTTATTTTAATCTTCCACTTTCTTTCTTTTTATGCAGTCTACAAAATCATAAAACCTAATGCTCTGATACCAAAATTGTAACAACCCATTCCGGGTTGGCCACCCCCGAGATGGTGTCGTCACTTTTTGAAATCCTAGGATGACACTATATGCAACAATATAAAAACATCAACTGAAATATCTACATATATAAATCCTCAACCCTCAACATGGGAGTTACATCATTCAGATCTTCATTGAACAATATATACAAAATAGTATGCTTGAATATTTACAATTTGTTTTTCATTAGTCTGAGGATGTGGACCACGTGGCTTTCAGATAATGACTCGACTTGAAAATCAACTCACCAATCTATCTGTCTTATCTGTTACTTGAAATTATTTAAAAATGAGGGGTGAGCTTCACAAGCTTAGTGAACTAAATTTATTAAAATTATTCAATTTGTATAATTAGTCTTCCAATATTCATTCATCTATATCTCATATAATTTGATAGTAGCATTCTATTATCACTACTCATATCATAATCCTCATCCTTTATCAATCTCTTCTTCTCATATATTTAGTCATATTGAGACTATCAATTCTATCTCATAATTATCTTGTTATGAGGTTCACAACATATAATCAATCACTCAGATAATCCTTATCATGTCATATTTTCATATTTCCTTCTCATCATATCTGTCTCTCTATGAGACTTATTTATCTATCAATAAATTTACAATTAGAATAAAACTTTAGCATCTCAAGCACTAATGATCAGTATTTAAAATAGATGCAATGCATAAATTATTATTTGGGAACATCTTCCCACATGTCGACATGTTTTTATCTTAGACCGGCTACCTTCTTGGTTCTTGTATAAATAGGCTGTCACGATTTTTATTTATCTCCAGCATATACTGGCTGTCACGGTGTTCGTTTATCTCCAGCATTTACTGGCTGTCATGGTTTTCATTTATCACCAGCATATACCTGATGTCACGGTTTTCATTTATCACTAGCATATACCAGCTGTCACGGTTTTCATTTATCACCAACATATACCGGCTGTCACGGTTTTCATTTATCACCAGCGTATACCAACTGTCACGATTTTTATTTAGACCAGCCCCCTCCCAGTTCTTTTATTTCATGCATATGCATATGCATATGAACAATAATAATAATAAAAAGCATACATTCAGACATCCAATTTAGCTAACAAAATTTTTCTCAAAATTATTATTTGATTATATTCGTTAAATTTTCTCCGCATATATCATATCAAATTTTCAATCATAGTTTGTCAAGAATTTCATTTATCCCTTCATTATATATTTAATCAACTCATTATTTCAATAATAATACTTCTTATATAATACATCTCTAACATATCAATTATTTCTATCATACCCATCAACCAACTTTCATCTCTCATCAAATCATATGTTAATAATTAATTCAAATATCATCACTATATATTTCATATTTATCTCGATTAGTAAAATTAAATCTAACTCAGCACGTAACACTTAGAGCTACCCGTGGATCACTTTCATGCCTTTCTTGCTATTTTCAGTAATTTCACCCGATTGCTATTTGTCAACACCTGACATAATATTTATGTTACAATTTCTAATTTTTTCTTCAATTCCTCCAGAATTTATACCCTTTAAAATTTTCGTATTGAGTTCCGGGTAATTTCATGTATGCTAAATTTCAAAAATAAAATTCACATTATTACCTTGGTTTTTCTTAGAGCTTTCCTCGACTCTCATTAAAATTCCTCTATAAACCTCTTCAAAATTTTACCCTTTCAACCTTTATTTCAGTTCCCAAGTGTTTACAGAAATAGAGTAATCTAGATTAAAGAAAGAAGAAAACCAAATTGGATTTGGTAATAAATAAATAAACAAAATAACCAAAACCATTTTGTTATATATTCAACTGATGTGCCATCGTTTCTGTACACATTTCTTTAATTTGTGCCTTGCATGCAAGGTGAAGGCTGCACCTGGTGTCCAGGTGTTAGTCTTTGCCTTGTTTTTATTTCTTTTCCCTTTTGACGCACGTTCGTTTTTTTCTTTTTTTTTTGTTTGTCCTCTAAACATGGACACGTCATTTTTTTTCCTTTTTCGTTTTTCTTTTGACACAAACATCCATTTTTTTCCTTTTTCTTTTTTCTTTCTTTTTTGTTTGTCCTCCAAACCTGGATACTTCAATTTTTTTCAAAAGAATTATCTTATTCAATAATAAATCTTTCACACATATATATATATATTATTTTAATTTTATGTCATATTTATCAAATTACTTCTTTACCCATACTTTAAGAACACGAGTATTACAATTAATAACTTGCTATTTGACCTTAACAGGGGTTAATTCTATTTTCATTGGTCCCGCGAGAGATTTCAAGGCTCAGGTGATTTGGGTACAAGAGAGTGAGGAATTAAAGCTCCCTCTCTTGCCTAAAAAATAGACTAGCCCATTGTGTTTCAATGAAAATTATTCAAAACTTTAATTTAAATCTTATTACCATACACTAATAAAGAAGAATCATACATTCAAAATTTATATTCTAATTAGATGACATTGAATATTATATAAACAAATGCATAACTGAGAAAAGAAAAGGTGTGCTTTAGACATGAAACAAAGGAATAATCAAAATCACTTGTAATGTATTAATGAAGGCATGCGAATTAAACTAATTTGATTAAACATACAAATTTAAAAGTATGCGGGTTAGAACTAAGCTAAACATATTGATTTGAATAAATGGACAAAAACTAAGCAAATGATCCATAACAAATTGAAAGAAAGCACATAACTTAGAAAAAAAATGAAATGAGCATCATAAATGAACTAAGATAAAAATGAACATTGAAGTTACCATGGATTTCATTAAATAAAATAAAACTAAATTGTTTAATCCATTTTCAAGATGGTTCAAACATATAAAGCATGTTAGCAATTATATTTCATAACCAAAACAAATTTAACCAACCTTTTTGGCTAAGGAAAGTTTTCACGCGTGGGGATAATCCTCATAGATTTTGCGTGCTTTTGTGGATTTTTGTAAATTTGGAGATTTGGTTTGATTGTGAATTAGAAGACATTTGCTAGAGTATGGCCGGTTTGAATTAGAAATAGATAAATGAGTCTCACAGAGAGACAGTTATGGTGAGAAAGAAACCTAGAAGTATGATGCGATAAGAACCATCTAAATGGTAGATTTTATGATGTGAACCTCATTGATGAGAGTCGTAAAATGCATCTTAAACTGTGCTTATTTGTTAGCATGTTAAGGTTGATCTAGAGTTTTATTACTCGTTTTTTCCTTAACAATTCTAAAGTATCCTTTTTGGATCATTGACTTAATTCGATGCATTTTCAGGTGTTTTGAGTCCAGAAGAGATGATAAAGAAATCCATGTTTAAAGCTCCAAAAGATCTTGAGTGTCGGTATTTGTATTTGTCCAAGGTTTAGACATATCCAAACATGATTCAACAATGATTAAAGTCTAAACCAAAAGCTGGAGTAACAAAGTAAAATGAGTTAAAAGACTGCACACAAGTGTGTGCATCACTTTGGAGCAAGGTGAGGGTGTGCACACTAGAGTGTGTACTTTGCATACATTCAGAATGGAGTGTGCGCACAAGCAGTCCAGCGCCGCACCCCTCGCCATCAGCGCCGTGCCCCTCGCCATCAACGCCGCGCCCCTCGCCAACAGCTGCAGTCTTCACTTTCCAGCGCCTAGGTGCACACATGGACAACACATGCTACTGGACCCACCTTCACTTTCCAGCGCCCAGGCGCACACTCAGACAAAGCCGACTGCGTGCACATGCTGCTGGACCCACCTGCACGTTCAAGCCTTCACTTTCCAGCATCCAAGCGCACGCTCAGACAAAGCCAGCAGCGCGCACATGCTGCTGGACCCACCTTCACGTTCCAGCCTTCACTTTCCAGTGCTCAGGCGCACGCTCAGACAAAGCCAGCAGTGCGCCCATGCTTCTGGACTCAAATTAAGACTCAAATTAAGGCTGTGCAAAGACAGGTCTCCCTCGCGGGCTATAAATATATGCTTAAGGTTTGCAGCCGGAGGCGAGCTCGGAGAGAAAAAGACAGTTTTTGGTAGATACAAATTAGAGAAGTTTTTAGCATTCCCGTTTAAGTTTTCGTTGGTTTGAAATCAAGGAGAGAACATCCACATTGTTCTTCCACCTTGAGCTCCGTGGCCAAGAAATCAAGGGGAGAACATCTATATTATTTTTCCACCTTGAGTTTCATGGCCAACTAATCATCAAACAAGGGAAAGGGATGAATCGTTAGGGTTTTATTGTTCCTTATTTCCTGTTCTTGATTCATTTGTATGGACTTATTGTTAAAACATTGTCTATAATTTACTCTTTGATTAATTAAGAAGGATTTGAGTTCATGTGATAGCTATATTCTATATTCTTCTTCTTTTAGTTTCTCTCAATCCGGTGACTGCATCCTTCTACTCCACATAAGTCTAGTCAAGCTCTTCTTATGTCAAGTTGTTTGGATGTAATTGATTTCGGTATATTTATCTTATAGATCGGCCATTACTGTGATATTATTATTGCAAAATATTGTCGTTTCTTGCTAATCTATAAGATAAATCATGTGTGCTTGAATTGAAATCAAAGAGTAATTTGTAGCAATTATATTAGAGATATAAATGTGCTTGATTGAATACTTTCTGATTGCCTGTTTAGGATGTGAAACTTGCAATCGAGATAAAAATTTGAATCAAGAGTGGAAATAGGGAACGAACCTAAGGAGGATTCCTGGAACCTTGTTATTTCTTATTTATATTCCTCGTTATATTCGTGCAACTCTTTTACACAATATTGCATTATCAAAACTCATATTCTCTCATTTAATCATTATCGTTAGTGTTAAAGTTTACACATTCTTTTGTAATTAACTTGTTTCCCTATGGAATCAGCACCCCAAAGTTATACTACAATAACCGTGTTATACTTTGGGCGTAATCAAATTTTGGCACCGTTGCCGGGGAAACACGCTTAAGTACAAGGAAGCTTGTCAACTTTAAAAAAAAAAAAATTCTTAAATATTTTTCTTTTCAGCTCTTTGTAAATACCGTAATATTGTTCCTTTACTTTTATTTTCTAATTTTATTTTATTATTCTGTTTTATTTATTTATTTGTTTATTATTATTTTTATTTATTTGTTTATTATTCTGTTTTATTTATTTATTTTAATTATTTATTATTCTGTTTTACATATTTTATTCTCCCTTTAAATTAATTGGTGCATGCTTAAACCGAGAGATTCGCGAGGTAGATTCATTAGAGGACCCGAATTAGAGTCACCCTCTCCTTCCACGTCCGTTAGTGAAACCTCACCTAGATCATACCATAGTGCACCCCCATCCGAGAATTTAGAGGATTTTGATAACATGGCCGACAATCACAACGAAAATGTTGCTAGGACACTTAAAGACTATTTGCACCCTAGCCGAACGGCCACACCCTCTTGTATCATGTTCCCCCCTAATGCCCCACAAGCTGAGTTTAAGTCGGGCATGATACAATTGCTACCAACTTTCCATAGGTTTGAGAATGAAAGCCCCTACATCCACATTAGGGAATTCGAGGAAGTAGTAGCAACCTTTCAAAATAGGGCTGATATGGTGGACACTGTCAGACTCCGGTTTTTCCCTTTTTCACTTAAGGAAAAAGCCAAGACTTGGTTGTACTCGTTAAGGCCTAGGTCTATTGGTAGTTGGGATGAGATGACCCAAGTTTTCTTCCAAAAACACTTCCCAACCCATAAGACCAACAACCTTAAGAGACAAATCTCAAACTTTGCACAAAAGGAGAGTGAAACCTTATATCAAGTTTGGGAACGTTTCAAGGACCTTTTAAATTCTTGTCCACACCATGGGTATGAAAGTTAGCGGGTAGTCAACTATTTCTATGATGGAGTCCTAAGTAGGGAGAGGCAATTAATAGAAATGATGTGTAATGGGGATTTTCTTCAAAAAGATCCCGATCAAGCCATAGATTTCCTAGATGACCTATCAGAAAAAGCCCACACTTGGACAGGACTGAGTGCCATAGAAAGTACTAGGAGAAATCAACCCGCTGGAATCTACCAACTTAAGGAAGAGGATAGTGTTAAAGCCCGTTTAGAGGCTCTAACTAAGGAAATTGAAGCCTTAAAAACTAAGGATATTAGAGCCCCCAAACCGGTTGCTAAAGTAGAGTCCCATGAACCCTGTTTTATGTGTAATGGGGTAGATCATGTACCAAAGGATTGTCCATCTTATTTGGAGATAAAAGGAGAGTGTACCTCCTTGGGTATCCCCTTTAGGAAAACATACTCACCGTACTCTAACACTTACAATCCCGGTTGGAAGAATCACCCTAATTTCAGTTGGAAATCTGATGTGCAACCTCCTACCCAATCTAGCCCCCATTGGAGATCTGATATACAACCTCATCCCCACTCTAGTACTAATTGGAGACCGGAAGCGACTTCATCTAGTGCACCACAACAATCTTTACCTTTGGAAGATGCTTTTAAGTCATTTTTGCAGGTACATGCCAAGAGTGCAGAAGAACAAGTCAAGATAAATCAACGGTTGCTAGAGGAGCAAAAGGGGATCAAAGAGGAGCAAAATGAGATAAAATATCAACTCACCAAGTTGACTAGTTTCTTGACAATTTAAGAGCAAGGTCGGTTCCCTTCACAACCACAACAAAATCCACGGGGACAACATATGGCACAAACCTCCGATCCTGAAAATCATAATGTTAAAGAGGTTAATGCCATGATCACCCGTAGTGGTAAGAAACTAGAAGGACCCACTCTATCACCAAATCTGAGTCCCAACGCCATGAGCAACAAGGATGAAGCTCCCAAGGAACAAGATGCTCATATCAACCCTTCACCGGTGCCTTTCCCTCAGGCACTCCTTAAGCCTAAGGAGAGGAATTCAGCATTAAAAGGTAAGATCCTTGAACAACTTCAGCATGTTAAAATTAACCTCCCTCTTCTTCATGTCATAAAACAGGTTCCCAACTATGCTAAATTCATCAAGGATCTGTGCACACTGAATATGAGGCACCATGTGAAGAAGACTGCATTCTTAACGGAGCAAGCAAGTGCGGTAATTGATAGCACGACACCGCCCAAATATAAAGATCCGGGCTGTCCAACGGTGGCTTGCCAAATTGGAAACAAATCTTGTGGGCAAGCATTGTTAGATTTAGGGGCTAGTGTGAACCTCATGCCATACTCCATCTACTTGCAGCTCGGTCTAGGTGAGATCAAACCAACCTCTGTGGTACTCCAATTAGCGGATCGATCGGTAAGAAAACCAAGAGGTATAGTAGAAGATGTTTTATTGCAAATTGACAAATTCTATTATCCTGTTGACTTCTTGATTTTAGATACCATCTCTATTGTGAATACGGAGTCAAAAATTCCTTTAATACTTGGAAGACCATTCCTTGCCACTGCCAATGCCCTCATTAATTGTAGGAATGGCCTAATGACATTATCATTTGGAAATATGACTCTCGAGGTAAATGTTTTTCGAATGTCAAGGTAACCACATGAGGAGGATGAGTGTTTTGACACTTACATGATTGACGAGCTTATTTTGGAGGATGAATACATTAAGGACAATTCTAACTCTTTGGAATTCCTTCTTAATAATTTTGATTTTAATGATTCTTCTATATATCCCCATGCCGTTAATGTTGTTGATATTTCTGATAAGCCGCAGGGATTTATGAAGAAATCATGGCAGCCATGCTTTGAGGAGTTGCTTAGAGAAAGGGAGGCACCCAAATCCTCTTCCGAGGAGACACTAACGCCCAATTTAGCCCCGCTTCCCAAAGGACTCAAGCATGTTTTCTTAGGCCCAGGTGATACCTTTCCGGTATTATTTCCTTTGAACTTAGTGATATACAATGTGATCAACTATTGAATTTGTTGAGAGAACATAAATCTACAATAGGTTGGACCATGGCTGACATTAAGGGTGTAAGCCCCTTAATTTGTTCCCATAGGATTTACTTAGAAGAAGGATCTAACCCTCGTAGAGATCAACAAAGAAGATTAAACCCAACTATGAAAGAGGTAGTTAAGAAAGAAGTCTTAAAGCTGTTGAATGTGGGAATTATATATCCGATATCGGATAATAAGTGGGTTAGTCCAACCCAAGTAGTTCCTAAGAAAGCTGGGGTTACTGTGGTAGAAAATGAGAAGGGAGTACTAGTACCAACTAAGGTAGTGACCGGGTGGCGAATGTGCATAGACTATAGGAAACTTAATTCAGCTACTCGGAAAGATCATTTTCCTCTTCCATTCATAGATCAAATTTTGGAACGGGTGGCTGGCCATCCTTTCTACTGTTTTTTGGATGGGTATTTGGGATACTACCAAATAGGGATTGCCCTAGAGGATCAAGAGAAGACCACTTTTACTTGTCCTTTTCGTACTTTTGCTTTTCGAAGGATGCCCTTTGGGTTATGTAATACACTAGCTACTTTTCAAAGATGCATGATGAGTATTTTCAGTGACATGGTTGAAAAATGTGTGGAAGTGTATATGGATGATTTAACTGTGTTTGGAACTTCTTTTGATTCATGTTTATCTAATTTGAAAATTTTTTTGTGCAGGTGTGAAGAAAAAGGACTCGTGCATAATTGGGAGAAGTGCCATTTTATGGTATCTTCTGGAATAGTCTTGGGCCACATAGTTTCTGAAAAGGGGATAGAAGTAGATAAAGCAAAAATTGAATTGATCTCTAAACTCCCCACTCCTAAGAATATTAAAGATGTGAGGTATCTCTTAGGTCATGCTGGGTTCTATAGAAGGTTTATTCAAAATTTTAGTGCTATTTCTAGACCTCTATGTAGCCTTTTGACGAAGGATACCGAGTTTAAATGGAGCCTTGAATGTGAACAAGCCTTTAGGACATTGATTTCTAAGCTTAAAATCGCCCCTATTATGCAATCACCAGATTTTACTATGCCTTTTGAAATTATGTGTGATGCTAGTGACTATGCTGTAGGGGCTGTTTTAGGACAACGAAAGGAGGGAAAACCATTTGCTATCTATTATGCTAGTAGAACATTGAATCATTCTCAAATGATGTATACCACAACCGAGAAAGAATTACTAGCTGTAGTATTTGCATTGGATAAATTTCGATCTTATTTGGTTGGTTCACCTATCACGATATTCACAGATCACTCCGCCCTTAAATTTCTTTTTTCAAAAACGGATTCGAAGGCCTGTTTAATACGTTGGATTCTGCTTTTGCAGGAATTTGACTTGACCATCAAAGACAAGAAGGGGGTGGAAAATGTTGTGGCCGACCATTTATCTCGCTTGGAATTCAAAAGTGAAACTGACCTCGTGCCCATTGGGGAGGCCTTTCCGGATGAAAAATTATTTGTTGTTCTTGGTCACACACCATGGTATGCCGACATTGCCAACTACTTAGTTTCCCGCCAAGTTCCATCTACATGGAGTGCACAAGACAAGCGTAAGTTTTTGGCTGAGGTGAAGAACTTCTATTGGAATGATCCTTATTTGTTTAAATATTTCCCTGATCATATAATAAGGAGATGTATTCCAGATATGGAAGTTAACAGTGTGTTAACCTTTTGTCATACATATGCTTGTGGTGGCCATTTTTCTATCAAAAAGACAGCCGCAAAAATTTTGCAATGTGATTTTTATTGGCTCACTTTATTCAAAAGATGCTAACGAGTTTTGTTGATCATATGACAGATGCCAAAGGTTAGGTTCGTTGTCCCGCCGTCATATGATGCCTCTCAACCCAATCCTAGTGATAAAAATCTTTGATTGTTGGGGGATCGATTTTATGGGACCATTCCTACCTTCTTTTGAGTATCTTTATATTATGCTTGCTATTGATTATGTTTCTAAATGGGTTGAAGCAATACCTAGCCACATTAATGATAACACAGTTGTTGTTAAATTTCTAAAAGACCATATCTTATCTAGGTACGGTACTCCATGTGTTATCATTAGTGATCAAGGGTCACATTTTTGTAACCGTTCTTTTGAGGCTTTAATGCGCAGATATGGAGTCACCCATAAGGTTTCTACAACATATCATCCACAAACTAATGGTCAAGCTAAACTAGCAAATAGGAAGATCAAGCGGATACTTGAGAAAACGGTGAATCCGAACCGAAAAGATTGGTCCTTGCGCCTATCGGATGCACTTTGGGTGTATCGAACAGCATACAAGATGGTTCTTGAAGCATCTCCCTATCGTTTAGTATTCGGCAAAGCATGTCATTTGCCAGTAGAACTTGAGCACAGAGCATACTGGGCTATCCAGATTGCGAACTTGCGGAGTTGAGGGATGATGCATATGACAATGCTAAGGATTTGAAATCAAGAATGAAGACGGTACATGATCAGAAAATACTCCGGAAACATTTTGAACAAGGTAATAAAGTCTTTCTGTATGACTCGCGATTACATCTCCATCCGGGAAAATTGAGATCACGATGGAAGAGACCTTATGTGGTAAAGAGTGTTTTTCCCAATGGAGTGGTTGAGGTTGAAGATCCTTCTGATGGTCGAGTATTTCGCGTCAATGGCCAAAGGTTGAAGCTTTACTTGGAACACGAACATGTTAAAGACAGCCCCGAAGAAATTTCTTTGGTGGCCCCGGTTTATGTTTGGTAATCGGGTACTTTCGTTCCACTGTATACTAGTTTTCATTTTTTGATTTATTAAATTTTTGTTAATTTAGAATTTTTGTTTTATTAAATTTTTGTTAATTAGAATTTTTGTGTTGTTAAGCCTATTTTATTTTTTTCTTTGTGTGTTGTTTTTGTACAAGCAAGGAATTTTCGGTTTTAGGACACTGGATCAGGCCCACGGTGTGCACAGCAGGCCCAAGCGCACAGCAGGCCCAGGCACAGAGCAGGCTCAGGCACACAACAAGCCAAGGCGCACAGCACGCCCAGCCCGCTCCTCACCTCTCGCAAGCCTAGTGCTTCACCTCTCGCAAGCCCAGCGCCTCACCTCTCGCAAGCAGCGCCTCACCTCTCTCAAGCCCAGCGCCTCACTGCTTGCCCGAGCCCAACAGCACCAAAACCCTAAAATCTGCCCTATTTAAACACTTTTTCCAGCCTCTTCCTCATTTCTCCTCTCACACCAACGGCTACACACTCCTCTCTCTCTCATTCTCCCTCCATATCAACCCATACCAACTCTTTCCCTCTTCCTTTCTTGATCTAAACTTCATTTCTTGAAGAATTGCACACTAATGTTTCCCATTTTTTGCAGAAAATTTCTCCAAGAGATTTGGGTCTAAGAGGAACTTGGTTTTTTCACAAAGATATCAAATTAGTGGGTAGCTTTTCTTCTCTCCAATTGTGGGCAAGTAAGACCAATTTCTTCTCTTCATTATTCAATTGTGCTTTTTGGTGGTTCAATTTTGCTCTTAAGTTCATTGTTTCATTTATTTAATTTCCATGGCACCAAGGATGAAGAGAGCTAAGGGAAAAGAACCACAAGAGTTTGATGAGACTAAGTTTGTTAGTTTTGAAGCGAGTGAGAGCTATGTTAAAATGATGCAAAATAGAAAACTCATTCCCGAGAGAGGATTTAACATTACCGAGAGGGGGAACCCGACTCTTTTTAGAATGATTCTCTTTAGGACTTGGAGTGCATTTACAAAATCACCCTTTCATTCCCTAACAAATTTGGTCTGAGAATTTTACGCTAATGCCGACGAACATAGCAATGGTAAAGTGTGGGTGAGAGCCAAAATAGTCTCTTTTAGCAACTCATCAATAAATAGCTTCTATGGGTTACCTAACATCCCACACAGTGAGTATAGAGCATATGTGTCTACATTTAATTATGAAGAGATTCGCCATACTCTCTGTATTCCGGGCACTACATGGAAAATGTCGAGTGATTCCCCGATCACCTTGCCTGCTGCTTCTCTAAATATCAATGCTCGGGCTTGGCAATATTTTGTGTGTCACAGGTTGATGCCTGCCTTGCACTATAGTGATCTCACTGTTGAGCAAGCTATTCTGATTTATGCAATTTTGATGGGAATGACTGTCTATGTGGGCCAAGTCATCTGTAAATCCATCTTACACACTGTTAGACTAAAGCTCGAATTATACTTTCCTTCTTTAATTACCCAATTGTGCATCCGAGTTGGAGTCCCACACAGTACTGATGAGGAAACCCAACCACCAAAGAAACCCATCGATGATGGCATGCTCGCTCAGATTAAAGCCTCCAGGCCGCCAACTTCGAGCGAGGGAGCCACAGCTGCTAGCACCCCTCCCCCTCTAGGAATATCACGGTTGCTGAGTGCCTTGAGCACTTAGAGAGTCATTTTAATGAGCATCATAAATTGTTGTTTGATAGGCTAGATCGTCAAGACCAAATGTTAGCTAGGCAAGACCGGTTCCTGGCTTGGCAAGCCGATTACCAAGCAGAGGTCAACTCTGCTTTTGGTCAGATGTACCAACACCTTGCCTCCACTATTGGTTGTAATATGGGTCTTTTTCCTACTATGCCACCCTATCTGGGTTCATTTTTTGACCCACCTCCCGAGGAAGGTGAAGGGACTGAAGAGATTAAAGTAGAGGATGATAATTTCGAGGATTAGTAGGGATATCTCTTGTTTGTCCACTTTTATTTTATTTTATTTATTGTACTAACATTTCTTGTGTTTTTATTTTATTTATTTTTTGTCTTTTATTTTAGTTGTTAGTTATTTCCATTTCGTGTGCTAACCTAACATACGGTGGGAATCTTGATGTTACACCGCAGTTGCTTCCTTTTTGCTTGTTCTGTTCTATGTTGTAGATCAAAAATTTTAGCGAGAAGAATGGTATGTAGTTCAAATGGTGGTGTGCAATTTTCAGCTTCTGTGCATTTTTGGCTAACAAAGGGAGTTTCTTTTCCTTTTTCCTTTACATTGAGGTCAATGCAATGTTTGGGTTGGGGGTGGAGGAAACACATTTCTTTCCTTTTTCCATTGAACTGCTTGGTGTCACTTTCCTACTTTTTGTTTGTTAGGATAATTTAAAAAAAAAGTTTGGTTTTAGCATGCTTTGTGTTAGCCTTGGAGTTATTCACATGTCAATGATATGAGCTTAATTGAGATAGCATATAGCACTTAGAAGAAATTAAATCTTGCTACGGTTTGAAATTAATTTAAGTATCAATCTTGATTTGGTTAGAGACTCTAGCTAATGGTAAGATTGTATGATTAATCGTAAGCATTTAGAAAAGTTTTATGTGTGATTATTTTGTGAATATTTTTGCGGTCTCGACAAGCTCTAGAACTTACTTGATAACCACTTGAGGCAAATTCCTAGAATGCACATTACTTAGGATATGATATAGGCCATTTTTGAACCGTTTGAGCCTTTCAAACCTACCCTTGCGATATATATCACTAGTCACCTATTTGAGCATTTTTCTTGAAAACGAAGTTGAGCCTGGTTTCTTTCAAAAACCCATTCACTTACCCTTATAAGCCTAAAGAGAATATTTTATCCTTACCTCTCTCTTAAAAAGAACTTAACTATACACATGTTGTGAGAAGCACTTAAAATGAGTAAGGGTGGAAATATGAAAAAATATCACTACCACAACCCAAGTACATCAATGGAGATAAGTTGAGGGTTATGGAAAAGAAAGAAATGAAAAAGGAGGTGAATGATCTTTTATGCCAAAATACAAAAGAAAAGAAAAACAAATGGTGATTTGTTGAGAAAACAATCCTAAAAAAAAAAAAAAATGGTTGGAAGAGTTGGGTATTGAAGTAAGGTTATCCAGTGCTTAAAGAGCTATGTTCAAAACTAAGAGATTAAGTTCTTTTACTTGTGAATTCTTCCCATTCTTTCTTAGCCTTTACCTTAACCGAACGTTACAAGCTTATTAAAGACTTATTGATCCAATGTAATGTGATTTTTCTACAATAGTGGAGAGTGGTTTGAAATGTAAGCTTATGGAGCTTGTTTTTTGTGATTGACGTCACGCTATTTATTTTTTTTAGGCCAAGACTTGTATTCATGAATATTGTGCATAAAATCATCCGAATGTTCAGATTAATGGATTGTGGTAAGACGGATGTTAAGAGTCAATAACGATTTTAAGATTGATGTTTGAATTATTTTTGGATTTGAGTGAAATTTAATGATTCTATATGCTATATGTTACGCATGATTTTTGAGACAGATTTTTGAATCACTCTTGGTTAACACCAGCATTTTTATATTTTTGCTTTAATTTCTAAATAAAGAACTCATTTCGTGTCTTTCGCTTTTATTGCTAGGGACTAGCAATAAGCTAGTCGGGGGTTATGATGAGAGTCGTAAAATGCATCTTAAATTGTGCTTATTTGTTATCATGTTAAGGTTGATCTAGGGTTTTATTACTCGTTTTTGCCTAAATAATTCTAAAGAATCCTTTTTGGATCATTGACTTAATTCGATGCATTTTCAGGTGTTTTGAGTCCAGAAGAGATGATAAAGAAATCTATGTTTATAGCTCCAAAAGATATCGAGTGTCGGTATTTGTATTTGTCCAAGGTTTAGACATATCCGAACATGATTCAACGATGATTAAAGTCTAAACCAAAAGCTGGAGTAACAAAGTACAATGAGTTAAAAGACTACACACAAGTGTGTGCATCACTTTGGAGCAAGGTGAGGGTGTGCACACTAGAGTGTGCGCACAAGCAGTCCAGCACCGCGACCCTCACCAATAGTGCCGTGCCCCTCGCCAACAGCTGCAGCCTTCACTTTCTAGCTCCTAGGCGCACACGTGGATAACACATGCTGCTGGACCCACCTTCACTTTCAAGCACCCAGGCGCACACTCAGACAAAGCCGACTGCGTGCACATGCTGCTGGACCCACCTTCACGTTCAAGCTTTCACTTTCCAGCATCCAGGTGCACGCTCAGACAAAGCCAGTAACGTCTACATGCTGCTGGACCCACCTTCACGTTCCAGCCTTCACTTTCTAGCACTCAGGCGCACGCTCAGACAAAGCCAGCAGTGCGCATATGCTTCTGGACTCAAATTAAGGCTGTGCAAAGAAAGCTCTCCCTCATGGGCTATAAATATATGCTTAAGGTTTGCAGCCGGGGGCGAGTTTGGAGAGAAAAAGACAGTTTTTGGTAGATACAAATTAGAGAAGTTTTTAGCATCCTGTTTAAGTTTTCGTTGGTTGGAAATCAAGGAGAGAACATCCACATTGTTCTTCCACCTTGAGCTCCGTGGCCAAGAAATCAAGGGGAGAACATCTATATTATTTTTCCACCTTGAGTTTCATGGCCAACTAATCATCAAACAAGGGAAAGGGATGAATTGTTAGGGTTTTATTGTTCCTTATTTCTTGTTCTTGATTCATTTGTATGGACTTATTGTTAAAACATTGTCTATGATTTAATCTTTGATTAATTAAGAAGGATTTGAGTTCATGTGATAGCTGTATTCTATATTCTTCTTCTTTTAGTTTCTCTCAATCTGGTGATTGAATCCTTCTACTCCACATAAGTCTAGTCAAGCTCTTCTTATGTCAAGTTGTTTGGATGTAATTGATTTCGGTATATTTATCTTATAGATCGATCATTACTGTGATATCATTATTGCAATATATTGTTGTTTCTTGCTAATCTATAAGATAAATCATGTGTGCTTGAATTGAAATCAAAGAGTAATTTGTAGCAATTATATTAGAGATATAAATGTGCTTGATTGAATACTTTTCGATTGCCTGTTTAGGATGTGAAACTTGCAATCGAGATAAAAATTTGAATCAAGAGTGGAAATAGGGAACGAACCTAAGGAAGATTCCCAGAACCTTGTTATTTCTTATTTATATTCCTTGTTATATTCGCACAACTCTTTTACACAATATTGCATTATCAAAACTCATATTCTCTCATCTAATCATTATCGTTAGTGTTAAAGTTTACACCTTCTTTCGTAATTAACTTGTTTCCCTATGGAATCAACACCCCAAAGTTATACTACAATAACCGTGTTACACTTTGGGCGTAATCACTCATTACAAGGTAATTATGAGAAAATTGATGGTCTTAAGGTGAATCAATAAATAATAAAAAAAGTTTGATAGAGAATGGATTTTATGATATGTGTATTGATAGTGGAATGCTTGTATCAAGTTGTATTAAATATAAATGATTAAATATTGAAATACCGTTTATACAAATTGAGTACTTCTAGTAAATTTAATTCACTGAGCTTGCGAAGCTCACCCTTCATTGTACAATGATTTTAGGTAGCAAGCAGGACAAATAGTCTGGTGGGTTGAGAGTCAGATGAAATCTTTTTTTGTAAGCCACATACATGTCAACATCCTCAGACTAATGATAAAATAAAATCAAAATTTATTTGTAAATATTCATGCATTTTACATTGTATATAATGTTTGAAGATCAGATTGATATATCTCCCCTGTGGAGGCTTGAGGATTGATGTAAAATAATTTTTGTTAGTATTATTTTTATTTGTTGCATATATATGTTGTGCTGGGATTTTCAAAATGTGATGATGTTGGTATTTGTCTTAGCATTAAACGATTCCAAGGAAGGAGAAAAATTCAGCATGGAGTGCACACTAGGCCAAGCTGCGGCCATGCCTTGTCCAGGCCGCGGCACACAGCATAGAGGAGTGCTGGAGGAAGGGCACATCGTGGCTTAGCCTTCCCAAGGCTGCAATGCCTAGAATGGATGTAAGTTGAGGTGCTTCAACCCTATTCCAGGCCGCAGCACAACCTGTTTCAGGCCGCGACACTAGTCACACTGATGCACACATATTTTAACCTTTAGTTGAGTTCGTCAGACATGCTCAAAATGCATAGGATCACTAAGGATTGATGGAGGACCATTGTTAATTGGTTATCAAGATCTAAGGGTGGAGATTGACCCTCAAGATTGGTCAAGAAGTTGGTGCACTATATAAAGGGTCACCTAGCTTCAATCCCTAACAACTTGAGACACAATTGTGGATACAAGTGATCATCATACAAGAGAGTTAAAGTGCAAGTGTGAGAGTGCAAAGACACAAAACAAAGAGAGGCACTAGAATAGATCTCAAAAGAAAGGCTGGTTGTAAAGAGAGAAGTAGTATAGATTGTGGGTAGAGTGCTTTTGTAATAGTTCTATCACTTTCTTTCTTATCTTCTTGGTTCTTCAAGAACTTGGGTTTCTTGGAGAGGATTGCTGTATTTTATAAAGAACTCCATTGATAAGACAGTGCAGAGAGCTCGGAAGAGCTCACGGGGATGTAGGCACATTGTCGAACCTCGATAACAAATTGCTTGTGTTCTTTTCTTTCTTGCTTTCGTTTGCTGTTTCATTTCACTACAAGTCATTCTAGACTTAGGTGTTTGGGAATCATCACCTGGGAATTCTTGTGAGGTGATTTCCAATAGTGGTATCAGAGCTTGCACAGCTGGGTATCGGAGCAAGACTCCAAGAGTCAAAGAACAAACTTCTTGGGTGATTCAAGAATGGAGTAAAGATCAAGATCAGATCGTGTTCTTTAGGTTGATTCAAGAATGGTGTTGAGATTAATCTTTGATCGTGTTCTTGAGATTTAGAAGAAGTTGGAAAGTGTTTGTGGGTACTACACATATCTGGGATCATCTCCGCAAGATGGGATCAAATTTTGTTGTTGAGAAGTTTAATGGAAAGGGAGATTTTTCTCTGTGGAAACGGAAGATCAAGGTTGTTCTTATGCAACAAAAGGTGGACTTGGCTATTGGAGAAGATGATGCTTTTCAGGCAAGTGTCATGGAGGACCAGCGGATTGAGATAAAGAAGATGGCATACAACACCATCTTCTTGCACATGTCGGATAGTGTCACAAGGGAGTGTGGAGACTCGGAAGATCCTGCTGTCATATGGAAAATTTAGATGAGTTGTTTCTTACCAAAACTCTCCCTAACAAGATTTATCTTCTTAAAAGAATCTTTGCTTTTAAAATGGATCCTAGTAAAGAGTTGCAAGATAATCTTGATGTCTTTAATAAACTAGTTCAAGATTTGGCTAGTTGTAGTGTTAAATTCCCGGATGAATAATTGGTTGTTATGTTATTAAATTCTTTTCCTGATTGTTTTGATAGTTTAATTAATGCAATTGAATATGGAAGAGATACACTAACTAAAGAAATTGTGGTCAATGCTATAAAGGCTCATGATTTCAAAGCCAAGAGTAGGGAGGCATCAAGTTGGGAAGAGCTATTCGCAAGAGGAAGGCCAGCAACTCAGAATAGCAGTAGCATTCATGGTAACTACCGGGAGAAATCAAGGGTAGAGGGCAAAGCCATGGGAGATCGCATTCCAAACCGAAGTTTGAAGGAAGGCGATGCTTCTACTGCAACAAGGAGGATTACTTCAAGAAAGATTGCAAGACGAGGTTATGGGATGAGAGAGGGAGAAGCCATACCAACAATGGAGAGGCTTCAATTGCAAAAAGAGCATAGCAAGATGATGTTCTTGTTGTGTGCTCAAATGTGAGCAGGAGGCAAGGCAGTGAGAAATGGATTCTGGATTCCAGGTGCACTTATCACATGTGCCCTCACAAGGAATGGTTCAAGAATTTCAAGGAGATCAATGATGGAAGGGTTTTCTTGGGGAATGACAAATCTTTCCAAATAAAGGGGATAGGAGATATCCAGTTGAGAATGTTTGATGGAGTCACAAGGCTACTGCGAAATGTGAGGTATCTTCCAGATTTGAAGAGGAATTTGATCTCATTAGGGCAGCTGGATTCAATGGGCTACACATGCAAAGTAGAGGAAGAAAATATCAAAGTGGCCAAGGGATCTTTGGTAGTGATCAAAGCAGCAATAAAGGATGGACTCTATGAGATGATTGGAGAGACAGAAATCAATGATCAAGTAGCAAGCTTGATGGCTGAGATGGATAGGGCAGCCCTTTGGCACACTCGCTTGGGACATATTAGCGAAAAGGGCCTGCACATTCTTAGCAAGGATGGCCTACTTGGTGGAGACAAAGTGGAGAAACTTGATTTCTGTGAGTGTTGCGTTTGTTGGAAATCGCCTTGACAAGATGCCCAAGTGGTGATCTTCCAAACATCCAAGTCTAGAATGACTTGTAGAAAGAAATACAGCAATCAAAGACAAGAACAGAAAATCCAAGAAAGAAAGAAGACAAGCAATTGTTATCAAGGTTCGAAAATGTGCCTACATCCCCGTAAGTTCCTCCAAACTCTCTACACTTAATCAAATGGTTCTTTACAAATACAGCAACCCTCTTTAAGAAGCTCAAGTTCTTAAAGAAACCAAGAAGAGAAAAAAGAAGATGATAAGAACTAACAATGCTCTCTATCTAATCTAGACTTCTCTCTCTTTATAACCAGCCTCACTACAATGAGTCCCTCTTATTTTTTATCTTTATACTCTCACACAATTCTCTCTTGTATTAAAATTGATCTCAAAGTATGTCACAAACTTGTGTTGTTGTATTATGAAAAATGAGGCTAGGAAACCCCTTATATAGTGCACCCACTTCTTGTGAGTCAATCTCTACCCTTAGATCTTGATTACCACTTAGCCATGGCCCTCCATCAATCTTAAGTGGTGTTGTGCATTTTAACCTTGCACCCATGCACCTAAGAGGGGGTCAAAATATGCTGTCCATGTGTGCTTTGGTGTGCCTAGTGCCTAGGCGCTCAACAGGGGGCGGCGTGGCGCTGGGCAAAGCACACTTGCAGCCTATTCTGGAAGGCACGACACTGGTAGAGAGTGGTGTGGCACTGGTATGGGTCAGGGGGTCTTCATTCTAGATGCCTAGGTGCTGGTGAAGGGGCAGCATGGCGCACACTGATGCTGCCCCTTCACACAGCAGTGCGCACATTTTTCCTGCTTGTGTGCTGAAGTGCGCACACTAGTGCGCCTACCCTTACCTTGCTCCAAAGTGATGCACAAACATGTGTGCAGTCTTTTAACTTACTGTACTTTAATAATTAAACCTTGGTTTAGACTTTAACCATCTTTGAACCATTTTTAGACATGTTTAAACCTTAGACAAATACCAACAATCTCTACCTTTGTCTAAGTGTTTAAAGCCGAACCATTTTTGCAAAGAGCTTCAGGATCCAAACTCATCTTGAGTCATCAATTAACCAACTCCAATCCTAAGTAGTCCAAGGTAATGATTAAACTTACTTAAAGGTAGAATTTTAGTACCCAAATCCACAGGTTTTTCTTCCGTGGCTACCTTGTCTACATGGATGCATCCTTTCATAACATTTTTCCGAATGAAATGATACCGAACATCCATGTGCTTTGTCCTCTCATGGAACACTGGATTCTTACACAAGTGCAATGTACTTTGACTATCCAAAAACACCATAACTTGCTACTCCAGTACCTTCAACTCTTCCAGTAACCCTTTGCACTACATGGCTTCCTTAATGGCCTCCGTAGCCGCTATGTATTCAGCTTCAGTTGTTGAGAGTGCTACCACTGGCTGCAACTGAGCCTTCCAACTTACACAAAATCCGTTTAAGTTGAAGAAGTAGGAGGTAATCAATCTCCTTTTATCCCAGTATGCTCCATAGTCTGAATCCGTAAAACTCTTAAGGCAAATGGACTTACCCCTCTTCTCATAAACCAGCCTTACTTCTGGGCTTCCCTTCAAGTACCTCAGCAACCACTTCATCCCAAGCCAATGCTCCTTTTTGGGATTACTCATAAACCTGATGAGAACACTCATTGCATGAGCAATGTTAGGTTTAGTGCTTACAATGGTGAACATAACAGAACCAACTGCACTAGAGTAAGAGACTTTCTCCATTTCCTTCTTCTCCGCCTCCGATCTTGGACATTGATCACTGGAGAACTTGAAATGACCAGCAAGGGGAATCTTTACTAGTTTACTATCTTCCATAGAGAATTTAGATATCATCTTCTCTATGTAGGAGTTTGAGAGATCTTTAATCTGTTTCTCTCCCTTTCTCGGATGATACACATCCCAAGGATCTTTTGTGCATAGCCAAGATCCTTCATCTCAAACTCCTCACTGAGTTGAGCCTTCAATTTCCTTATCCTCTCCATGCTGCTCCCAACCAACAATATGTCATCAACATAGATGAGGATGATCACCACTTCCTCAACCTTCCGCCCCTTATAGTACAAGCATGAATCATAGTAGCTCCTCATGAAACCTAAGCTGATTACAAAGGAATCAAACCTCTTATTCCATTGTCGAGGTGATTGCTTCTGGCCATAGAGAGATTTCTTCAATTTGCACACCAATTCTCCCTGCCTTCCTTCCTCATAGCCTTCGAGTTGACTCATGAAAATGGTCTCATTGAGCTCTCCATGCAAGAATGTTGTCTTCACATCCATTTGCTCGATTTCCTAATCAAATTGGACAACCAATGCCAATACTATCCGTATCGTCTTGTACTTCACAACTGGTGAGAAGATTTGGTGAAATCTATGCCTTCTTTTTATGTGAACCCCTTCGCTACCAGCCTAGCTTTATGCCGGACTTCATCCCCTGGAGTATTCCTTTTTTTGATCTTGTAGAGCCATCTACAATCCCCAACTCTCTGTTTTTTTGGTTTGGACACCAACTCCCAAGAGTTGTTCTTCATCAAAGAATCCATTTCTTCCTCCATAGCCAGCTGCCACTTTGACGAATCCTTACACTCCATGGCATCCGTGTAAGTTTTTGGTTCAACCTTTCCTTCTATCCAAGGAGCTGCTACATTAGCATCCGCAAACCCATATCTCAAAGGTGGTCTAACCACCCTCCTTCCCTGGTCTCTTGTGAGCTGGTAGTCATTCCGACTTACTGCATCGACCTCTTTTTGTTCAACCTTTTCTTGAGTTTCCTAAGCTTGGCCTTCATTCAAGGGCTCTACCTGGTCTGAACCCTTCTGCCTCCTTTACTCTACCTGAACCGAGTTCTCCTTGATGCGATGCTCCACAACTTCTGGACTGGCTTGCTCACTAGCCCCTACAGGGTTAGTTTTCTCCAAGTAGGAAAATAACAATTCATTAAAAATAACATCCCTACTTATAATCAGTTTCATGCCCTTCTTTTCTAAGGACCATAACCTATATCCCTTAACCCCATCACCATATCCTAGAAATACACATTTTCTAGATTTTAGGCTAAGTTTATCCTCCTTTTGATGTGCATATGTAGCACACCCAAAAGTCCTAAGGTTGCTTAATTCAGGGGGTTTCCCACTCCACATCTCCATGGGAGTCTTGAGCTCTAAAGCTCTAGAGGGTGATCTATTTACCAAGTATACAGCTGTAGCCATAGCTTCTCCCCAAAAACATTTTGGTTAACAGAATCCTATTAACATGCACCTAATCTTTTCCATAAGGGTTCTATTCATACTCTCAGCAACTCCATTTTGCTGAGGTGTTTTTATAATTGTTCTATGCCTTAGAATGCCATTTAATTCACAGAATTTATCAAAATCCTTATTACAAAATTCTAAGCCATTATCGGTTCGTAAAGCCTTAACTACCCTACCCTTTTGAGTTTCCAGCAATTTTTTCCACACAAAAAAATTATTTAAGGCATCTGATTTATTTCTAAGCAAATAAACCCACACTCTTCTTGAATAATCACCAATTAAAGATAGAAAGTAAAAGTTACCTCTCTGTGTTGGTGTTCTTACTGGTCCCCAAAGGTCTGAATGAATGTAGTCAAGAATCCTCTTAGACTTGTGCACTTCGGTGTTGAAGCTGAACCGGTGTTGCTTCCCAAGAATGCAACTCTCATAGAAATCCAGTTTCTCTACTTTGTCACCACCAAGTAGACCATCCTTGCTAAGAACATGTAGGCCCTTTTCGCTCATGTGTCCCAAGCGAGTGTGCTAAAGGGCTACCCTATCCATCTCAGCCATCAAGCTTGTTGCTTGATCATTGATTTCTATCTTTCTGATCATCTCATAGAGTCCATCATTTCTTGCTACCTTGATCACTACCAAAGATCCCTTGGCTACTTTGATCTTTCCTCCCTCTACTTTGCATGTATACCCCATGGAATCTAGCTGCCCCAATGAGATCAAATTTCTCTTCAAATCTGGAAGATACCTCACATTTCACAGCAGCCTTGTGACTCCATCAAACATCCTCAATTGGATGTCTCGAATCCCTCTCACTTGGCAAGAATTATCATTCCCCAAGAAGACCTTTCCATCATTGATCTCCTTGAAATTCTTGAACCATTCCTTGTGAGGGCACGTGTGATAAATGCACCCGGAATCAAGAATCCACTTTCCACTACCTTGCCTCCTGCTCACATTTGAGCACACAATAAGAACATCATCTTGTTGTTCTCCTTTGGCAACCGAAGCCTCTCCATTGTTGGTGTGGCTTCTCCTCTCATCCCAAATCCTCTTCGCAATCTTTCTTGAAATGGCTCTCTTTGTTACAGTAGAAACATCTTCTTCCTCCTCTAAGTCTTGTCTTGGAATGAGATCTCCCATGGTTCTGCCCTCTACCTCTTTATTTCTCCCTATAGTTTCCATGGTTGCTACTGCCATTCCGAGTTGCTCGCCTTCCTCTTACGAACAACCCATCACCACTTGATGTCTCCTTCATCTTAGCTTTGAAATCATGTGCCCTT
This sequence comes from Bretschneidera sinensis, assembly GCA_023935145.1. Taxonomy (NCBI): domain Eukaryota; kingdom Viridiplantae; phylum Streptophyta; class Magnoliopsida; order Brassicales; family Akaniaceae; genus Bretschneidera; species Bretschneidera sinensis. The sequence continues at coordinate 68,083,591 of CM043701.1, read as the reverse complement.
ATTACATTGATCACAATCTCCTTTGTTAAAGTATCCCTTCCATACTCAATAGCATTAATCAAATTATCAAAGCAATCCGGAAGAGAATTTAACAAGATAACAGCCAATTGTTCATCCGAAAATATAATGCTACAGCTATTCAAATCTTGAACTAGCTTATTAAAGACATCAAGACTATCTTGCAACTCTTTACTAGGGTTCATTTTAAAAGCATAGATTCTTTTAAGAAGATAAATATTGTTAGGGAGAGTTTTGATAAGAAACAACTCATTTAGTTTCTTCCATATGACAGCCGGATCTTACGAGTCTCCGTACTCCTTTGTGACACTATTCGACATGTGCAAGAAAATGGTGCTGTAAGCCATCTTCTTCATCTTGATCTGTTGGTCCTCTGTGACACTTGCTAGAAAAGCATCATCTTCTCCAATAGCCAAGTCCACTTTCTGTTGCATTAGAACCGCCTTGATCTTGCGCTTCCAAAGGGCAAAGTCTTCCTTTCCATCAAACTTCTAAACATAGAAATTTGAAGCCATCTTTGCAGACAAGATCCCAGATTTATGCAATACCCACAAATGCTTTCTTCAACCTCAAGAACATAGATCGAAGATGGATCTTAACACCATTCTTGAATCTACCTCAAGAACACGATCAGATCTTGATCTTTACACCGTTCTTGAATCACCCAAGAAGTTGATCTTTGATTCTTGGAGTCTTGGTTCCATAACCTTCTTGTTCTTGCTCCGATACCTAGCTGTGCAGCTCTGATACTATTGTCTAAAGCTCTGAGACCACTGTTGGAAATCACCTTAAAAAGATGCCTAGGTGGTGATCTTCCAAACACCCAAGTCTAGAATGACTTGTAGAAAGAAATACAACAATCAAAGACAAGAACAGAAAATCAAAGACAGAAAGAAGACAAGCAATTCTTATCGAGGTTCGCAATGTGCTTACTTCCCCATGAGTTCTTCTGAACTCTCTACACTAAATTAAATGGTTATTTACAAATACAGTAACCCTCTTCAAGAAGCTCAAGTTCTTGAAGAAACCAAGAAGAAAAGAAAGAAGATGATAAGAACTAACAATGCACTCTATCTAATCTAAACTTCTCTCTCTTTACAACCAGCCTCACTACAATGAGTCCCTCTTGTGTTTGATCTTTACACTCTCACACAATTCTCTCTTGTATTACAATTGATCTCAAAGTATGTCACAAACTTATGTTGTTGTATTATGAAAAATGAGGCTAGGAAACCCCTTATATAGTGCACCCACTTCTTGTCAATTTATGTGAGTCAATCTCCACCCTTAGATCTTGATTATCACTAAACCATGGCCCTCCATCAATCCTAAGTAGTGCTGTGTGTTTTAACCTTGCACCCACACACCTAAGATGGGGTTAAAACATGCGGTCCATGTGTGCTTTGGTGTGCCTAGCGCCTAGGCGCTCAACAGGGGGCGGCATGGCACTGGGCAGAGCACACTTGCAGCCCATTCTGGAAGGCACGGCGTTGGTGGGGAGTGGCGTGGCACTGGTGTGGGTTAGGGGATCTTCATTCTGGACACCTAGGCGCTAGTTAAGGGGTGGCATGGCGCACAATGATGTTGCCCCTTCACACAGCAGTGCGCACACTAGTGCGCCTACCCTTACCTTGCTCCAAAGTGATGCACACACATATGTGTAGTCTTTTAACTTGCTGTAATTTAATACTCCAACCTTGGTTTAGACTTTAACCATCTTTGAACCATGTTTAGACATGTTTAAACCTTAGAAAAATACCAACAATGTTCTTGGGAAGCAACACCGAGTCAGCTTCAACACCGGAGTGCACAAGTCTAAGGGGATTCTTGACTACATTCATTCGGACCTTTGGGGACCAGCAAGAACACCAACACAGGGAGGTAACTTTTACTTTCTGTCTTTAATTGATGATTATTCAAGAAAGGTTTGGGTTTATTTGCTTAAAAATAAATCAGATGCTTTGAATAAATTTGTGGTGTGGAAAAGTTGCTAGAGACTCAAACGAGTAGGGTAGTTGAGGCTTTACGAATCGATAATGGCTTAGAATTTTGTAATAAGGATTTTGATAAATTTTATGAGTTAGATGGCATTCTAAGGCATAGAACGGTTGTAAAAACACCTCAGCAAAATGGAGTTGCTGAGAGGATGAATAGAACCCTTATGGAAAAGGTTAGGTGCATGTTAATTGGGTCCGATTTACCAAAATATTTTTGGGGAGAAGCTGTGTCTACAGCTGCATACTTGGTTAATAGATCACCCTCTAGGGCTTTAGACCTTAAGACTCCTATAGAGATGTGGAGTGGAAAACCCACTGAGTTGAGCCACCTTAGGACTTTTGGGTGTGCTATATATGCACATCAAAAGGATGATAAACTTAACCCAAGGTCTAGAAAATGTGTGTTTCTAGGATATGGTGATGGGGTTAAGGGGTATAGGTTGTGGTCCTTAGAATCAAAAGGAATGAAACTCATAATAAGTAGGGATGTTATTTTTAATGAATTGTTATTTCTCTACTTGGAGAAAACTGACCCAGCAGGGGCTAGTGAGCAAACCAGTCCAGAATTTGTGGAGCTTCGCATTAAGGAGAATTCGGTTCAGGTAGAGCAAGGAAGACAAGAGGGTTCAGACCAAGTAGAGCCAATTGATGAAGGCCAAGCTCAAGAAACTCAAGAGGAGGCTGAACTAGAAGAGGTAGATGCAGCAGGTCAGAATGACTACCAGCTCACAAGGGACCGAGAAAGGAGGGTGGTTAAACCACCTTTGAGATATGATTTTGTGGATGGGAATGTAGTAGCTCCTTGGACAGAATGAGGGATGGTTGAACTAGAAACTTACATGGATGCCATGGAGTGTAAGGATTCGTCAAAGTGGCAGCTAGCTATGGAGGAAGAAATGGATTCTTTGAGGAAGAACAACTCTTGTGAATTGGTGCCCAAACCAGAAAAATAGAGAGTTGTGGATTGTAGATGGATCTACAAGATCAAAGAAGGGAACACTCCAGGGGATGAAGTCCGGTATAAAGCTAGGATGGTGGCAAAGGGGTTCACACAAAGAGAAGGCATAGATTTCATCGAAATATTCTCACCAGTTGTAAAGTACAAGACGATATGAATAGTATTAGAAATGGTGGTCCAACTCAATTGGGAAATCGAGAAAATGGATGTGAAGACAGCGTTCTTACATAAAGGACTCAATGAGACCATCTACATGAGGTAACCTGAAGGTTATGAGGAAGGAAGGCAGGGAGAGTTGGTGTGCAAATTGAAGAAATCTCTCTATGGCCTGAAGCAATCACTTCGGCAATAGAATAAGAGGTTTGATTCCTTTGTAACCATCCTGGGTTTCATGAGGAGCTACTATGATTCGTGCTTGTATTACAAGGGGCACAAGGTGGAGGAAATGGTGATCATCCTGATCTATATTGATGATATATTGTTAGTTAGGAGTAGAATGGAAAAGATAGGAAAAATTGAAGTCTTAACTCAGTGAGGAGTTTGAGATGAAGGATCTTGGCCATGCACAGAACATCCTTGGGATGAATATAATCTGGGAAAGGAAGAGAAACAGATTGAAGATCTCTCAAACTTCCTACATAGAGAAGATGATATCTAAGTTCTCTATGGAAGATAGCAGACCAGTTAAGGTTCCCCTTGCTGGTCATTTCAAGTTCTCCAACGATCAATGTCTGAGATTGGAGGTGGAGAAGAAGGAAATGGAAAAGGTCCCTTACTCTAGTGCGGTTGGTTCTGTCATATTAATGATGATAAGCACTAGACCTGACATTGCTCATGCAACGAGCTTTCTCAGCAGGTTTATGAGTAATCTCAGAAAAAAGCATTGGCTTGGATGAAGTGGTTGCTGAGGTACTTGAAGGGAAGCTCAGAAGTAAGGCCGGTTTATGAGAAGAGGGGTAAGTTAATATGCTTTGAGGGTTATGCTGATTCAGACTATGGAGTAGACCGGGATAAAAGGAGATCGATTACTTCCTACTTCTTCAACTCAAACAAATGTTATGTAAGTTGGAAGGCTTAGTTACAGCCGGTGGTAGCACTCTTAACAACCTAGGCTCGGTACATAGCGACTACGGAGGCCATCAAGGAGGCTATGTGGTGCAAAGGGTTGTTAGAAGAGTTGAAGGTACTAGAGGAGCAGGTTGTGGTGTATTCAGATAGCCAAAGTGCATTGCATTTATACAAGAATCCGGTGTTCCATGAAAGGGATGTTCGGTACCATTTCATTTGGGAAAATGTTACGAAAGGATGCATTCATGTGGACAAGGTAGCCATGGAAGAAAACCCTACAGATTTAGGTACTAAAGTTCTACCTCTAAGTAAGTTCAATCATTGCCTTGGACTACTTAGGATTAGAGTCGGTTGATATGATGACTCAAGATGAGTTTGGATATTGAGTTCTCTGTACAATGGCTTCAGGTTTAATCACTTAGATAAAGGTAGAGATTGTTAGTATTTGTCTTAGCATTAAACGGTTGCAAGGAAGGAGGAAAATTCAGCATGGAGGGCACACCAGGCCAAGCCGCAGCCCTGCCTTGTCCAGGCCACGATGCACAACATGGAGGAGTGCTAAAGGAATGGCGCATCATGGTTCAGCCTTCCCAAGGCTGCATCGCCCAGAATGGATGCAAGTGGAGGTGCTTCAGCCCTATTCCAAGCCGCAGCACGCCTTGTTTCAGGCCGCGGCGCTAGGCACACTGATGCACACGTATTTCAGCCTTTAGTTGAGTTCATGAGACATGCTAAAAATACATAGGATCACTAAGGATTGATGGAGGGCCTTGGTTAATTGGTCATCAAGATCTAAGGGTGGAGATTGACCCTCAAGATTGGTCAAGAAGTTGGTGCACTATATAAAGGGTCACCTAGCTTCAATCCCTAACAACTTAAGACACAATTGTGAATACAAGTAATCATCATACAAGAGAGTTAAAGTGCAAGTGTGAGAGTGCAAAGACACAAAACAAAGAGAGGCACTAGAATAGATCTCAAAAGAATGGCTGGTTGTAAAGAGAGAAGTAGTATAGATTGTGGGTAGAATGCTTTTGTAATAGTTCTATCACTTTCTTTTTTCTCTTCTTAGTTATTCAAGAACTTGGGTTTCTTGGAGAGGGTTGTTGTATTTTGTAAAGAACTCCACTCATAAGATAGTGTAGAGAGCTCGGAGGAGCTCACGGGGACGTAGGCACATTGCCGAACCTCGATAACAAATTGCTTGTGTTCTTTTCTTTCTTGCTTTCGTTTGCTGTTTCATTTCATTACAAGTCATTCTAGATTTGAGTGTTTGGGAATCATCACCTGGGCATTCTTGTGAGGTGATTTCCAACAGTTGACACCATCTCAGGGGTGGTCAACCCGGGATGGGTCGTTACAGCACCATTTGAAGCTTTATATGGTAGGAGGTGTAGAACTCTAGTATGCTGCGAAGAAGTCGGAGAGAGAAATACATTTGGTCCAAAAATGATAGATCTAACTACTGAGAGGATCAAACTTGTTAGAGAGAACCTTAGAGCAGCACAAAACAAACAGAAGGGATGTGCTGATAATAAAGGACGACCTCTCGAGTTTCAAGTTGTGATTAGGTATGTTTGAAGATATCTCCGTGAAAGGGCGTGCTGAGGTTTAAAAAGAAAGGAAAGTTGAGCTCAAGATTTGTGGGGCCATATGAGGTGATTAAGAGAGTTGGACCAGTAACATTTAGATTTGATTTGCCTCCAAGTTAAACAATTACATAATGTATTTCATGTCTCACTTTTGATAAAGTATTTACATGATGAATCCCATAGTATCTCGAATTAGGCGATAAAACTTTAGGAAGATTTGACTTTTATGCAAGTACCAGTCAGAATTCTAGATAGGAAGGAATAAGTCTTATGTGATAAAGTCATTCCTTTGATTCAAATATTTTGGCGGAACAAAGATGTCAAAGAAGTCACTTAGGAGCATGAAGCAAGAATGAGGAAAGAATACCTCCAACTCTTTCATGAATTAGGTAAAGAAATTTCGGGGACGAAATTTTTGTAAGATGGGTAGAATTGTAATACCCGTATTCGTAAAGAAAGGGTAAAGAAGTAATTTAATAAATAATATATATATGTGAAAATTTTAATTTTTATAAAACAATTCTTTAAAAAAATGGACGCGTGGTGGTGTAAAGAAAAAGAAAATGAAAAAGAAAAAAAATCATCCAGATAAAAGAAAAAGAAGAAAAAGAATTAAAAAAAAGTTAAAAAAGAGGCACGTGGCAACACCTGGCTGCAGGTGTTGCCAAAGAAATCACAAACTCCCTGCATGTTGCACAGCAAGAAAGCAAGTGACGAACGGTGCCGCATAAATTTTATTATATTTATTGAATTGTTGTATTAGTTTTCCCAAATCCTGTTTGGTTTTCTTCAATCTCAAATCTAAACTATTCTATTTCTTTAAACACTTGGGGATCGAAAGAAAGATTGAAAGGTAAAATTTCGAAGGGGTTTATGAGAGAATTTTATAGAGAGTCACGGGAAGCTCTAAGAAAAACAAAAGGTAATAACGTGAAGCTTATTTTTGAATTTTAGAATACATGAAATTCACAGAATTCAATGTGAGAATTTTCAAAGGGTGTAAATTATGGAAGAATTGAAGAATAAATTAGAATTTAATATGTATATTATGTCAGGTGTTGACGATCAGCTACTAGGGGAAACTGCTGAGAGGAATAGGAAAAGCAAGGAGGTGATCCACGTGTAGCTTTAAGTACTACGTGGTGAGTTAGATTTACTTTAAGTAATCAAGATAAATATGAAATATATAGTGATAATATTTGAATAAATTATTAACCAATGATTTGATGATAAATGAAAGTTGTTTAATGGGTATGATAGGTATAATTGATATGTAGGAAGTTATTATATGAGAAGTAATACTATTGGAATAATGAGTCGATTTAATAATAAAGGTGATCAGTTAAATTCTTGACGAACTAGGGATGATAAATTGATATGATATATAAGGAGAATAATTTAGTGAAATTGATCAAATAATAATTTGAGAAAAAGCAGGATAGCTAAATTGAAAGTCTGAATATATGCTTGTTTTTGTATTATTGTTCATATGCATATTTCATATCATTGTTCATATGCATATGCATGAAATAAAAGAACCAAGAGGGAATCGGTCTAAATGAAAAACCGTGACAACCGGTATATGCTGAAAATAAAAGAACCGGGAAAAGGCCAGTCTAAAAAAAACCGTGACAACCGGTATATGTTGGAAATAAAATAATCGGGAGGGGGCCGGTCTAAATGAAATAAAAGAACCAAGAAGGCAGCCAGTCTAAGATAAAAACATGTCAACCTATGGGAAGATGTTCCCTAATAATAATTCATGCACTGCATCTGTTTTAAATATTGATTTTATTACTGAAATGCTAAAGTGTTGTTTTGTTATTGTAAATTTATTTTAGATGAACGAGTCTCACAAAGAGACAATTATGGTGACAAAGAAACATGAAAGTATGATATGATAAGAACTATCTAAATTGTAGACTATATACTGTGAACCTCATAACGAGGTAATTAAGAGATAATTGATGGTCTCAAGGTGAACAAATGTATAATAAGAAGAGATTGATAGAGAATGGGATTTATGATATGTGTAGTGACAGTAGAATGTTATTATCAAGTTATATGAGATATAAATGATTAAATATCAAAAGACTATTTATACAAATTGAATACTTCTAGTAAATTTAATTCACTGAGCTTATGAAGCTCGTCCCTCAATGTTAAAGGATTTCAGGCGGCAGGCAAGACAGATAGTTGGTGAGCTGAGATTCAGACGAATTTATTAGCTGTAAGTCACGTGGTTCACATCCTCAGACTAATGAGAAAAAAAAACATTTGAAAATATTCATGCATATTATGTTGTATACAATGTTTAAGTTGAGATTTGAATGATATATCTCCCCTATTAAGAAGGATTGGATGTAAATACTTACAGTTGGTAAATTTTTATTGTTGCATATATGTACCGTGCTGAGATTTTCAAAATGTGATGACACCGTCTCAGGGGTGGCCAACCTAGGATAGGTCGTTACAATATTGCTAGGCTGAGAGAGTGGAATACTAGCCAAAATAGGACAAGTCCCACAAACTATAAAACTCAATTTGATTAATTCTTAGATAAGAGCAAATCGTCTTTGGATTAATTACCCAGATTTAGAAGATCTAACACACACTCATGTGTATGGAAATGGCTATAGGATGATGAACCTCTTCCTTGGGCTGGGTACCCCCACGACCTTGAGTATAGGTATTATCGAGCTCAAATACTTGAATAAATTTCTAAAGTAAATAGATTCAAAACTTGAGAAGAGCATAAAAGCTAAAAGTTTTTCTAAAAGTGTTCAAACAAAGTAGCTTGGATTACCCAAGGGTTAAAAGTCCGAGAAACATTGGCCAAAGAGCGCGTATATTTAGACAATTAAAAGGTAGACAGCCAAGCTGCGTTAACTATACCTTAAAAACAAAGCTCGGACAGTCAAGGCCAAAAATTCTAGGCTAAGAGGCAATTGCAGGAAAAAATTATTCTTCGAAAAAATCTTGGTGAAAACGCGTAAAATACTTAGTAAAACACAAAGAGATTTGAAGCTCGAGTAGAGGGAAAAAGATTCCAAAAATACTAAGTAATGCTTAAATGTTAAGATAAATACTTGGAACCTATTTAATAGAGTTTATGAAATGATTTTCTTCAATAAATAGAATATAGGTCAGACACCCTTAAAAATGATTTATGTTCTAAAGAAACTAAATTTATGTTAGAAAAACTGTTCTCATTGCTTTTTACCATTCATCATTTCAAAAACAATTTAATAGCCACAAACCGTTTCTATTGTAAGGCCAAACGAATGCAGAATTGGAGGAATTTAAAGTTTTTCATGCCAATATACTTAACCAAGAAACTCTCTAGGATTCATTAGGATGAGAATTCAAAACATAATACAAGGTGTAGAGCTCGTCTCCTTCTTTTAATTTAATTATTTAGTGGTGTATTAAATTTAAATGTTGTGTGAGTGTTTTTGAGACCTTAATAATTTAATGATGAGTTAATTAGTTGGGGATTTTTGAGAAGAAAGTCTCTCTAACTTTTTTATTTCATAAAGTGGTATAAATAGTTAAGTATAGGAAAGTTCTTCATTTTTCAACTCTTTTATTTTTTCCTTTCAAAATAAAACCTAGTTTCCTCTTTTCTCTTCTTCCTTTGATTTTAGCTAGTTCAAGTACAAAGATCTCAAGTAAGTTTTCTTCCTTTCATATCTCTCAAGATTCTTTAGCTTTTGTTTCAAGATTATGGATTCAAATTGTGTTCCAGAAAGAATTTAAGAAAAAGTTAGGTTATTGGTTTTGAAGAAAAGAGTTTTGTTCTTGGTTGTGTATTTGAAGATTTTAACTTGAAAGATTTGCTATGGATAATGTAGAAAATTGATTTAAGGTCTTGGAAACATTGTGTTTCAAAAGGTTTTGGGATTTTATGAAGGTTTGATTTGGTTATCAAAAGTAAAAAGTAAGATTTTTGCCCATTTTTTAGCTTCAGACAATCGACTATCGCGATTACAGAATCAAATGTGGAAGAGGCAGAGAGTTCAGATCCTTAACACAGTTAACTGTGCAATTTAGATATTCGGCCATGGAGTTAAACAGTCGACTGTGAAACTCCTTGGAAGTCTCACAGTTGATTGTGCAAGTAAGACAGTCGACTGTGCAACCCTATTTTCAAATTTTTACATCAAAATTCTCTTTCTCCTTCGTGTTACAAGCCCTTAAGGATAATTAGACTAATTAAATAGTTGATCTTGATTTCTTAACGTGAGCAATTAGTATTTAATTGTATACACCTCAAAGGTTGATTTTGATCGATGAATTCTTTAGGTGTATTTGAGGAATGTTCTAAGGGAAATGAGGCGATTCGAGAGTGAAGGCTTAGCCTCCAAGGTGAGTATCACCTTACTCTTAGTAAGTGCGAGAATCGAATGAAATTAAAAGTTTATATCATACATGTTAGTAAGGACTTAAGTATTTCATGAATGATAAAATAATAGATTTAAGGAGCATGAGATGCATGTAGATAATACTCGTGTATTAAAAATCTATATGTTTGGGGGATGTTGAATATAATTAGTTCATGAAATGTGTATTGAAAGATTATATTGCCAAGAATACTTTGTATTTGTTTTATTACTGTCATTGTTATTGTGTAATGTGAAATGAATGGATTTATTTAGGGGTTATGTAAATTCCACACAGTAAGGAGTATGGAGGATGTACGAGTATGTTAAACGTTATAACACCATTGATAAGGGGTAGGGAGGAGATCCTTGTTCTTGGAAGTGGAGACCTCGCTTTGTAAGGGGTAGAGAGAGGGTAAATAAATGGGAGACATCTTGATATTCGTGAACTAACCGATTGAAAGGGTAAATAATTAAAATGATTGAAGGAGTGTTTTAAATTGTACCATATATCATACTGGAGTTGTATATTCAGAATCCACGAGCCTTATGAACTGCTATATATTGTATAAAGACATAATTATATAAAATTTGATTATGTACTAAATTACCCACAAGGGGTTTTATAAATGGATTTCTTAGATTACTCCGAGTAATGTTATTACTCACTGAGCTTTTTAACTCACCCTCTGCCTCTTACTATTTCAGGAAGATTATTCGAGGATCTTGAGCCGTAAGTGAAGTAGCAAGGAAGAAGAGGTCTCTAGGTAGGTCCATATGCTGGCATCCTTATCAAATCCTTTTTGTATTAGTAGTCTAGTAATTGGCATCAAGTTGTATATTTTGAAGTTTACATCTCTTGAGACGTCCCTTTGTAAAGTTAAAGGATAGTATTATGGATCAAGTTGCACTTATTTACTATGATATACATATGTTATCCTACATTTGTGTTAGATTCTATTCAAATTATAATTGTCCAGGTGCTCAGTTATGAAAACTAAGGATGTCATCTCAAGTAGGACCCACTCAGGATGGGTTATTATACAAGGTTAGGGATTTATACCTTTGCTTTAATGGAGATTATTAGTAACTCAAACAGGTTCATGAGCCGTTCAAGCATCTGGCCTCTAAGTGTACCCACATGAGCAATTTAGAATTAGAGATTGTCCCCATTTTGATGTTGAACACGTCAACGAGGAAGAAAAATTAGGGTAGCCAAAATTTAAGTGCACTAGCTCTAATTTTTTTTCTTCTTCGTTTTTGTGCCTTAGAGAGACGGTTTAAGATTTGATCTTAATCTCTAAAAGTTATATCTAGGGTTTCCATAAAATAGAAATCTTATTTATATATCCTTTACTCCTAAAGACTCTAGGATATCTAGAGCTACAATTAAACCCCCGGTTAAATTTAATTTCTAGAATTATATCCATTGGCCCTTTCATTTCTATATTATTACTACTGTCATATCTTGTGTGTAGATACCCATTTTCGTTTCAATTTTTTTCAACGAACCATGCACGGGTTCGTATGACAAATCTTTGATCCTAGTATGCTCAGACTTGGTAAGTGTGGAGGTTCAAATTTAATTAAGTAGTAGAACCAACTGCAAGCCCCTTTAGTTCAATCCATTAAATCCACTTTGAGTTAAATCAATTGGGCCTTATTTTATTCAACCAAATTCAATATCAAAATTTTCATTTAAATTTTGGTCAAATCCAAAACCCACTAAAGTCCAATGATTTTTTCTCAGCCCAAACACTTTTGGCCCAAGTTTCAAGCCCAAAAATACTTTTAATTTTTAAGGGTGAACTTCCAATTTCATCCTCCATTTGTCACCTTTTGATTGGTTCACTTTTCTCAAGATAATCTCTCTTTTTACAAAGCAAAAAGTTGTCTTTCTCCCCTCCATATGTGGCTGACCATGAAGATGACTTTTTCCCTCTTTCTTTTTGCTTTTTGAACTTACCTTCCCCTCTTAGGTTCCCCCACCTTCCTATTTACCAAGTACCACATTTTCTACACAAGAAACAACACAGTTTTCACTTAAAAAACAACTATTTATTTTTTAAACAATAGATTTTTCTCTTTGTTTGGATAGCAATGTGTACCAAAAAGAACGAGTTTCTCTTCTTGTCTTTTTGGTTAGTTAATTGGATATTACCTTATTAAGCTTCCACCGTTTCCTAAATACCAAATACCATCTTTTCTACCTAAAAATCACATTTTATACCCAAAAAAAATCACCTAAATTAACTAAAAAACAACAATTTTTTTTTTTTATGTGAGTATAATTTTGAAGCCTTCTTTCCCCTATCTTTTGCTTTATTAATTGCACACTTTTTCCCTAATGGCCGGCCACACCAAGGAGAATTTCTTCTTACGGTTTTTTGCTTTTGCTTTTTTGAAAACACCCCAAATTGTACTTTCTTGTTCACCTTTTTGAAACAAACCTTGTTCTTCATTTTTTCACCTAAAAGAAACCCCTCCCTCTTCCCCATAAGCAGCCATCTAAAAGGCTTTTCCCTCTCACTTTTCACTTTGTTTACCACACCTCATCTTCTCTAGCCTCACCTTTCCACCCTAAATGTGATACAGTTTTTCATCTCAAAAGTTGAAACCCCTTTTTCCCCTCCCTATATGGCTGACCATGAATCTCATTTTCACCATTTATTTTTTTTAATCCCTTGGCCAACCCTTACTCCTCCTATAAATACATCCCGCTTTGCTAACACAAAACGCCAACAAAAAAAAAACTAAAGTAAAGTGTTACAAGAGTAGAGAGAAAAAAATTAGAGAAGTTTAGAGAAATCAAAGAGAGAAACAAAGTAATCAAAAGAGAGCACACAAACAATAAAGGAAAGAGAGAAACACATGAGGGAAACAAAGAAGAACAAAAGTGTATTCTTCCTTCTATTTTCGGCCACCGTTTGGTTTTGATCTTCTAATCCTTTATCAAAGTTAAACTTCCTACTTCATCAAATCCACTAAAGCATGCAGATCTCCAAGGATTATCTCTATACGTGGAAATTTTCCATAGTGAAAGAAGGTTGGTTAAACTTCTCCTCCTTGAAAAATAAATTGTTAGTATGGTTTATGTGTTAAAACCACATTAAAAATGGACTAGATTAATTTAGCTCATTTAATAAAATTAATCTTAAGGCATTCACTAGTTTCTTAGCATTTATTTTCTCCTTACTAGTTATATACTTTTCTTTAGTTAGTTACTAGTCATAATGTAGTCTCCTTTCGATAAATGAGTTACTGGTAGTTTTGATGTTCTTTCCTTTAGTTTAGTAACTTAAGAATTTTTATGTCTTCTAAGTTAGATGTTTTATTTTAAGTTGTCATTAACTACATGTACAATTTAATTCTTTTGGAAGAAGTTTGGACCCCCTTGGTCTTTATTAATTTTGGGCCCCCTTTGGCCCATTAAAAATGTTACTAGTCATTTTTTAATCTTCTTTTTAAAGTAGCTTAGTTTATTTCATTTAATTTAATCTCTAAGTTTAATTTGCCTAAGTCCAATTAACTTTGATTCAATATAAATCTGCCTTAACCTACACACTTTTGCATGCACATCACACACACTTACACATTTTTTTTGCGCATATCCCATAGACTCATATATACTTGAGCACACATATACATTGTCGCACGCACGCATACATTGCTGTATGCATGCAGATACTACCACATGCACGCATACACTGTTGCATGTACCCACAAACATATGCATACTATTGCACACACTTGAATACATGCGCACACTTTTGCGCGCACCCTACACGCACGTGCACGCATCCGCATGTGCACGCACTTAGAATTAATCCACACGCATGTCATTCATATTTCATTTAATCTTCAAATTTAATTCATCTTGTTTAAAATAACTTAGTCCTAATCCATCTAATTTAACTTACATAATTAACTCATTTAGTTTAAATGTGCGAATTTTAATTTATTTCTTGTTTTTAATCCATACTTTGTAAGTAGTTTTAATATTTTCCTTTGTTTCATATATAAAATAATTTCTCTTCTACACATACTTACTTTTATCGCACTTATTTTTTTTACCGCACTACTTTAAAGTTGTTGTTTGGTTTCACTTTATTTGAACATAAATTGTAAAATAGGTGTTTGGTTTTCTTATTAGTGTATGGTAATAGTACTTGAAAAAAAATTTCAACTAATTTTCCTTGAAATACAAAGGGCTAGACTTTGGTCTAAGTATGAGAGACAACTTTAAATCCTCAGTCTTTTATACCAAAATATCTTGAGCCTTGGAATTTCTCACATAGACCAATGATAAGAGGATTGACCCTCTTCAACATCAAACGATGGCTCCTTAGCCATCATCCTTGCTTTATGCTTGGATTATAAACAACCTCAATACATTAAAAGCACACTCATCACAGAAGTCTCCTTACTAATTATAAAGGGTTTGTATTAGACTTGGTAGGTTTAACATCTTTTCCATGCCTACTCATCATAATCCGCACACTCACCATATCCACCTTCTTTAATGGGAGTGGCCTTGGGTAATAAGCCAGATGCATGGTTCTTACGCAGAAAAGAGCGATACCTATAGTTGGTGACTCTACTAGGAAGATTTAACCTTAAAGTGTTTCTTGACATTTTTTTTGAAACATTAATTTTTAGTTATTATTTTATACTTCACTTTGCACACTAGCACTTACTTTTGCTCTCGACGGAGTAAACTGGGGGGCCCGTTACCTCTAGGTTTCTGATGTGACCCCCATTTGCTTATCGTCAGTCCTTGATATGGGACAAGTTCTTCTTGGTTCTTGTTTGTCTAACTGTTATGAGTTTTAAATTACTCGCAAGTGCACGAGTCGTTTGCAATATAGCGTGCGCAAGTGTGAGGTCGAATCCACAGGGAATTGCGTCATGAAATATATTTTTATCTAAAGTAAACTTATTTTAACCTACTTCTGAATTTTGAATTGCATTTTGCAAAGAATATAAACTAAACTAAATTGAGTTGAAAGAAATGATAAATATAATAAGGTTTCTGAATCCACCCCACCAAAATAAAGCATATATTTTCATGTTCTATATAAAATGAATCTATCAAATAATTCCATGAATCCACCATTATACAAATCACAACGAATACCCTAATTCAACAAAATCATCCAATGTATCCCTTTAGAATCACAATGGATATCCAATTTACTTTGGATGATCCGTCGTATTCGGCAGATGAAACACAAGGAATATCCAATTTGAACAATTTAAACACAATCAATCATAAGAATTTACTCAAACAATTGAAACAGAACATTAATACTAAAAATATTAGAATTGTACGAACATATCTGAAAATATAATGCCAAACAATGGCGAGGCTTCATCTTCAACCTTAGATGAAGGTAGCCTCTCATTATTATGAAACTAAATTTCATAATTAAAGTGCTAAACATAAAACTTTAAACTCAAAAGAAATAAATTAAAACTGACTACACATTAAGAGATTCCACTCGCAGCTGTTGTGCGGCGCTTCTCCCCTTGGTAGCAAAGCCTTGGAGATCCCCCAGATTGCTCGTAGAAGTCCTCCAGATTGTACACCGATTGCCTCTGAAGATGAAATGAAATGGGGATTTTATAGGGAAACTCCATGAGTGCAATGTGTTTCCAACCGATGTGGGATGTGGGATGTAGAATGTGTTTCCAACCGACGTGGGATGTGGGATTTAAGCCTTCACATGCCCTTCAAAACTTCTGCCCACACTGAAATCATACACAGCCTGATCTTTGTCTACTAAAACTGCCATAACTTTCTCTAGAAAAACCATATTTATGAATCGCAAAATTCTCTAGAAAATAGACATCCGGATCTTTCCAAGCATATATAGCTCATCTCCTATTTCTCCCTGAATCATTACAGTTTAATTCGCAAAAATCACTTTTGCCACGCTGAAATCATGCACAGCCTGACCTTTGTCTACTAAAACTGCCATAACTTTCTCTAGAAAAATCATATTTATGAGTCGTAAAATTATCCAGAAAATAGACATCTGGATCTTTCCATGAATATATGGCTCATCTCCTGGTTCTTCCTTAATCAATACAGTTTAATCCGTAAAAATGACTAATATGTACGGGCAATTCTAGAAATTTAGTGAAACTCCTTTCCAAGTACTTGTAAACCTGTAAAACAGCGAAAAAACAATGCAAAGTAATAAATTCCTAAGCTAAACATATAACAACCTAGAAAAACACAGTAAACACAGGAATGAGATAAAATATGTTGAAATAACACAAACTAAGAGCTTAACAAATATAAATTAAGGGGCTTAAATATGAATATTTAAGCACTTATCACACCCCCAAACTTACATATTGCTAGTCCCTTAGCAATATGAAACTAAAACTAAATCAAAAACAAAGAACACAAAGATAAATCCATCTTTCATGGTATCCAAAAATTAAGTATCACACAAAACCATGATATTCATTCATGAGCAAGCTTAAAAAGTATAAACCCATCTTCGCAATGAATAGGAATTTTAAAACCTAATTACTTACAAGAGACTGGCCAAGGCATCACAAGTCCGAATCAGTGTAAAATGAACTAGCACATAAAAATTATGCTTCCAAATACCAATGTATAATGTCTCAATGTCTCAAGATTCACCGAATTTCCCATCATAATGAACAATAATGACATAGTTTTTATTTCTTTCTTTTATTATGAGACTTTGCCATGTTTAGTTCCCTTAAGCTTTCTAATTGACCCATGTAGCGAGTGTTGAGTCAATGACTCCCAAACCAGATGGTTTTAGGGCATTAGATGTAAAGACACCTTTAAGGACTTACTAACTCTAGTAAAAAAGGCTACGAATCTAAACTGAGCTTAACACTACCAAGCGAAATTCTCACCTTTTGACGTGAACACTCACTGCTTACTAAGGCAAGAGGTCCAGTTACTCAGCAGAAAATTTATTAATGATCATTATAAGCAAAATTCCCACCTTTTGACGTGAACACTCACTGCTTACTGAGGCAAGAGGTCTAGTTACTCAGTGGAAAATTTATTAATGATCATCATGAGCATTTTTTCTCTCTTTTTTTTCTATTTTTTTTCTATGCCTAAGTGTTCATCCAACAAGTCATCCAGTTTCAGTTAAGCCATGGAAACATACACATGAAAATCACATGTCATACCTCACACAATTATGTGCTAATATGCTCGTGTCAGATTAGATCAAACATGTGAATTCTTAAATGCCTAAAGTAAGTAACTAAAATTTAAAACTCTATTATTAGATCATGTGTTCAAAATTTTAAGCTCACTAATGAAATCACATCACAGTATTTGTTTAGATCAACCAAAATTTCAAAACAATCATGAACATGCATTTATCTTTTCAATAATATATATAAAAAAAACTGGGACAAAGTGTGTGTGAATGTGTAACCATACCCCCAAGCTTAAAGTACACAGTGTCCCCAATGTGTGAATAACATGGAAAGAGCTTACCTGGGAGATGGAGAACTAGCTGGACTGGCATGGCTCATAGCATACCCCCAAACTTGAACTGAAGTACGCATTGTCCCAGAAAAAATAAATATTGAAAAAAAATACTAGAAATAAATAGTAACAAGAAATATTTAAAATAATAAAAACATAAAGGATATGTTGTGGGGTGCCTCCCACGAGCACTGAGTTTAACGTCTTCAGCCAGACTAAGCAATAGTAATTGTGGCCAGCCAAGCACTCCACCATCTGATCAATAAATGGGAGTGGAAAATGATCCTTCCTTATGGTAGCATTCAACTTACTGTAGTCTAGACACACTCTCCATCCTAACTGAACACGAGTTGGCACCAACTTGTCGTCCTTATTCTTCACTACCGTCAATCTAGCCCGCATGGGCACGACATGAATCGAGCTCACCCACTTACTATCAGAGATTGGATAAATGATCCCTGCATCCAAAAACTTTATCACTTCAGTCCTCACAACCTCTTGCATAGCTGGGTTAAGCCTTCTCTGTGGCTCCCTCGATGGCTTGGCATTCTCCTCCAAATGTATCTCGTGCATCACCACCGAGGGGCTGATCCCCTTGATATCCTCAATAGTCTAGCCGATAGCTTCCTTATTCTCTCTTAAAATGTCAAATAATTTCTTCTCTTGAGCATTAACTAAATCTAAAGCTATAATCACAGGCAAAGAATATGCTAGACCTAGGAACTTATACTTAAGATTGTCCGGTAAAGGCTTAAGTTCCTTCTTGGGGGGGTCAGGTGTTGCGGTTTCCTTTGTCTCATTATTCTTCCTAGGAGTAGACTCCACAATGGCATTCGCTTGCTCAAGTAACTTATCCAAATCTAAATCCTGTCCAAACTAAGCAAAGCATGCCTCTAGAATGTCCTCAGACTTCCCTCCTTTCTTGTGCGCTTTAATAATAGTTGTAATCTCTCAGGGTAAGGCACTTTAATAATAGTTGTAGCTGTAGATGGCTCAGCATCTCTCTTCTCCTTGTTGCCACTTTCTTGCCCTTACTGCATAGTAGGGTTCTCTTCCACTTGATTGTCCACATGATTGCTAGGCCTCAATGTGACAATCTATTGCACTTGTTCCTACTCGTGCGTAGGAGTTGATGAATTTTCAACCGTAAACTGTTCCTTCGGGGTGGGTACGGGTTAACTGGGGAACTTTCTCTTCTTTTGTTCACCCACATGACTTGCAATTTGACCCATTTGACGCTCTAGCTTAGCAATCGGTTGGGTGTTTACTATTGTCACACTCTTTACTTCGCTGATGGATTAGCTGTTAATTTTCATGAAATCCTTGAGGGTGTCCTCCAATGACTATGAAACAGACGCTGGTGCTTGAGTAGGAGCTTGGTAAGCGGGTGATGGTGCTGGATGGGCTGAGCGACCATGACTTGGAACTGGTGGAGGAAATCTAGGAGGGTATTGATTGTGAGCATGATGAGGGGCTCTTCCCTGATTCATTGGTTGGTTTTGTTTCCATGAAAAATTAGGGTGGTTCCACCACCCTGGATTGTAAGTCTCGGAGTAAGATCCATTTGATTGCTTTCGATGGTCATTGAAAGCTTTCACTTGTTCCCTGGGATACTCGGCAAAAGCTGGCATAGATGGACAATTCTGTGCTAAATGCATAGGACTAGCACAGATGGAACAACTATCAACATTGAATGTATTGGCTGCATTGATGGACTGGCCGGTCATCTTCATGAAATCCTTGAGGGTGTCCTTCAATGACTGTGGCTTTAGATCAAAATGGGTAGCATTGGTTGGTGACAACACTATACAAGAAGGGGAGTTAGTCGCAACGGGTGCGAACAAATCCCTAAGGGATGTAGTGAAGTCCACGTTCTAAGCTCTAGGTTGCTCTACATTCTCCTGTTGATTTGCATTCCTTAAATTGTCCTTCATCTCAATCATCTCTCTCTCACCAAGTGCTCTCTTATTTCTCCTAAGAGTTCTTTCTGTTTCGGGATCTAAAGGTATCAACTCTAAGTTTAGAGATCTCCAACCGAGCATACACCACACAAAAAAGCTGTAAAATAAACTAGCTAGCAGAAACAAAAGAATAAAATAAAATATAACAATAAAATAAAATAAATACAAAAACAGAAAACACAATACTCATAAAATGGGCCAACAAAAAATTAGCAAATTTTTTTATATATTTATTTTTTATTCTTTATGGGCAATTGCAAATAGAAACAAAAAAAAAACTAGAATAAAATTGCAAAAAGAAAAATGAAACAAAAATGGTAACTAAACTAGTAGAAAAATAAAATCAATTCAGACAAAAATTTAATTTTCACAAATAAAACAACTCCCCGGCAACGGCACAAAAAACTTGTTGTGAGTTTTAAATTACTCGCAAGCGCATGAGTCGTTTGCAATATAGCGTGTGTAAGTGCGAGGTCGAATCCACATGGAATTGAGTCGTGAAAATATATTTTTATCTAAACTAAACCTATTTTAACCTAGTTCCGAATTTTAATTGTATTTTGCAAAGAATATCAAATAATTCCATGAATCCACCATTATACAAATCACAGCGAATACCCTAAGTCAACCAAATCATTCAATGTATCCCTTTAGAATCACAATGGATATCCAATTTACTTTGAATGATCCACCGTATCCGACAGATGAAACATAAGGAATATCCAATTTGAACGATTTAAACACAATCAATCATAAGAATTTACTTAAACAATTGAAACAACACATTAATACTAAAAGTATCATAATTGTACGAACATATCTGAAAATATTATGCCAAACAAAGGCGATGCTTCATCTTCAACCTTAGATGAAGGTTTTAGCCTCTCATGATTATGAAACTAAATTTCTTAATTAAAGTACTAAACATAAAACTTTAAACTCAAAAGAAATAAATTAAAACTGACTATACAGTGAGAGAAATTTCACTCGCAGCTGTCATGCGGCGCTTCCCCCCCTTGGTAGCAAAGCCTTGGAGATCCCCTAGATTGCTCGCAGAAGTCATCCGGATTGCACACCGATTGCTCCTGAAGATAAAGTGAAATGGGCATTTTATAAGGAAACTCCATTACTGCAATGTGTTTCCAACCGATGAGGGATGTGGGATTTAAGCCTTCACATGCCCTTCAAAACTTTTTCCTATGCTGAAATCATGCACAACCTGACCTTTGTCTACTTAAACTGCCATAACTTTCTCTAGAAATATCATATTTATAAGCTGTAAAATTCTCCAGAAAATAGACATCCGGATCTTTCCAAGCATATATGGTTTATCTCCTATTTCTTCCTGAATTATTACAGTTTAATCTGCAAAAATCATGCACAGCCTGACCTTTGTCTACTAAAACTGCCATAACTTTCTCTAGAAAAATCATATTTACGAGCCGTAAAATTCTCCAGAAAATAGACATCTGGATCTTTCCAAGAATATATGGCTCATCTGCTGGTTCTTCCTGAATCAATACAGTTTAATCTGTAAAAATGACTGATCTGTACGGGTAATTCTGGCAATTTAGTGAAACTCATTTCCAAGTGCTTGTAAACCTGTAAAATAACGAAAAAACAACTCAAAGTAACAAATTCATAAGCTAAACATATAACAACCTAGAAAAACACAGTAAACACAGAAATGCGATAAAATAGGATGAAATAACACAAACTAATATCTTAACAAATATAAATTAAGGGGCTTAGATATGAATATTTAAGCACTTATCAGTAACGAAGGTTTGCTGATGCATTTATACTCTTGTGGTCCACCTTCCAGGCCATTAGAGGAGCATGATAGCATCCTTCTAGCCATGGAGTATCTGAGCCCATTAGAGTTATAAGGAAGCCTAACTTTTTTAAGCAAACCCTATAACCTTCCCATCTAGGACATTGACCCTTCCTAACCCGTTGCTTTCTTGCATGTATTTACCTTCACCTGACATGTTAAAGAAAAGATAAAATAAATTTTTGATAACATGTTTGGTAATTTAGTGTATCTTTTGATTAAATCACAATCAAATAAATTAATCTCAATGTTGGGCCTAGGTTGGCCCAAAATAATGGATTTTCTCTTAGTTAAGTCTTGTTAGTTTGACCTCATTAAGGAGCTCATAAAGGAAACTAATGGCGATTGGGCCTTAACCCAAGAAACATAAAATTAATGTGACTAAAGGCCCACAGATCAAGTGAAAATATCCATGATAAGGGCACTCTTCATCATTCATTTGGGCTTCTTGGATTTATCCCTAATCACCATTATATTCCAAACCTCTTAGGAGACCTAATGATGTCAAATCCACAATACTTAACTATAAGAAGGCCCATAAGAGATTGAAGGGGCCCAGATCAAGGAAGTTTGATTGTAATTTAATCAAAGGGAATTTCCTTTGACTAAATTACAATAAAATAAAGTGAGCCCAATATGGAGCCCAATTTGCTTCAAAATAGAGGATTTTCTCTTAGTTAAGGTAGATTGACATCATTGAAGAAGCTCATTAGAAGAAACTAATGTTGAATATGCCCTAACCTAAGAAATCTAAAGTGAAAGTGACTGAACACTCAAGGATCCAGTAGGGCGATCCATGTAAGGAGCAATCTTCATTTTTTTGTTTTGGCTTCTTGGGTTTAGCCTAAATTACCATAAGATTCCAAACCCCTTGGAAAGCTAGTTGATGTCAAATCCACCACTCTTGACTATAAGAAAACTAAGAAAATTTTATTGTAATTTAATTAAAGGAAATTTTCTTTTATGTTTCTATCTTCACCTAATTGGGCAAATTAAGAACTTATATGAAAGTGGACTTTAATTCATTTAGTGGGCCTTTGGATACAGAATCAAAACCCACTGACAAAATTAAAGTAATAATATAAATAAGCAAGCATGGCAAAAGGATTCACAACATAAAGAACTCATCAAGTCTATGCTATAGACTATCAACTCTCTCATTTGTTACATTCATTTTCTCAAGAGCAATAGCAAGAGCTTCTCTTAGTTCCTTTCTTTCAACTCTAGATTCTCTCATACCTCTACTAGTATCAGTTATACTGTCAACATATTCCCTTCTAGGAACCATAGACTCAGACTCAACTTTCATCTCAACCTCAGCTCTTTTAAAAATTGAAGCCTACCACGTGCTCTCGAGTCAACAACTCTAACTCTAGCTCTAACACGTCCACGTGTCATCCTCAGACTATTCATTAAAATATAATTTATTTTAATCTTCCACTTTCTTTCTTTTTATGCAGTCTAAAAAATCATAAAACTTAATGCTCTGATACCAAAATTTTAACGACCCATCCTGGGTTGGCCAACCCCGAGACGGTGTCGTCACTTTTTGAAATCCAAGCATGACACTATATGCAACAATATAAAAACATCAACTGAAATATCTACATACATAAATCCTCAACCCTCAACATGGGAGTTACATCATTCAGATCTCCATTGAACAATATATACAAAATAGAATGCATGAATAGTTACAATTTTTTTCATGAGTTTGAGGATGTGGACCACGTGGCTTTCAGATAATGACTCGACCTGAAAATTAGCTCACCAATCTATCTGTCATGTCTGTTACCTGAAATCATTTAATAATGAGGGGTGAGCTTCACAAGCTCAGTGAATTAAATTTACTAGAAGTATTCAATTAGTATAATTAGTCTTCCAATATTCATTCATCTATATCTCATATAATTTGGTAATAGCATTATGTTATCACTACTCATATCATAATCCTCATCCTTTATCAATCTCTTATTCTCATATATTTAGTCACATTGAGACTATCAATTCTATCTCATAATTATCTTGTTATGAGGTTCACAACATATAATCCTTATCATATCATATTTTCATATTTCCTTCTCATCATATCTGTCTCTCTATGAGACTCATTTATCTATCAATAAATTTACAATTAGAATAACACTTTAGCATCTCAAGCACTAATAATCAGTATTTAAAACAGATGCAATGCATAAATTATTATTTGGGAATGTCTTCTCACATGTTGACATGTTTTTATCTTAGACCAGCTGCCTTCCCGGTTCTTATATAAATCAGCTGTCATGGTTTTTATTTATCTCCAGCATATACTGGCTTTCACAATTTTTATTTATCTCCAACATATATTGGTTGTCACGGTTTTCATTTATCACCAGCATATACCAGATGTCATGGTTTTCATTTATCATTAGCATATACCGGTTGTCACAGTTTTCATTTATCACCAGCATATACCGGCTATCACGGTTTTCATTTAGACCAGTCCCCTCCCGGTTCTTTTATTTCATGCATATGCATATGAATAATAATAAAAAAAAAGAAGCATACATTCAGACATCCAATTTAGCTATCTAACTTTTTCTCAAAATTATTATTGATTATATTCATTAAATTTTCTCCTCATATATCATATCAAATTTTCAATCATAGCTTGTCAAGAATTTCATTTATCCCTTCATTATATATTTAATCAACTCATTATTTCAATAATAATACTTCTCATATAATACATCTCTAACATATCAATTATTTCTATCATATCCATCAACCAACTTTCATCTCTCATCAAATCATAGGTTAATAATTAATTCAAATATCATCACTATATATTTCATGCATTCTATCTCTCATCAAATCATAGCTACCCGTGGATCACCTCCTTGCCTTTCTTGCTATTTTCAGTAATTTCACCGGATTGCTATTTGTCAACATCTGACATAATATTTATTTTACAATTTCTAATTTATTCTTCAGTTCCTTTAGAATTCATACCCTTTTAAATTTCCACATTGAGTTCCAGGTAATTTCATGCATTCTAAATTTCAAAAATAAAATTCACATTATTACCTTTGGTTTTTCTTAGAGTTTTCCTCGACTCTCTTTAAAATTCTCCTATAAACCTCTTAAAATTTTACCCTTTCAACCTTTCTTTCAGTTCCCAAGTGTTTACAGAAATAGAGTAATTTGGATTAAAGAAAGAAGAAAACCAATTTGGATTTGGTAAAAAATAAATAAACAAAATAATCAAAACCACTTTTATATATATTCAACCGATATGCCATCGTTTCTGTCCAGGTGTTAGTCTTTGCCCTTTTTTTTATTTCTTTTTCCTTTTGACACACATGTTCGTTTTTTTTTTTTTTTTTTTTTGTGTTTGTTCTCCAAACTTGGACGCATCAATTTTTTTTTTCTTTTTTTTTGTCCTCCAAACCTGACTGTGTCAATTTTTTTTTCTTTTACTTTTTTCTTTTTTTGTTTACACCACTACGCATCCATTTTTTTTCAAAAGAATTCTTTTATTCAATAAAAAGTCTTTCACGTATATATACATATATATTATTTTAATTTTATGTCATATTTATCAAATCACTTCTTTACTCATATTTTAAGAACATAGGTATTACAGTTAATAACTTGCTATTTGACCTTAATGGGCATCAATTCTATTTTTGTTGGTCCACGTGAGAGATTTCAAGGCTCGGGTGATTTGGGTACAAGAGAGTGAGGAATTAAAGCTCCCTATCTTGCCTAAAAAATAGACTAGCCTATTGTGTTTCAATGAAAATTATTCAAAATTTTAATTTAAATCTTATTACCATACATTAATAAAGAAGAAGCATACATTCAAAATTTATATTCAAATTAGATGACATTGAATATTATATAAACAAATTCATAACTAAGAAATGAAATGGTGTGCTTTAAACATGAAACAAAGGAATGATCAAAATCACTTGTAATGTATTCATTAAGGCATGTGAATTAAACTAATTTGATTAAACATACAAATTTAAACATATGCGGGTTAGAACTAAGCTAAACATATGGATTTGAATAAATGGACAAAAACCAATCAAATGATCCGTAACAAATTGAAAGAAAGCACATAACTTAGAAAAAAAAATGAAATGAGCGTCATAAATGAACTAAGATAAAAATGAACATTGAAATTACCATGGATTTCAATTAAACTAAATTATTTAATCCATTTTCAAGATGGTTCAAACATATAAAGCATGTTAGCGATTTTATTTCATAACCAAAATAAATTTAACCAACCTTTTTGGCTAAGGAAAGTTTTCATACGTGGGGATAATCCTCATAGATTTTGCACACTTTTGTGGATTTTTGTAAATTTGGAGAATTGGTTTGATTGCGGATTAGAAGACAATTTGCAAGAGTATGGCCGGTTTGATTAACTTTCTTTTGTTCTTCTTTTTGTTTCACTTTCTACTCATTTCTTTCTTTTTTGTATGCTCTTCTCTCCTTGCTATTTCTATACTTCTCTCTTTACTCCCTTCTTTTTTTCATTCTTTCCTTTACTCTTTGTTATCTCTCTCCCCTTTTGCTTTGTGTTCACATAGGGTATTTATAAGAGAGGGGTGAGCTACCCATGTGAATAAAAATGGCAACAAAAACAAAGAAAAGAAAAGGTGTGGCTGACCATGAAGAAGGATGAGAGATGGGTGCAACTTTTGAGGTGAAAAAGATGAAAGCTACAAGTGGAAGGTATAGTTAACAAAGCAAAAAATAAAAAATGAAAAAAGATAGGAAGACTTCCTCTTTGGTGGTCAGTTCTTGGAGAGAGGAAAGCTTGAAGTGATTAATTTTTGAAGTGAAAGCTTGAAGTGGAAGGTGTGTTTAACAAAGCAAAAAAAAAAGATGAAGACTCTCTCTCTTTAGGCACATATTTGGTTGGTCATGTGAAGAAGAAAAGGGGTAGAAACAAAATTTAGTGCAAAAGAGAGACCTTGTCTTGAAAAGTGGAACAAATTAGAAGTTACCAATAAAGCCAAAAATGATTTAAAGGCTTTCAACTTGAATTTGGTGGAATCAAATATGGCCCAATTGATTTGAACTTAAGATGGATTTAGTTGATTGAATAAAAATGGTTTGCAGTTAATTCTATTCCGAAATTAACTTCAAATCTCAGAATTTACCAAGTCCGAGCACATTAGGATTAAAAATTCTTCATCCTCTAGTAGATCCAAGAGCAAACTTCACAACTTGTCCACAATTTTTTTTCTTCACAAAAAAAAAGCCATGGAAGCCATCTAAACTCAAATGATATGTTAGACTAACAATGTGAAAGGCATCGAGCTCCACAATTTCTCTCGGTATGGCATCAACGTGATTTTTTTGCTAAAAAGCATTAGAATTGACTGGAACTTCTTGAGGGTAGTTGTGGTCAACTGGGATCTTGACACCCACATCTTTCGATTTGGTCTTGATGAATTATGCCTAACATATGAGGAATTTTGTGCGCTTATTCACTGAAATTCATCAAATAAAATTTTCCTTCTTCCACATATAGACCATCATGCTGAACTTACCATTGAATTATTAGGTATCATCAAAGCCTGAGACAAAGCCCTATTGATGGGAGACTGCTTTGATGTCGTGCCTTTAACGTCCAAACTTATTGCAACTAAACTGAAGGATCTCACCTCCTACCATCGGAATTTACCATTCATTTGTCGCTAAGTTTCTTATGAAATGACTTAGTTCAAATGTCCATAAAACATTTTTTGATATGATCAAACAAATCGGTAAGACTCCTTATCTTACTGGTAGCTCATTGTTACTCCAAGTAAATATTTCATGTTTTATTGGCCCCATTCAACTTTTTAAAAAATTTCAGACATTTTTTTTCTTTAGATGTGGCTATTTGATAAACTATAGATAGCGGCTCCTCCCAATAATTCTGATGCTAAATATGAGCCGAAACACTTTCGAGAGCGCAAACTCTTGATCAAATGGGATTCACTAGAGAGTTGGCTTAACTAGGTTTACACACCCAATGTTTTGCAAATTCGCTAAGTATGTGTAATGACCTATCCTGGGTTGGCCACCCCCGAGACGGTGTTATCACATTTTGAAAATACCAGCATGACACATATATGCAACAATAAAAAAATTTATCAACTATAATTATTTAGATCGATTCTCAACCCTTAACAGGGGAGATACATCATTCAGATCTCAACTTAAACATTGTATACAACATAATATGCATGAATATTTACAAATATTTTTTTTCTCATTAGTCTGAGGATGTGGACCACATGGCTTACAGATAATAAATTCGTCTGAATCTCAGCTCACCTACTATCTGTCCCGCCTGCTGCCTGAAATCATTTAACATTGATGGATGAGCTTCACAAGCTCAATGAATTAAATTTACTAGAAGTATTCAATTTGTATAAATAGTATTTTAATATTTAATCATTTATATCTCATATAACTTGATAATAGCATTCTACTATCACTACACATCTCATAAGTCTCATTCTCTATCAATCTCTTCTTCTTATAAATTTGTTTACCTTAAGACCATCAATTATCTCATAATTACCTCATTATAAGGTTCACAATATATAATCTACCATTTATATAGTTCTTATCATATCATACTTCCGTGTTTCTTTCTCACCATAACTGTCTCTCTGTGAGACTCATTCATCTATAAATAAATTTACAATAACAAAACAACACTTCAGCATTTCAGTAATAAAATAAATATTTAAAACAAATGCAATGCATGAATTATTATTAGGGAATGTCTTCCCACATATCAATATGTTTTTATCTTAGATTGGCTGCCTTCTCGGTTCTTTTATTTCATTTAGATCGGCCCCCTCCCGGTTCTTTTATTTCCAACATATACTGGCTGTCACAGTTTTAATTTATTTCCAGTATATACTGGCTGTTACGGTTTTTGATTTAGACCGACCCCCTCCCGGTTCTCTTATTTCATGCATATGCATATGAACAAGGATATGAAATATGCATATGAACAATAATACAAAAATAAGCATGTATTCAGACATTTAATTTAGCTATCCTTTCTTTTCTCAAATTATTATTTAATAAATTTCACTAATTTCTTCTCCTCATATATCACATCAATTTATCAACCATAACTCGTCAAGAATTTCATTTATCACCTTTAATATTAAATCGACTCATTATTATAATAATATTACTTCTTATATAATAATTTTCTATGCATCCATTATTCCTATCAACCAATTTTTCATCTACCACCAAAGCATAAGTTAATAATTTATTCTAATATTATCACCATATATTTCATATTTATCTTGATTACTTAAAGTAAATTTAACTTACCACGTAGCACTTAAAGCTACTTGTGGATCACCTTCTTGCCTTTCCTGCTCCTCTCAGCAATTTCTCCTAGTTGCTGATTGTCAATACCTTACATAATATTCATATTAAATTTTAATTTATTCTTCGATTCTTCCATAATTTACACCTTTTGAAAATTCCCACATTGAATTCTGGGAATTTCATGTATGCTAAAATTCAAAAATAAGCTTCATGTTATTAACTTATATTTTTCTTAGAGCTTCCCGTGACTCTCTATAAAATACTCCCGTAAAATCCTTCAATATTTTACTCATTCAATCTTTCTTTCGGTCCCTAAGTGTTTAAAGAAATAGAGTAGTTTAGATTTGAGATTGAAGAAAACCAAACAGGATTTGGTAAAACAAATAAAACAATTGAATATATATAATAAATTTTAAGCAGCACCGTTCACCGTTGCTTTTTTTCTTAGCTACCTCACATGCAGGAATTCTTCAACGTTGTTGCAACACTTGGAACAAATTTTGTTCTTTTTTCTTTTCCTTTTCTTTTATTTGGACGATTTTTTTCTTTTTCTTTTTTCTTTTCTTTACACTATCACGTGTCTTTTTTTTTAAGAGAATTGTTTTATAAAAATTAAATCTTTTGCATATATATATATATATATATATTATTTTAACTTCATGTCATATTTATTAAATTATTTCTTTACCATTTCTTTACGAATACGAGTATACAACTCTACCCACCTTACAAAAATTTCGTTCCCGAAATTTCCTTACCTAATTCATGAAAGAGTTGGGGGTATTCTTTCCTCATTCTTGCTTCATGCTCCCAAGTGACTTCTTCGAGATCTTCATTCCGCCATAATATTTGAATCGAAGGAATGAATTTATTGCGCAAGACTTGTTCCTTTCTGTCTAGAATTCTGACCGGTACTTGCATAAAAGTTAAATCTTCTTGAAGTTCTATCGCTTGATTTGAGATACCATGGGATTCATCGTGTAAGTACTTTCTCAAAAGTGACACATGAAACACATTATGTAATTTCTTTAACTCTAGGGGCAAATCCAATCAATATACTACTAGTCCAACTCTCTCAATCACCTCATATGGCCCCACAAATCTCGGGCTCAACTTTCCATTCTTTTTAAACCTCAGCACGTCATTCCACGAAGATATCTTCAAAAATACCCAATCACCAACTTGAAACTCGAGAGGTCATCTTCTATTATCAGCATATCCCTTCTGTCTATTCTGTGTGGCTCTAAAGTTCTTTCTAACCAGTTTGATTCTTTCTCTCTCCAATTTCTTCCCAGCATACTGCAGTTCTACACCTCCTACCATATAAAGCTTCAAATGATTCCATCCTGATACTAGTTTGATACTGATTATTGTATGCAAACTCGATCAAAGGAAAATAAGCATCCCAGCTCACTGAGAAACTTAATACACTTGCCTTCGGCATATCTTCTAGTATTCTGATGATTCTCTCCGTTTGCCCATCAGTTTGTGGATGAAAAGCTGTACTAAACTGTAATTGCGTATCCATAGCTTCTTGAAAACCTCTCCAAAATCTAAGGAGGTAAATCTAGAATCTTTATCTGATAGAATACTCAAGGGTACTCCATGTAAACTTATAATCTCTGCTACATACAATTCAACCAACTTTTCAGAACTCCAGGTAGTTTTAATAGGAAAGAAATGTGAATACTTAGAAAGTCTATCTACTATAACCCACACAACGTCATGGCCCCTCTGGGTACGGGGAAAACTAGAGACAAAATCCATACTCACATTTTCCCATGGCCACTTAGGTACTGGAAGAGGTTGTAATAAACCTGTTAGATGTCTATTCTCAAACTTCACCTATTGACAAGTCAGACATCTAGCAATATGTTCCACTACATCCTTCTTCATCCCTGACCACCAATAATTTTGTCTCAATCCCCTGTACATCTTATTATTACCTGGATGCATGGACTATATAGAATCATGAGCCTCCCTTAGTATCTCCACATCATTGGGAACACAAACACTCTCTAATTCTAAACTTAGTTAGCTTCCCACTCAACACTTCCCATCGGATCTTCTTTATCCCCTTATCTCTACCCTACAACTGTAATAAATGATTAATAATAGAAGATTGTACCACCATATTTGCCATCAGTACTTCTCTATCATTGACACTCAACTACATCCTCATTCTTCTTAATTCTATCATCAAGCTAGTATTATGACTCTCAATAGCAGCTAATCTCCTTGTAGCCTTTTGACTCAATGCATCAGCTACTACATTAGCCTTTCCTAGATGATAATGAATGGGGCAATCATAATCACTAATCAACTCCATCCACCTTTTCTGCCTTAAATTCAACTGCTTCTAGGTCGATAAATGTGTCAAACTTTTATGATCAGTAAAAAATTCATAATTTGATCCATATAGATGATGTCTCCAAATCTTCAAAGGAAAAACTATGGAACCCAATTCTAAATTATGGGTGGGGTAATTCCTCTCGTGGTTATTCAATTGCCTAGATGCATAAGCTATAACTCTTCCATATTGCATCAACACGCATCCTAACCCCTAATGTGACATATCATTATATACCATAAATCCTTAATCACAAGAAAAAAACACTAATACCGGGGTAGTAGTTATTTTTTCTTTCAACAGCTTGAAACTTCTCTCACATTCCCTTGACCATCTAAACTTCACATCCTTCCTAGTTAATCTAGTCAATGGTCCAGTGATTACGCCTAAAGTATAACACGATAGTTGTAGCATAGCTTTGGGCTGTCGATTCCACAGGGAAACAAGATAACTACAAGAGAAGGTGTGAACTTTAACACAACCGATAAAAGTTAACGAAAGAATCTGAGTTTTTGATAGTGAAAGAATTATGTAAATATTTGAATAATATAAGGGAAGCAACAAGGTTCCGGGAATCCTCCCTAGGTTTGTTGCCTTATTCCAATCTCAATTCAGTTGTTTTTATCTCGATCACAAGTTTCACATCCCAAATAAGCAATCAGCAAATATTCAATCAAAGCACATATATAAACCCTAATGCAATTGTTATGAAATACTCTTTACTTTCAAGCACACATGACCTAACTTATAGGTTATCAAAAAAATGACAATATATCATAATGACAATAATGAAGTAATGGACAAATCTATAAGAGAAATCTACCGGACTCAATCACACCTCAACAAACATCACATAAGAAGAGCATGACTAGACTTATATGGGGGAGAAAAATGCAACCGCCAGACTAAGGGGAAATCTTCTAATTAGATTAAAAAGTAAATCATAATGATGTTTAATGATAATAAATCCATACTACAACTGAATCAAGAAAAGAAAATAAGAACAACTACACCTAGGGATGCATCTCTTTGCCTTGCTTGGAGATTAGTTGGTCATGGGGCTCATGCTTCCTTGAGTTGCCTCTGGCCTCTCAATGATCTCCCCCTTGGTAGTAAAGCTTCGGAGTTTTCTCAACTTGCACTCCAAGCCCTCTGGATTGCTCCTAAAGGCCTTCTGGATCTGATCCTAGTTCATTCCCAAAGCTAAAGTGGAGAGGGGCTTTTATACGGAAACTCCCAGAGTACTATGTGTTTTCTAACCAATGTGGGATTCTGCCCGAGCACACTCGATCGCAGTGCAGGCAGAAGCTCTTTGCTCTTTTAAGCCCAACAGCTCCCAAAGTGCTTCCTTTTATTTAAAAACCTACAAAACATAGAAAGCCCAGAAAATACATAAAATAAAGTGAAATAACATAACTAAGGACCTAACAACTGTAAATTAAGGGGCTTAAATATGACTATTTAAGCATTTATCATACCCCTAAACTTACATATTGCTAGTCCTATAACAATACAAAACTAAAACTAAATGGAAAACAAAGAACACAAAGATGAATCCATCATTCATGGTATCCTAAAATTTAAGCATCACACAAAACTATAATATTCTGTCATGAGCAAACTTAAAATGTAAACCCATCTTCACAATAAATAGGAATTTTAAAATATAATTACTTATAAAAGGCAGGCTAAGGCATCACACGTTTGACTTAGTGCAAAGTGAATTAGCATAAAAAGATGAGGCTTCTAAATAATTTCAAAGTGTAATGTTTCTATGTCTCAAGATTCACAGAATTTCTCATCAGAATGAACAACAATGGCATAGTTTTATTTTCTTTTATTTTATTATAAGGCTCTGCTATGTTTAGTTCCCTTAAGCTTTCTAAGTGACCCATGTAGCAAGTGTTGAGTCAATGACTCCCAAACCAGATGGTCTTAGGGCACTAGGTGTAAAGACACCCCTAAAGACTTACTAACTCGAGTTAAAAAGGCTACGAAACTAAACTGGCCTTAATGCTACCAAGCAAAATTCCCACCTTTTGACGTGAACACTCACTGCTTACTGAGGCAAGAGGTCCAGTTACTCAGCAAAAATTTTCTCAATGATGATTATGAATAAAATTCCCACCTTTTGACGTGAACAATCACTGCTTATTGAGGCAAGAAGTCCAGTAACTCAGTGGAAAGTTTATCAATGATCATCCTTAGCATTTTTCTCTCTTTTTTTTATATATTTTTTCTACTTTTGTATGGCCAAGTGTTCATCTAACAAGTCATCCAGTTTCAGTTAAGCCATGGAAACATACACATTGAAATTATATGTCATACCTCACATAGTTATGTGATAATGTGCTCGTGTCAGATTAGATCAAACGTGTGAATTCTCAAATGGTTAAAGTAAGTAACAAAATTTTAAAACTCTATCATCAAATCATGTGTTCAAGATTTTAAGCTCACCAATGACATCACATCACAGTATTGTTTAGATCAAACAAAATTTCAAAAACAACATGAACATGCATTTATCTCCTCTTTAAAATAAATAAATAAATAAATAAAACTGGGGTAAGATGTGTGCAAATGTGTCTCCCATACCCCCAAACTTAAATGACACATTATCCCCAATGTGTGAATAACATGGAAAGAGCTGACTTGGGAGATGGAGAACTAGCTAGAGTGGCATGGCTCATAGCATACCCCCAAACTTGAACTGATGCACACATTATCCCTTAAAAATTATTACTAAAATAATACTAAAAAACTAAAAAAAACTAAAAATAAATAGTAACAAGAAATAAGAAAAACAATAAAAATATAAAAGATAAGCTGTGGGGTGCCTCCTATGAGCACTAAGTTTTACGTCTTCAGCCAGACACTCTTATTCCCTCTTAGAAAAGCATAAGCTGCATGCACCTGCAACTGCTTCATTGCCAAATTTGGTGTTTGCATGCTTTGGAAAGGCCTCAAGGATGTTATCAGTAACATCTGCAGATTCTGGCTCGGTAACTGCTCTTGTGAAACCATGGGTGTGGATGGACTCCAATGGATTAAGGTGATGGACCTTTTCCATGAGTGAGTCAATCATGTACACTTGGTGGCTCTTGTCCACATCCTCTGATTTGTTCGTTGTTGGGATGTGTACTAACTTAGCACATTGTGCCACAATGATATTCACCTCCTTTAAATTCTTTTAAGCCAAGTGTTGATTATTGGGTGTGGAATGAGCTTGGGAAGGGAGCTTACCTCGCTCATTCATACTCAAGGAGTTCATTAATCTGGACACTTAGCTCCTTAAATCCTTATGTTCTTCAACAACTTGCGTAATGAAAGATTCAATTGTTTTATTAGTCTTACCCTGTGCCCCAATAAAAGCATGCAAAGTTTCTTCTAAAGGACTCCTAGAAGGTGCATGTACATGATATGGTGCAGGATATGACCCATGGGGTTGTGCAAGCTGCTGGTTTTTAGACTTCTAGCTGAAATTGGGGTGATTGCGCCACTCCGAATTATAGGTATCAGAGAAAGGTGATGATTACGCCCAAAGTATAACGTGGTAGTTGTAGCATAGCTTTGGGGTGTCGATTCCACAGGGAAATAAGTTAACTACAAAAGAAGGTGTGAACCTTAACACAAACAATAAAAGATTAAATGAGAGAATCTGAATTGTGAGAAAATTGTGTAGATAATATGATGGATAGATAACAAGGTTCTGGGAATCCTCCCTAGGTTCGTTGCCCTATTCCTATCTTGATTTGATTGTTTATCTCGACCGCAAGTTTCACATCCCAAACAGGTAATTAACAAATATTCAATGAGCACATGTGTAAACCCTAATGTAATTGTTATGAAATACTTTTTACTTTCAAGCACACATGACCTAACTTATAGATTATCAAGAAACGACAATATATCATGATGACAATACTGCAGTAATGGACAAATCTATAAGAGAAATCTACCGGACTTAATCACACCTGAACAACATCACATAAGAAGAGCATGACTAGACTTATATGGGGGAGAAAGATGCAATTTCCGAATTAAGGGGAAATATTCTAATTACATTGAAAAGTAAATCATAATAATGTTTAAAAATAAATCCGTATTACAACTGAATCAAGAAAAGAAAATAAGAACAACTACACCTAGGGATTCATCCCTTCGCCTTGCTTGGAGATTAGTTGGCCATGGGGGAGAGTGTGGCAGCCTTCATGATGTTTTCCCCAGCCTCCAGCCTCTCACAAGATGTCTTGAATAATCATAATATCAAATCCTAGGTGTCCTATTTATAGTACAAAAGTCCAAGGGTGTTTTTGGGTTTATTCTAATGTTTAAAAACCCTAATTGAAGTCTAACTCGGAGATGCAAATCCGTGTGCGCGCTGCGGTGCTGCTGGGGAGCACTGCGGTGCTAGGCATGTTCTGGATTGGGCGAGCTTCTGGTCACCGCGGTGCTACTGAAGAGCACTATGGTGCTGGCTGGTGGTTCAAGATGTGGAGGTTCTGGGTGCTGCGGTGCTGGCTGGTGCTGTTCTGGACTGACCTTTGTCTACTAAAACTGCCATAACTTTCTCTAGAAAAAATTATTTTGACGAGCCATAAAATTCTCCAGAAAATAGACTTCCGGATCTTTCTTGGCATATATGGCTCATCTCCTGGTTCTTCTTGCATCAATACAGTTTAATTTGCAAAGATAATTGATCTGTACGGGGTATTCTGGCAATTTAGTGAAACTCCTTTCCAAGTCGCGGAACACACACTTTCTTCCCTTCATTTTGTCCTTCCAAAAGCACTCCTTCACTCCAATATGCATGGGATCTGTGTGCTTTATTCAATGGTAGCATTTCCCTCTCTTTTAGGCTCCAAACATATGAAAATGCATCAAAACAAATCAATGATCCAAGAATGACACTTTAGAATTGTTAAGGTATAAAAGTGCAATTCAAACCTAGATCAACCCTAAAATGCTAACAATTAAATACTCTAAAGATGCATTTTATGATTCTCATCACAACCCCCAACTAGTTTATTGTTAGTCCCTAGCAATTCAAGTGAAAACAAGAGATGAATTCTATGGTGGGAATCGAAGCAAAGTGAAGCAATGTTAGTGTTAAACAAAGAGTAATTCACTTTTGTCTCAAAAATCGCACATAACACATGGCACATAGAATCATTAAATTTCACACAAGTCCAAAAGTAATCTAAACATTAATCTTAAAATTGTTATCAACTCTTAACATCCATGTTACCACAATCCATTAATCCGAACACCCGGATGATTTTATGCATAACAATCATGAATACAAGTCTTGGCCTCTAAAAACATAAATTGCGTGACATCAATCACAAAAACAAGCTCCATAGGCTCACTTTTCGAATCACTCTCCGCTATTGTAGAAAAATCACACTACATTGGATCAATAGGTCTTTACTAAGCTTGTAACGTTAGGCTAAGGTAAAGGGTAAGAAAGAACGGGAAGGATTCAACAAGTAAAAGAACTTAATCTCTTAGTTTTGAACACAACTCTTTAAGTACTGGATAACCTTACTTCAATACCCAACTTTTCCAAGCATTTTTTAAGCATTTCTTTCAACAAATCACCATTTTTTTTCTTTCTTTCTTCTTTCTTTGCCATAATTCACTTCTTTTTTTATTTTGGCACATAAGACTATTCACCTCATTTTTAATCAAATTTTGTTTTTCATAACCCCCAACTTATCTCTTTTCATGTATTTGGGCTATGGTAGTAATATTTTTTTTTCTCATACTTTCATCCTTACTCCTCTTGGGTGCTTCTCAACAAATGTGTATAACTAAGTTCTTTTAAAAGGAAGGTAAGGATAAAATATTTTAGGCTCATAAAGGTGAGTAAATGGGCTATTGAAAGAACAAGGCTCAAATAGGTAACTAGTGATAAATATAGTAATGGTAAGTTTGAAAGGCTCAAACGGTTCAAAAATGGCCTATATCATATCCTAAGTAATGTGCATTCTAGGAATTCGCCTCAAGTGGTTATCAAGTAAGTTCTAGAGCTTGTCGAGACTGCAAAAGTATTCACAAAACAATCACACATAAAACTTCTCTAAAAGTTTTTAGACTAATAATACAATCTTACCACAAACTAGAGTCTCAAACCAAATCAAGATTGACACTTAAATTATTCTCAAACCGAAGCAAGATTTAATTTCTTCAAAATGTTATATGCTATCTCAATTAAGTTCATATCATTGACATGTGAGTTAACTCTAAGGCTAACACAAAGCATGCTTAAAACAAACAAAAAGGGAAATATGATACCAAGCAGTTCAATGAAAAACATGAAAAACAGGAATATGTTCCTCCACCCCCAACCTAAAATAAGCATTGTCCTCAATGTAAAAGCAAAAGTTAAGGAAACTCCCTTTGTAGCCAAAAATGCACAAAAGTTAAAAATTGTGCACCACCATTTGAACTGCTTAGTATTTTTGTCCCTGAAAAAGAAATACGAAAGTAAAACTGGAAAACAACAAAATAATAATAATAAACAAGAAAAAGAAATATGAGAAACAATAAAAAAAATAAAAGGATATATTGTGGGTTGCCTCCCATAAGCGCTAAGCTTTCCGTCATCAGCAAGATGCTTTTATTCCCTCTTTAAAAAACATAGGTTGAATGCACCAGCCACTGCTTCACTGCCAAATTCGGTGCTCGTATGCTTTAGAGAGGCCTCAAGGATGTCATCAGTAACATCCACAAATTCTGGCTCGATATATGCTCTTATGAAGCCATGGATGAAGGTGGACTCCAATGGATTAAGGTTCTGGACCTTTTCCATGAATGAGTCAATCATGTATGCTTGGTGGTTTTCGTCCACATCCTCTGATTTTTTCGTTGTTGGGATATGTAAGGACTTACCACTTTGTGTCTCAATGACATTCACCTCCTTCAAATTCTTTTGTGCTAGGTGTTGTCCATGAGGTGTGGACTGAGCTTGAGAAGGGAACTTACCTGGCTTAGTCACGCTCAAGTAGTTCATCAACTTGGACACTTGGTTCTTTAAATCCTTATGTTCTTCAACAACCTGCACAATTAAAGATTCAAGCCTTTGATTAGTCTTCCCCTGTGCCTCAATAAAAGCATGTAAAGTGTCTTCTAAAGGATTCCTAGAAGATACAGGTGCATGATATGGTTCAAGACATGGTGCAGGGGGTTATGCAAGCTACTGGTTTTCAAATTTCCAACTGAAATTGGTGTGATTCCGCCACTCCGGATTATAGTTATCAGAGAAGGGTGCCAAAGGCTTCTTATACATGCCTAAGGCATTACATTGTTCCTTATACATCCCTCTCATCTCAGCAAATATAGGGCACTCTTGGGCGAGATGATCTACCCCACCATACACAAAACATGGTTCAAAAGACTTTGCATGATTAGCCACGTGTGTTGGCTTTAAGCTCTTAGTTTTTAACACCTCTAGTTCCCTAGTGAGCATCTCGACCTTGGCCTTAAGGTTATCCTCTTCCCTAAGATGGTAAATTCCACAACCATTAAGGTTCCTTATAGGTCATGACCTATTTGTGCTTTCAGTAGCACTAGGTTCAGTCCAAGTGTGAGCTTTTTCAGAAAGTTCATTGAGGTACTCTATGGCCTCATCAGGATCTTTCTCTAAAAACTCACTATTACACATCATCTCTACGAATTGGCGCTCTCTATATGTAAGTCCCTTATAAAAATAGCTCTCTAAGCGCCAACTCTCATACCCATGGTGAGGGCACATACTCAATAACTCCTTAAATCTCTCCCAAGACTGATACAAAGTCTTGTTGTCCTTTTGTGCAAAGGTGGAGATTTGTCTTTTTAAAGCATTGGTCTTATGTTGGGGAAAGTATTTATTAAAAAAAATTCGAGTCATCTTAGTCCACGACCCAATAGATCGTGGTCTCAGTGAGTATAGCCAACTCTTAGCTCTATCCTTCAAAGCAAAAGGAAAGAACTTAAGTCTTATAATGTCATCAGTTTCATCTTGACTATGAAAAGTCGCAAATACTTCCTTAAACTCTCTAATGTGCACATATGTGTTTTCATTATCCAAGCCATGAAATGTAGGGAGTAACTATATCATCCCTGTTTTAAACTCTAGGTGGCGAGTATTGGCTAGAAACATGATGCAAGATGGTGTGGTTGTGCATGTAGGATTTAGGTAATCCTGAAGGGTCCTAGGGGGTTGATATTCATGTTCACTCATTCCTTCGAGACTAGGTGGACCGTCAAATAAAGGATTTAGAAAAGAATTTAATTCTGACCCTAGCACAGGCTTACAAGCAAATCTACCCACAGCATCTCTATGTCTTTGCATTCAAGGTAACAAAATAATGGGGAAAAAATACTATAAAAAGAAAGAATAAAATAAAAAAAGTTAATGCAGCAAGCTAAAAGAAGGAACGAAGTTACCGCATTTACAGCTGCTGAAAAGAAAAACTATTTACAACTCTTCTACCGTCATGTCTCAAGGTTGACAATCTTCCTTGAGTTAAGTCCATCTCCCCAGCAATGGCGTCAAAATTTAATTATGCCTAAAGTATAACGCAGTAGTTGTAGCACAGCTTTGGGGTGTCGATTCCACAGGGAAACAAGTTAACTACAAAAGAAGGTGTGAACCTTAACACAAACGATAAAAGATTAAATGAGAGAATCTGAATTGTGAGAAAATTGTGTAGATAATATGATGGATAGATAACAAGTTTCTGGGAATCCTCCCTAGGTTCGTTGCCCTATTCCTATCTTGATTCGATTGTTTATCTCGATTGCAAGTTTCAAATCCCAAACAGGCAATCGGCAAATATTCAATGAGCACATGTGTAAACCCTAATGTAATTGTTATGAAATACTTTTTACTTTCAAGCACACATGACCTAACTTATAGATTATCAAGAAACGACAATATATCGTGATGACAATACTACAGTAATGGACAAATCTATAAGAGAAATCTATCGGACTCAATCACACCTCAACAACATCACATAAGAAGAGCATGACTAGACTTATATGGGGGAGAAAGATGCAATCACTGAATTAAGGGCAATCTTCTAATTAAATTGAAAAGTAAATCATAATAATGTTTAACAATAAATCCAAATTACAATTAAATCAAGAAAAAAAAAAGAACAACTACACCTAGGGATTCATCCCTTCGCCTTGCTTGGAGATTAGTTGGCCATGGGGGAGAGTGTGGCAGCCTTCATGATGTTTTCTCCGGCCTTCGGCCTCTCACAAGATGTCTTGAATAATCATAATATCAAAAACTAAGTGTCTTATTTATAGTACAAGAGTCCAAGGGTATTTTTGCGTTTATTCTAATGTTTAAAAACCCTAATTAAAGTCTAACTCGGAGATGCAAATCCGTGTGCGCGCTACGGTGCTGCTAGGGAGCACCGCGGTGCTAGGTATGTTCTGGGCACCGTGGTGCTGTTGAGGAGCACTACAGTGTTGGCTGGTGGTTCAAGATGTGAAGGTTCTAGGCGCTGCGGTGCTGGCTGGTGCTGTTCTGGACCAACCTTTGTCTACTAAAACTGCCATAACTTTCTCTAGAAAAATCATTTTGATGAGCCGTAAAATTCTCCAGAAAATAGACTTCCGGATCTTTCTAGCATATATGGCTCATCTCCTGGTTCTTCTTGCATCAATACAGTTTAATTTTCAAAGATGATTGATTTGTATGGGCAATTCTGGTAATTTAGTGAAACTCCTTTCCAAGTCACGGCACACACACTTTCTTCCCTTCATTTCGTCTTTTTGAAAGCACTCCTTCACTCCGATATGCATGGGATCTGTGTGCTTTATTCAATGGTAGCATTTCCCTCTCTTTTAGACTCCAAACACTTGAAAATGTATCAAAATAAATCAATGATCCAAGAATGACACTTTAGAATTGTTAAGGTATAAAAGTGCAATTCAAACCTATATCAACCCTAAAATGCTAACAATTAAGTACTCTAAAGATGCATTTTATGACTCTCATCAGGTGACAAAGGCTTCTTGTACATACCTAAGGCATTACATTGTTCCTCATACATCCCTCTCATCTCCGCAAATGTGGAACACTCTTTGGCAAGATGATCTACGCCGCCACACACAAAACTTGGTCCAAAAGACCTTGCATGATTAGCTACGTGTGTGGGCTGTAAGCTCTTAGTTTTTAACGCATCTAGTTCCCTAGTGAGCATCTCAACTTTAGCTTTTAGGTTGTCCTCTTCCCTAAGCTGGTAAATTCCACCACCACTTGGGTTTCCTACAGGTCGTGACCTATTTGTGCTTTCAGTAGCACTAGGTCTAGTCCAAGTGTGAGCTTTTTCAGCAAGCTCATTGAGGTACTCTATGGCCTCATCAGGATCCTTTTATAAAAATTCACCATTGCACATCATCTCTACAAATTGGCGCTCTCGATATGTAAGTCCCTCATTAAATTAGCTCACTAAACACCAATTCTCATACCCATAGTGAGGGCACATACTCAACAACTCCTTAAATCTCTCCCAAGACTGATACAAAGTCTCACTGTTCTTTTGTGCAAAGGTGAAGATTTTCATTTTTAAAGCATTGGTCTTATGTTGGGGAAAGTATTTATTAAAGAAGACCCGAGTCATCTCAGTCCACGACCCAATAGATCATGGTCTTAGTGAGTATAGTCAACTCTTAGCTCTATCCTTCAAAGCGAAAAGAAAGAACTTAAGTCTCACAATGTCAGCAGTTGCACCTTGACTATAAAAAGTCGCAACTACTTCCTCAAACTCCCTAATGTGCACATATGGGTTTTCATTTTCCATACCATGAAATGTAGGGAGTAACTGTATCATCCCTGTTTTAAGATCTAGTTGGGGACTATTAGCTGGAAACGTGATGTAAGATGGTGTGGCTGTGCATGTAGAGTGGAGGTAATCCTGAAGGGTCCTAGTAGGTTGATCTTCGTGTTCACTCATTTCCTCAGGACAAAATGGATTATCAAATAAAAGGTTTAAAAAGTTTAATTTTGACTCTAGCATAGGCCTACAAGCAAATCTACCCAAAGGGTTTCTATATCTGGGCATGCAAGATCACAAAATAATAAAAATCCTATAAAAAAAAAGAATAAAATAAAAAAAAATTAATGCAGCAAGCTAAAAGAAGGAACAAAGTTACCGCCTTTACAAACTGCTAAAAAGAAAAACTATCTACAATTCTTCTACGGTATTGTCTCAAAGTTAACAATCTTCCTTGTTCTTAAGTGCGTCTCTCCGGCAACAACACTAAAATTTAATTACACCCAAAGTATAACGTGGTAGTTGTAGCACAGCTTTGGGGTGTCGATTCCACAGGAAAACAAGATAACTACAAGAGAAGGTGTGAACTTTAACCCAACTGATAAAAGTGAAACGAAAGAATATGAGTTTTTGATAGTGAAAGAGTTGTGTAAATATTTGAATAATAAAATGGAAGCAACAAGGTTCCGGGAATCCTCCCTAGGTTTGTTGCCTTATTCCAATCTCAATTCAGTTGTTTTTATCTCGATCACAAGTTTCACATCCCAAACAAGCAATCAGTAAATATTCAATCAAAGCACATATATAAACCCTAATGCAATTGTTATGAAATACTCTTTACTTTCAAGCACACATGACCTAACTTATAGGTTATCAAAAAAACGACAATATATCATAATGACAATACTGCAGTGAGCAACAAATCTATAAGAGAAATCTACCAGACTCAATCACACCTCAACAACATCACATAAGAAGAGCATGACTAGACTTATATAAGGGAGAAAAATGCAACCACTAGACTAAGGGGAAATCTTCTAATTAGACTAAAAAGTAAATCATAACGATGTTTAATGATAATGAATCCATACTACAACTGAATCAAGAAAAGAAAATAAGAAAAACTACACCTAGGGATGCATCCCTTTGCCTTGCTTGGAGATTAGTTGGCCATGGGGCTCATGCTTCCTTGAGTTGTCTTCGGCCTCTGAATAATCTCCCCCTTGGTAGCAAAGCTTCAGAGATTTCTCAGCTTGCCCTCCAAAAGTTATCCAGATTCCTCCTAAAGGCCCTCTGGATTGCTCCTAAAGGCCCTATGGATCTGATCCCAGTTCATTTCCAAAGTTGAAGTGGAGAGGGGCTTTTATAGGGAAACTCCCGGAGTACTATGTGTTTT
Organism: Bretschneidera sinensis; assembly: GCA_023935145.1. Lineage (NCBI taxonomy): Eukaryota > Viridiplantae > Streptophyta > Magnoliopsida > Brassicales > Akaniaceae > Bretschneidera > Bretschneidera sinensis. The sequence goes on along the minus strand of CM043701.1, from coordinate 68,040,409 downwards.
CTAACCGATGTGGGATTCTGCCCGAGTGCGCTTGATCACAGGATGTTGCGCTTATGCGCAAGTGCGCTCGATCGCACCACTTCTGCACTCGATCGTAGTGCAGTCAGCAACTCTTTGCTCTTTTAAGCCTAACAGCTCCCAAAGTGCTTCCTTCTATTTAAAAACCTACAAAACATAGAAAACCTAGAAAATACATAAAATAAAGTGAAATAACACAACTAAGGACCTAACAACTGTAAATTAAGGGGCTTAAATATGAGTATTTAAGCACTTATCATCCAGCAATCATAGAAACATTTTGGATGAATCTCCTATAATAACCAACCAGCCCCAAAAAACTTCTAACTTCAGTTATACTTGTGGGTCTTTCCCAATTCAACACTGCTTCTACCTTCTGTGGCTCAACTGTTATTCCCTTTCCCGACACAACATGCCCCAAGAAAGATATTTCACTCAACCATAACTCACACTTAAAGAACTTTGCATATAATTTCTCTCTTCTCAGAATTTCCAACACTATCTCTAAATGTTGCGTATGCTCCTCTTCATTCTTGGAATATACTAGAATATCATCAATAAACAAAATGACAAATCTATCCAAGAATTGTTTAAACACCTAATTCATTAGATCCATAAATGTTGTAGGAGCATTAGTCAACCCAAAAGGCATGACCAGAAACTTATGATGTCCATAACATGTCCTAAAAGCAGTCTTAGGCACGTCCCATTTCTTTATCCTTAACTGATGATAACTCGATCTCAGGTCTATCTTAGAAAATACCCTAGCTCCTTGTAACTACTTATATAAATCATTTATCCTAGGTAAATGATATCTATTCTTGATGGTGATCTTATCCAGCTATCTATAATCCATACACAATCTTATTATCCCATCATTATTCATGACAAACAATATAGGGGCTCCCCAAGGTGATATACTAGGTCGAATAAACTGTTTATCTAGCAACTCCTGAAGCTGAACTTTCAACTTTCTTAATTTAGGTGGTACCATCCTATAAGGTGCTATAGATATGGATAATGATCCTGGAATCACCTCAATAGAAAACTCAATCTCCCTATTGGGACGCAAACTAGACAACTCTTTAGGGAATACATCAGAAAAATCTTTTACTACCAAGATTTTTTTCTAACTTTCTACTCTCCTTGCTAGAATCCACCACATTTTCCAAATACCCCTCATAACCCTTCTTTAACCATTTACTAGCAGTTATGGCAGAAATAAGACAGTTAACAAGTATCTTACATTCTCCCTGAAAATTAAACTCTTCCTGTCCAAGTATCTTGAACGCCACATTCTTCCTAAAATAATCTACCTAAGCATGATATACAGATAACCAATTCATCCCCAGAATTAAATCAAAATATGTCATATCTAAAGGTGTTGGGATTTGTCAAAGAATTAAATAGATGAAGAAGTTCAGCATCAAGTCTGGTTGTGCACCGCGGCCTTCGACTCAAGGTGTACGCGCAGCGGCATAGCCCACCTAAGCCGTGGCCTCCAGCATGGCAGAAAGTCTCCCCCCTTCTGAGCCGCGATATACCCTATTCTGAACTGAGCCATGAAGGCACACCTGACACCAATTAATCAGCACTTTGAGATAGTGTGTGGGACTTGGTTAAAATGCACAGGATTACTTAGACTCTTAGAGAGTCATGAGACTTTGGTTCTTGAGATCTAAGGGTTGAGATTGACTTCAAGATTAGTTCAAAAAGTTGGTGCACTATATAAAGGGTCATCTAGCTTCAATCATAAGGATACAAGATCATCATACAAGAGAATTCAAGTGCAAGTGTGAGAGTACAAAGACACAAAACATAAGAGAGGCACTAGAATAGATCTCATTTAAGAGTGGCTGGGATTAAGATAGTGCATACAAGAAGAGGGGTTCAAGGGTTTTGTAATTGGAATTTTTTTGGGAAAAATTCCAGGGAAACACTTAGTTCTTATCTCTTTCTTTTCTATTTTTTCATGTATCAAGAACAAGAGGGTTCTTGAGGAGGTGTTGCTGTAATTGTAAGAACTCATTGATTTAGTGCAGAGAGCTCGAAGTAGCTCACGGGGACGTAGGCACATTGCTGAACCTCGATAATAATTGTTTGTGTTCTTTCTTTGATTGGTTTGTTTATGTTCATTACAAGTCATTCTAGACTTGGGTGTTTGGAAGATCACCACCTGGGCATCTTGAGATGATTTCCAACAGTGGTATCAGAGCTAGCAACAGTGGTATCAGAGCTTGTACAGCTGAGTATCTGAGCAAGGTGACAAGAATTAAAGGTCAACTTCTTTGGTGATTCAAGAACGGTGCTGCGATCAAAATTTGATCGGATTGTTGAAGGTGATTCAAGAATGGTGCTGGGATCAAGATTTGATCAAGTTCTTGAGATTTAGAAGTTGGAAAGCAATTATAGGTGCTGCATAAATCTTAGGATATACTCCACAAGATGGGTTCAAATTTCATTGTTGAGAAGTTTGATGAAAAGGGAGACTTTTCCCTTTGGAAGTGGAAAATCAAAGTAGTTCTTATGCAACAAAAGGTGGACTTGGCTATTGGAGAAGATGGCGATTTTCTAGCAAGTGTCACAGAGGTCCAGCGGATTGCGATGAAGAAGATGGCGTATAGCACCATCTTTCTACACATGTCGGATAGTGTGGCAAGAGAATGTGGAGATTCGGAAGATCCAGCTGTTATATGGAAGAAACTAGATGAGTTGTTTCTTACCAAAACTCTCCCTAATAAGATATATCTTCTTAAACGAATCTTTGCTTTTAAAATGGATCCTAATAAAGATTTGTAAGATAATCTTAATTTGTTTAAAAAACTAGTTCAAGATTTGGCTAGTTGTAGTATAACATTCCCGGATGAACAATTAGTTGTTATGTTATTGAATTCTCTTCCTGATTATTTTGAAAGTTTGATTAATGCTATTGAATATGGAAGAGATACACTAACCAAAGAAATTGTGATCAATGCTATAAGGTCTCGTGATTTCAAAGCCAAGATGAGGGAAGTATCAAGTGGGGAAGGTTTGTTTGTTAGAGGAAGGCCTGCAACTCGGAATGGCAGCATCATTCATGGCAACTATCGAGACAAATTAAAGGGTAGAGGGCAGAGTCATGGAAGATCGCATTCTAAACCAAATTTTGGAGGAAAGCGATGCTACTACTGCAATAAGGAAGGTCATTTCAAGAAATATTGCAAGAAGAAGTTGTGGGGTGAGAGAGGAAGAAGTCATACCAACAATGGAGAGTCTTCGGTTGCCTAAGGAGAACAACAAGATGATGTTCTCTTTGTGTGCTCAAATGTGAGCAGGACACAAGGCAGCGAGAAATGGATCCTGGATTTCGGGTGCACTTATCACATGTGCCTTTACAGGGATTGGTTCAAGAATTTCAACAAAACCAATGATGGAAAGGTTTTCTTGGGGAATGATACTTCTTGCCAAGTGAGGGGGATAGGAGACATCCAATTGAGAATGTTTGATGGAGTCACAAGGCTGCTGCGGAATGTGAGGTATGTTCCAGATTTGAGAAGAAATTGGATCTCATTGGGGTAGCTAGATTCCATGGGGTACACATACAAAGCAGAGGGTGGAAAGATCAAGGTAACTAAGGGATCTTTGATAGTGATCAAAGCAGCAATAAAGTATAGTCTCTATGAGATGATCGAAGAGATAAAAATCAAGGATCAAGCAGCAAGCTTGATGGCTGAGATGGATAAGGCAATACTTTGGCACAATCGCTTGGGACATATGAGTGAAAAGGGGCTGTAAGTTCTCAGTAAGAATAGTACACTTGATGGTGACAAGGTAGAGAAACTTAATTTCTGTGAGAGTTGCATTCCTAGGAAGCAACATCAGATAAGCTTCAACACCGGAGTGCACAAGTCTAAGGGTATTCTTGACTACATTCATGCGGATCTTTGGGGACCAGCAAGAACACCAACATAAGGAGGTAATCGTTACTTTCTTTCTCTAATTGATGATTATTCTAGAAAGGTTTGGGTTTATTTACTTAAAAATACATCAGATGCTTTGAATAAATTTGTGGTGTGGAAAAAGTTGTTGGAGACTTAAACGAGCAGGGTAGTTAAGGTGTTAAGAACCGATAATGGCTTAGAATTTTTTAATAAGGATTTTGATAAATTATGTGAGTTAAATGGGATTTAAAGACATAAAACAGTTGTGAAAACCCATAAGCAAAATGGAGTTGCTGAGAGGATGAATATGACCCTTATGGAAAAAGGTTAGGTGCATGTTAATTGGGTCCGGTTTACCAAAATGTTTTTGGGGGGAAACTGTGTCTACTGCTGCATATTTGGTTAATAGATCACCCTTTTTAGACTCCCGAGGAGATGTGGAGTGGGAAACCCCCTGAGTTAAGCAACCTCAGGACTTTTGGATATGCTGTATTTGCGCATCAAAAAGATGATAAACTTAGCCCAAGGTCTAGAAAATGTGTGTTTCTAAGGTATAGTGATGGGGTTAAGGGGTATAGGTTGTGGTCCTTAGAGCCAAAAGAACAAAACTCATAATAAGTAGGGATATCATTTTTAATGAATTGTTATTTCCCTATTTGGAGAAAACTAACCCTGCAGGGGATACTGAGCAAACTAGCTCGGTATTTGTGGAGCGTAGCATCAAGGAAAATTCAGTTCAAGTAAAGCAAGGAAGGCAAGAGGGTTCGGACCAGGTAGAGCCCATTGATAAAGGCCAAGCTCAGGACATTCAAGAGGAGGCTGAACTAGAAGGGGATGGTGCAGCAAATCAGAATGATTATCAGCTCATAAGGGATCAAGAAAGGAAGGTGGTCAGACCACCTTTGAGATATGGTTTTGCATATGCTAATGTAGCAGCTCTTTATTCAGAATAAGGGGTTGAACCAGAAACTTACATGGATGCCATGGAATGTAAGGATTCGTCAAAATGACAGCTACCTATGAAAGAAGAAATGGATTCTTTGAGGAAGAACAACTCTTGGGAATTGGTGCCCAAGCCAGAAAAACAAAAAGTTGAGGATTGTAAATGGATAGCGCTCGATCGCAAAAGCTCCAGAGAGTACCCGAGAAGCAGTACTGAAACTGCTACACTGAAGTTTTTCAACTAATTCAATCGAGGGAGAAGCACCAATGGTGGAAGCTAGATATGCTTGTCTAGATGCTACGGAGAGGAAGCTAGATATGCTTGTAGAAATCATGATTGCTCGGATTACCTCACCTAGGCCATAAGCTACACAACTCTAGGTATGTGTTATTTGTAGTCGTTTTGATCACACTACTGAAATTTGCCCTTTATATTCATCTGCAAATCGAGAGCAAGCAAACTATGTGGGACCAAACAACTACAATCCATATGCAAATACCTATAATCTAGAATGGCAAAACTACCCCAACTTCTCATAGAGCAACGATCAAAATGCATGGAACCTTCAAGGGCAACAAAGAAACTTCCAACCAGCAGCTCAATCAGTTCCGGAAGCAAATGAGAACGACCTAGAGGGCATTGTAAGGCAACTGGTAGTTTAACAACAACAACTGATGACCTCACAAGAGAATTTCATAGCAGAGGCAAGACAATTTTGGACAAAACGAAGCCAAATAAATGCAAGGCATGAACAAACTATTCAAAGACTAGAAGTACAAGTGGGGCACATAGCTAAGGAGCTAAGTAAACAAAAGCAAAGTGTTGTTGAAACTATCACGTTGATTCATTAGAAACTGCTCTTACATATAGTCTCACAAAATCGAATATAGTGCCAGAATCTGAGGATGTTACTGATGACATCATCGAAACTATACACCTCATTAAAGCCTATCCAAAGCATCTAAGTAAGTGCACCGATCAATTTGAGTACACCGATCCATTTGACCCTCATGTGCCTACTAATACTATTTTCCCTTTTATTGTACAGGCACCTAACTTGGAATTCAAGCAGTTGCCAGAGCACTTACCTTATGCTTATATGGGAGAGAATAAGACACTTCCTATGCTAGCTGCTGCCAATCTTAGTTTTGGGGAAAAATAAGGCTTAGTCCGGCTGAAGACGTTAAACTTAGTGCTCATGGGAGGAACCCCAGACTTATCCTTTTCATTTTAGTATTTTTTTTTTGTTTATATTTATGTCTACATATCTAGTATTTATATTTCTTGTTTTCCGGAACAACGTTTATTTTTCTTTGTCAGGTACTTAGTGCGTGCATCCAGTTCAAGTTTGGGGGCGTGTCACAAGCAAAGCAAGCAATCTAGTTCTCCATCTCCCAGGTCAAATCTTTCCATGCCACACAAATTGGGGACAATGTGTATTTTAAGTTTGGGGGTAGTGGGAGATACTAGATACTATTACACACACACTTGAAACACATGCGCACACTAAGTCCCAGTTTTTTTTTTTTTTTAGGAAGATAAATGCATGTTCTCTTGGTAAACAAAAATTTTGGTTGATTTAAAAATTTGATAACACTTCATTAGTAAGCTTAAAAGCTAGAACACATAGTCTTGCAATGGGAATTTTACAAAGTTTAGTTACCTACCTCAAGGCACCTAAGAATTCATGAGTTTGATCCAAATTTGCCCGAGCATATTTAACACGCATTTGTGTGGGGTATGACATATAACTCTCTTGTATATGTTTCCATAATCTAACTATAATCGGATAACTTGTTGAAAAGAACACTTTGGCATAAGAAAAATAAAGAAAAATGTTCATCATGCAAAAAGTGATAAAAAATAAAGCTTCTAATGATCAGAAAAAACTTTCCAATGAGTAATTGGGCCTCTTGGCTCAGTAAGCATTGAGTGTTCATGTCAAAAGATGGGAATTTCATTAAGAAGTATAAAAACTAGTTAGTTTCGTAGCCTTTTTGATTCGAGTTAGTAAGTCCTTAGGGGTGTCTTTACACCTAATGCTCTAAAACTATCTGGTTTGGGAGTCATTGGCTAAACACTCATTACAAAGGTCAAATAGAAAGCTTGAGGGAACTCAACATGGCAAAGATTGCATGATAAAAGAAAAAGAAATGCAAGTATTATGCTATTTTGTTCTCTTTAACAAGAAATTCAATAAAGATTTGGGCACCGAAGCACTATACACTAAAATTATATGGAAGTCCCATCTTATATGTGCTAACGCATCACACACAAATCAAACTTGCGATGCCTTAAGCAACCTTAGGTAAGCAACATAAAACTTTTAAAAGTCCTCTTACAATCCAGAATGCATTTTTATTTTAAGCTTACTCATGAACGGTTATCATAGTTTTTATGCACAACCCAAATTTTTAAGTATCACAAGAATGAATTTATCTTTCAACGTTTTGTTTTAGCATAGTCTTTAGTTTTGTATTGCTAAGGGACTAGCAATATGTAAGTTTGGGGGTGTGATAGGTGCTTAAATAGTCATATTTAAGCCCCGTAATTTAAACTTGTTAGACTCTTTACCTAGCTAATTATATGGATTTTACTTCATTTTCGTATTTTATGTGTTTTTCTCAGGACTTGGACAAAAAGATAATAAATTGGAGCTTTTAGGAGCAAAAATGAAGTTCTACCATCCAACAAGGTGCGTTCGAGTGCACCTCATTGAGATTGAGCGCACAAGGACAAGAGCGCACTTGAAGAAGGCTCGAGCGTACACCTATGCTCGAGTTCAACCCGCATACGCTCGAGCGCAATTACTCCAGAGGCGGCAGAAGCCAGAATTGGAAAGAAGTCCTCCGACTCCAAATAGGAATTAGGGTTTTGGGACCCTATAAATAGCCTTGTAAAAACACATAATAGATCATCTTTTGTTCTAGACTCGAAGTAGAGAGCTTAGGGGAGGAATTGAAGACTTGTCTCCCGAGTCTTCTTCGGTTTTAGTTTTTAGTTTTTATTTTCATAATGTTTAGCATGTTTATTCTACTTAGCATGTGTAACAAAACACCTATAGGGCTCGATTGAAGCGCTAGTTATGCTTTTCCACATATCTATTCATTGACTAACTTTGCTATATCCCTATCTGAATGTTTAACTTGATTAATACCTGTTTGTATTTCAATTCCTCGTATGTGTGTGCCTGATTAACATATGCACGTGGTATGGATAGGTTAGTCGGATCAATTTGGATGACCGAGTCCTGGGTTCGACATTAGTAACAAGGGATATCCACACCGGATTCCCAGGTTAATCAACATGGGAAACTAGGAGCAAACCAAGCCCTAGGTCCTGTGTGGTTGTCGATCTCCACAGCCCTCATGCTCTCTTAAGGAATAACTCAGTATACACCCATGCTGAATCCTTTAAGAGAGAAAAGAGTTAGAGTATACACAAGCCTAACTCGTTGCATAGGGAGATCAATAGCCTAAGGTGTGGACCAAGCCCTTAGGTTGGCAACCACTAGATATCCATGATAAGGGTAGAGCATTGAAACTTTACTTAGTGGGAAAGTATAATTAGGGTGGATATTGTAGTCCTATATTCTCATTATTGTTATTCATTCATAATCAACTATTATTTCTCTTTTCAAACTTGAAGAAATTAGTCCTAGAAAGAAATTCACCAATCCCTGTGGAAATGATCTCGCACTTGCACACTATGCTACCACAGACCTTGTGCACTTGTAAGCAAAACGAGTGTGATTATTTGCGTATTAATTTAGGTAGATAATCGGCACAACAGTGAGGCATTAATTACACAGGTTGTTGAAGAGAACAAAGAGATAAGAAGCCAAGTGACCAAACTGATGGGCTCCTTGAGTGTGAATGAGCGAGGGAAGTTCCCTTCTTAAACTCAGTCCACACCCCATGGTCAACACATGGCACAAACAAATCTGGAAAATGTAAGTGCCATTGTGACAAGAAGTGGTAAGACTTACACATCCCAACAACAAACAAATCCAAGGATGTGGAAAAAGATCAAGGTAGTAGTGATGCTGAACTGCCCAAAGACCCTGAGGTTACTAATAGCCCTGTTAAGGCACCCTTCCCTCAAGCCTTAAAATGTAATAAGAAAAATCTGGGGCTAAATAATGAAATCCTAGAGAACCTAAGGCAAGTTAAACTTAATCCTCCTCTGTTGCATGGGTTTAAACAAGTTCCTACTTATGCAAAGGTTCTCAAGGATTTATGTACAATTAAGAGGAAGCACCATGTAAAGAAAACATCATTCCTAACTGAGTAAGTTAGTGCTTTAATTGAGCAAAGAATTCCCCCAAAATACAAGGATCCTGGCTGTCCAACCATTACATGTAGCATTGGAAATCATGAAGTTGGACAAGCCTTACTAGATTTAGGAGCTAGAGTAAACCTGATGTCGTTCTCTATTTACTTGCAGCTGGGTTAGGAGAAATCAAACCGACCACTGTGGTATTGCAATTGGCTAATCGTTCAGTCAAAGTACCTCGGGGCATGGTAGATGATGTTTTAATTCAAATTGATAAATTTTACTATCTTGTTGATTTCCTAATCCTTGATACTACTTCTGCTGTTGACACTAACTCTAAAATTCCTTTGATTTTGGGTAGACCTTTCCTTGTTACTGCAAATGATCTAATTAATTACAGGAATGGACTCATGAAGCTATCCTTTGGAAACATGACCCTCGAGGTGAACATCTTCAATGTTGCAAAACAGCCCGAAGATGAGGACGAGAACCGCCACTTATACATGATCGAGTCACTCATCGATGAGGGAGTTTCTATAGCTCATGATTTTGATCCTCTTGAATATTCTCTTGATAATTCTAAGATTGATTCTATTAATGATAAAACTAATATAATTGATATTTGTCCTATTTTTGACAAATCTCAGGATTATGGCACTCGGGCATGGCAACCGAAGTTTGAGGAGTTGCCCGAAAGAAGCAAGAAACAAATCCCCTCAAGTGTGGAAGCACCTAAATTCGAGTTGAAGCCACTACCTAAGGGTTTAAAGCATGTCTTTCTTAGTCCAGGTGATACTTTTCCTGTTATTATCTCATCTGAATTATCGGAGACCCAAGGTGAGAAATTAATTCAAACCTTAAATGCACATAAATCAGCCTTGGGTTGGAGCATGGCTGATTTAAAAGGAATTAGTCCCCTGATCTATTCCCATAAGATAAATTTGGATGAAGAGACTAATCCTCGTAGAGACCCTCAACGTAGGCTTAACCCCACTATGAAAGAAGTAGTAAAGAATGAAGTGTTAAAACTATTAGATGCTAATTATATATCCCATAACTGATAGTAAATGGGTAAGTCCTACGCAAGCCGTTCCTAAAAAGTCCGGAGTCATTATGGCAAAGAATAACCTAGGAGAGTTAGTCCATACAAAACTTGTGACCTGGTGGTGTATGTGCATTGATTATAGAAAATAAAATGCTACCACCCGGAAAGACCACTTCCCACTCCCTTTTATCGATCAAATTCTTGAGTCTGTAGCTGGTCATCCTTTTTACTGTTTCTTAGATGATTATTCTGGTTATTATCAAATTGAAATTGCATTAGAAGATCAAGATAAAACCACCTTCACCTGTCCTTTTGGTACTTATGCCTTTCGTAGAATGCCATTTGGATTGTGTAATGCCCCTGCCACTTTTCAACGTTACATGATGAGCATATTTAGTGATATGGTTGAAAATTGCATGGAGGTTTTTATGGATGACCTAACTGTTTTTGGATCTTCATTTGATGCATGCTTAATGAATTTAGAAAGAGTGTTGATTCGTTGTGAGGAGAAGGAATTAGTCTTAAATTGGGAAAAATGTCATTTCATGGTACCTTCGGGTGTTGTCTTAGGGCATATTGTTTCTCATAAGGGGATAGAGGTTGATCAATCTAAGATTGAATTAATCTCTAGATTGCCCACACCTAAGACAGCAAAGGATGTGAGATCTTTCCTTGGTCATGTTGGTTTTTATAGGAGGTTCATACAAATTTTTTCAAACATATCTAGACCATTATGTGCCCTCATAATTAAAGATGCCTCATTTGAGTGGACTCCAGCTTGTCAAGAGGCCTTTAAAATGATGATTGGCAAGCTTACTTTAGCACCCATAATGCAGTCACCTGATTGGAATTTACCTATTGAAATCATGTATGATGCTAGTGACTATGCTGTAGGTGCTGTTCTTGGACAGTGAAGAGAGGGAAAATCTTATGTCATTTACTATGCTAGTAAAACTTTTAATAGTGCTCAAATGAACTACTCCACCACTGAAAAAGAATTACTTGCTGTAGTATTTGCTTTGGACAAATTTCATGCTTATTTAATTGGTTCTCCTATTCTTGTCTTCACAGATCATGCAGCCCTCAAGTAACTCCTTACAAAGAAGGATACTAAGGCACGACTAATACAGTGGATCCTACTCCTACAAGAATTTGACATCACCGTCAAAGACAAGAAAGGAGTGGAGAATGTAGTGGCGGACCATCTCTCGAGGCTCACATTTGAGGACACCTCTGACGACTTGCCAATCAAGGATGATTTTTCGGATTAGCAATTACTCTCTGTTACCTCTCTACCATGGTTTGCTCATATTGTGAATTATTTAGCTACCAGTGAAATACCAATGGATTAAAGTGCTCAAGACAAGAGGAAATTCTTGAATGAGGTATGTGATTTTTATTGGGATGACCCCTGTCTTTTCAAGTACTACCATGACCAAATTTTAAGGCGTTGCATCCCTAATGAAGAGATTGCTAGTGTCTTGGAATTTTGTCATTCCCAAGCTTGTGGAGGCCACTTCTCAATGAAAAAAACCACTGCAAAAATCTTGCAGTGTGGATTTTATTGGTCTACCTTGTTTAAAGATGCAAACATTTATTGTCGCTCATGTGAAAAGTGTCAGAAGTTAGGAGCTTTGTCTCGTCGTAATATGATGCCCTTAAACCCAATTTTAGTGATCGAAATCTTCGATTGTTAGGGTATTGATTTTATGGGACCTTTTCCTCCTTCCTTCGGATACCAATATATCATCGTGGCAATAGATTATGTATCAAAGTGGGTAGAGGCAGCAGTTTGCTGAAGCAATGATAATAGAACAGTAATTAAATTACTCAAAGAAAATGTGTTATCTCGATTTGGTACACCACGTGCTATAATTAGTGATCGAGGTACACATTTTTGCAACCGTTCTTTTGAAGCTTTGATGAGAAAAAAATGGGGTGTTACATAAAATTTCTACAGCTTACCATCCTCAGACTAGTGGACAAGTAGAACTTGCTAATAGGGAAATTAGACGAATTTTAGAAAAAACAGTTAACCCGGACCACAAGGATTGGTCTTTGAGACTAGTTGATGCGCTTTGGGCTTACCGTACAGCTTTCAAAACCCCCTTAGGTATGTCACCTTATAGGCTTGTTTTTGGAAAGCCTTGCAACTTACCTGTAGAGCTTAAGCGTCGAGCTTATTAGGCCATCAAGTCTTTTAATTTTGATATAGGAGAGGCGGGTAAGCTTAGGAAATATCAGCTGACTGAGTTAGAAGAGTTAAGAAATGATGCTTATGAGAACTCTAAAATCTATAAGGCAAAGATGAAAGTGTTTCATGAGAAAATTATTTTGAGGCAAACATTCAAGCCTAATGATCGGGTGTTCTTATATGATTCTAGACTCCATAAGCATCTAGGAAAATTTTGGTCAAGATGGACCGACCCTTTTGTAGTAAAGAATGCTTTCGAAAATGGGGCGGTGGAATAGAGGATACTAGGGATGGTCGGACTTTTAAAGTAAATGATCAGCGCCTTAAGATCTTAATTGATAGGCAAGATTCGAAAGTGGAACACATTCCGCTTATGGATCTGGTCTATTCACCTTAACTACACCACACAGGTACTTTTTTATTTATTTTTCTTTTGATTTGTTTGTTTTATTTTTAATTAAGTTTTATTCAATTTTAATTGTTAGTTTTTATTTTAGTTTAATCTGATTTTTAAGGATTACTTTTTATATTATTATTTATTTGGCTTATTTTATTTTATTTTTCTCTTTCTTTTGGCAACAAACAAGTTTTTTTTTTGTAGAAAACAGCCCAGCAGGACAGCCCATTAGCCTAGGCCCAGCACTGTGCGCGCTACAGTGCATAGTGTGCACGCATAGCACAAGCCCAACAGGACAACCCGTGCACCATGCCCCAGCACTGTGCACGCTGCAACGCACAGTATGGCCACACACACACATATCAGCTCAAGTTGCGGCGCCCAAAAGAGCAAGCCGCAGCTCCCACTCGTGCCCTGGTCCATTTAGAGCAAAATTCCAGCACTCCTTCTTCATTTTTAATTTGAGATTATAGCAGTACACCTCTCTCTCTCTCTCATCCTCTCTCCAAACCCTCACTTACCCACTCACTTTTACTCAAAATTTCTTGATTCTTACATCATTTCTTGTAAGATTTTGCACTTATATTGCAGATTTTGTTGGACATTTCTCTAAAAAGCTTGGTACTAAGAAAATTTTGGGTTCATCAAGAAAACTTCAAGTTGGTGGGTAGTCTTTCTTCTCTCCAACTTTGGGCACCTAAACCTAAGAGACAAAGGGGGAAACAAGCACAAGAGTATAATGAGGGCAATTTTTTTAGTTTTGAGGCTAGTGAGAGATATGTTAGGATGATGCACACTAGAAAACCCATTCTTGAGAGAGGATTCAATATAACAGAGAGAGCAAACGCCACCTTGTTTAGAATGATTATTGATAGGCATTGGGGTACATTTTCTAGCCAACGACCTCATTCCCTCATAAATATGGTTAGAGAATTTAATGCTAATGTAGAAGAACATAGGAATGGTAAGGTGAGAGTGAGAGGAAAAATAGTTTCTTTTAGAAGCACATCTATCAACAGATTTTATGGGCTCCCTGACATAGAAAACAGTGAGTATATTGCTTATGCCTTTAATATTAATTATGAAGAAATTTTCAATACTCTTTGTATTCTGGGCACTACATGGAAAATGACAGGTGATACCCCTGTAACCTTGCTCGGTACTTCTCTGACTGTCAATGCTAGAGCTCAGCAGTATTTTGTATGTCAGAGATTGATGCCTGCCATACACTATAGTGACCTTAATATTGAGAGAGCTGTACTGATTTATGCCATTTTGATGGGCATGACTATTGATGTGGGCCATATCATATTTCATTCTATCATACACACTGTACAACAAAAGCTTGGATTGTACTTCCCTTCCTTAATTACCCAATTATGCATCCAAGTCGGAGTTCAGTACAGTCCTGATGAGGACGCCCAGCAACCAAAGAAGCCTATCGATGATGGCATACTCACTCAAATTAAAGCCTCGAGGCCACCAGTTCCGGGAGATAGAGCGGTGATTGCAACTCCTCCTCCCCCTAGGCATTTCACTGTTGCAAAATGCCTTGAGCTTTTAGAGATTCGTTTTGATGAGCAAAAGAAATTTTTGCATGATAGATTGGATTGTCAGGAATGTTTCTTGGCTAGGCAAGTTGATTATCAAGCGGGGGTGTACTCTTCTTTTGGTCAGATGTACCAACACCTTGCCTCCGCTACTGGTTGTGACATGGATCACTTTCCCACTTTGCCACCCTATCCGGGTTCATCTTTTGATCCAACTCCTGAGGAAGGTGAAGAGAATGAAGAAGAGGATGATGACATAGAGGATTAATTTTGGTTTCTATCTTGTTTGTTTCTTTTTATTTTATTTATTATGGATGACTATACTAACATTATTTCTTCTCTCTTTCATTATTTTATTTTTTGTACTTTATTTTCATTTTTAGTTATTTATTTCCATTTCATATGTTCACTTAAGATACAATGGGAATCTTAATGGTACACCGCAGTTGCTTTCCTTTTGTTGTGTTGTTCTATATTGTAGATCGAAATTTTAGCAAGAGGAATGGCATGCAGTCCACATGATGGTGCACAATTTTCAACTTGTGTGCACTTTTTCTTACAAATGGAGTTTCCTTTCCTTTATCTTTAACATTGAGGACAATGCAATTTTTAAGTTGGGGGTGGAGGAAACATATTTTTTTCATTGAACTGCTTGGTGTTACTTTCCCTTTTTATCTGTTTTTAGCATGCTTTGTGTTAACCTTTGAGTTAATTCATATGTCAATGATATGAACTTAATTAAGATAGCATATAACATTTAGAAGAAGTTAAATATTGCTTCGGTTTGAGAATAATTTAAGTGTCAATTTTCATTTGGTTTGAGACTCTAGGTTGCGGTAAGATTGTATGATTAGTCTAAAACATTTAGAGAAGTTTTATGTGTGATTGTTTGTGAATACTTTTGCGGCCTCGACAAGCTCTAGATCTTATTTAATAATCACTTGAGGCAAATTCCTAGAATGCACATTACTTAGGATATGATATAGGCCATTTTTGAACCGTTTGAGCCTTTCAAACTTACCATTGCTATATTTATCGCTAGTCACCTATTTGAGCCGTTCCTTGAAAAAGAAATTGAGCCTTGTTTCTTTCAATAGCCCATTTACTTACCTTTATGAGCCTAAAAATATTTCATCCTAAGAACTTAGTTATACACATTTGTTGAGAAGCACTTAAGAGGAGTAAGGATGGAAATATGAAAAAAAAAATATTGCTACCATAACCCAAGTACATTAAAGGAGATAAGTTGGGGGTTGTGGAAAAGAAAAGAAAAAGGAAATAATGAAAAAAAAGGTGAATGGTCTCATGCCAAAATAGAAAAGAAAGAGAAGAAAAAGAGAAGTGAAGTCTGGCAAAGAAAGAAGAAAAGAAAAGAAAATGGTGACTTATCGAGAGATATGCTCTTATAAAAAATGGTTGAAAGAGTTGGGTGTTGAATCAAAGTTATCTAAGTTCTTAAAGTGGTTATGTTTAACTTAAGAGACTGAGTTCTTTTACTTGTTTAATCCTTCCCGTTCTTTCTTAATCTTTACCTTAGCCTAACGTTACAAGCTTATTAAAGACCTATTGATCCAATGTAGTGTGATTTTTCTACAATAGTGGAGAGTGATTTGAAAAGTAAGCCTATGGAGCTTGATTTGTGATTATGTCACGCAATTCATTATGTTTTTAGAGGCCAAGACTTGTATTCATGAATGTTATGCATAAAATCATCTGGGTCTTCGGACTAATGGATTGTTGTAAGATGGATGTTAAGAGTCGATAACGATTTTAAGATTGATGTTTGGATTACTTTTGGACTTAATTGATATTTAATAATTCTATGTGCTATATATTATGTGCAATTTCTGAGACAAAAAGTGAATTGCTCTTGGTTTAACGCTAGCATTGTTTTACCTTGTTTTGATTCCTACCATAGAATTCATCTCTTGTTTTCGCTTGAATTGCTAAGGACTAGCAAAAAGCTAGTTCGGGGTTATGATGAGAGTCATAAAATGCATCTCAACAGTACTTAATTATTAGCATTTTAGGTTTGATCTAGGTTTTAATTGCACTTTAATTCGTTAACAACTCTAAAGTGGTATTCTTGAATTGTTGATCTATTTTGGTGCACTTTCAGGTACTTTGAGTCCAAAAGAGAAGGAAAAGCTATCGTTTCTTGAAGCACAATGACTCAATAAAGATTGAAGTGAAGGCATGATTATGGAAGGACAAAACAAAGAGAATCAAGTCTTAAGTGTGTGCGTTGCGGCCTGGAAATATCCAAGCCTCGACCTCCAGAAGCTTGCCTAAAAGAGCTAATCCTCCTTTAGTGTGCGCCGCAGCCTGGACTAGGTAGAGCCGCAGTGCCCAAAAGCTCTCCAGAACAAGAAATAGACAGAGCCGCGACACGAGTAAGTGAGATCCGCGGCGCGCACACGAAACTTTGTTTTCCGAGTTATGACCTATTTAGGACTTTAATGATTGTTTAAACCCTAGAACACCCTTGGACCTCCTTTATTATAAATATATCACTTAGAGTTTGAGAAAGAACATCTTTTGAAGTCTGAAAAACTCAAGAAGGCTACCACACTCTCCTCCATCAAAGAGTTCAACTATGAACCTCATGGCGAACTAATCTCCAAGCAAGGCGAAGGGATGAATCCCTAGGTGTAGTTGTTTTTATTTTCCTTTCCTAATTTAGTTTTAGTTGGGCTTTATTGTCAAAACATTGTTATGTGTTACTCTTTTATCTAATTAAAAGATTTTCTCTTAATCTGGTGATTATATCTTTATCTTTGATATAAGTCTAGTCATGCTCTTCTTATGTCAACATTATTTGGGTATGATTGAGTCCGGTAGATTTATCTTTTAGGTTTGTCCATTACTACAATATTGTCATTAAAGATATATTGTCGTTTCTTGATAAATCTATAGGATAGATCATGTGTGCTTAACTAAAAAGAGTAATTCATATCAATTACATTAGGGTATATATATATATGTGTGTGTGTGTGTGTGTGTGCTTGATTGAATATTTTTCGGTTGCTTGTTTGGGATGTGAAACCTGCAATCGAGATAAAAACAACTGAATTAAAGATTGGAATAAGGCAATGAACCGAGGGAGGATTCCTGGAACCTTGTTGTTTCTTTATCATAGTTTTCAATCTATTTACACAATTACTTCATCATTGATATCTTTTTACTTGATTGTTATCGTTCGTGTTAAGGTTTGCACTTTTCCTTTATAGATCGCTTTTGCCTGTGGAATTGACACCCCAAAGCTGTGCTACAACTACCGCGTTATACTTTGGGCGTAATCAGATGTGTAGAGAATCATTATATGAGAAGTAATATTATTGGAATAATGAGTCGATTTAATAATAAAGGCGATAATGGAAATTCTTGATGAGCTATGGTTGATGATTTGATATGATTTGTGAGGAGAGGAAATTTAGTGGATCTTGTCGAGCTCTGGTTGATAAATTGATGTGATATATGAGGAGAAGAAATGAGTGAAATTGATCAAATAGTAATTTGAGAAAATGCATGATAGCTAAATTAAATGTCTGAATACATGATTGTTTTTATATTATTGTTCATATGCATATTTCATATCATTGTTCATATGCATATGCATGAAATAAAAGAACCGGGAGGGGGCTGGTCTAAATGAAAAATCGTGATAGCCGGTATACGCTGGAAATAAAATAACTGAGAGGGGCCGATCTAAGATAAAAACATGTCGACATGTGGGAAGACGTTCCTTAATAATAATTCATGCATTGCATCTGTTTTAAATATTGATTTTATTATTGAAATGTTGAAGTGTTGTTTTGTTATTGTAAATTTATTTATAGATGAATGAGTCTCACAGAGAGACAGTTATGGTGAGAAAGAAACATGGAAGTATGATATGATAAGAACTATCTAAATGATAGACTATATGCTGTGAACCTCATAACGAGGTAATTATGAAATAATTGATGGTCTTAAGGTGAACAAATATATAAGAAGAAGAGATTGATAGAGAATGGGACTTACAATATGTTTAGTGATAGTAGAATGCTATTATCGAGTTATATGAGATATAAATGATTAAATATAAAAGACTGTTTATACAAATTGAATACTTATAGTAAATTTAATTCACCGAGCTTGTGAAGATCATCCCTTAATGGTAAATGATTTCAAGCAGTAGGTAGGACAGATAGTTGATGAGCTAAGATTTAGATGAATTTATTATCTATAAGCCACGTGGTCCACATTCTCAGACTAATAAGAAAAAAAAATATTTGTAAATATTCATGCATATTATGTTGTATACAATGTTTAAGTTGAGATCTGAATGATGTATCTCCCCTATTAAGGGTTGTGGATTGATGTAAATAATTATAGTTGATAAATTTTTTAGTGTTGCATATATGTCTCATGCTGGGATTTTCAAAATGTGGTGACACCGTCTCAGGGGTGGCCAACCCGGGATGGGTCGTTACAATTTTGGTATCAGAGTATTAGGTTTCATGATTCTGTAGACTACATAAGAACTTAAAGAAGTGGAAGATCTAAATAAACTATATTTTAATGCTGAGTCTGAGGATGACACATGGACATGCTAGAGCTAGTGGTAGAGTTCTGAATTAGAAGGGATGTGGTAGACCCTCAATATTTAGAAGAGCTAAAGCAGAAAGGGGAGGTTGAGTTTGTGGTTCCTGCAAGGGAACAGATTGGTAGTGCAGCTGGTACTAGTAGAGTTGGGAGAGAATCTAAGGTTAGGAGGGATGAATTGAGAGAAGCTCTTGATCGTGCTATAGAGAGGATGAATGCAGCTGAAGAAATTGCTGATAATTTGCAGAGGAGGAGAAGGGTAGAATGGAACCTAATGTGGTGAGACAAGAGATTTATAAGGGAGAAGGTGTGTTTGCACACGATATGTAAGGTGATTGTTTTGTGAGATTTCTTAAGCTTAAACCCCAATCTTTTAAAGGATCTATAAATCCTGAAGAAGCTCAGCAGTGGATTAGATATGTCGAGAAATATTTTGAGGTCTTACCAATGACAGATAGATAAAAGGTTTCTTTTGCTTCATTTATGATAGAAGGTGAGGCTTCTTAATGATGGGAGGATATTTTGCCCAAGGTAAGCACACAGGTAGAGCAACCTTTAACTTGGAGTAAGTTTAAGGATGAGTTCTTTGCGAAGCATTTTCTAGATACCTTTCGGGCACAATAAGAGAGAGATTTTATTCATCTAAGGTAGAGTAATTTATCGGTGGCTGAATATGATGGTAGATTCATAGCCCACCTGAATTAGTGAATACAGAGGACAGGAAATGTAAGAGATTTTTAGATGGATTACACTATTACATTCGAACTAAACTCTTTTATATGGGCATTGGAAATTATGTTGTACTAGAGGATAAATCATTACAAATTGAGAAAGATTTGATTGAGTTTAGAGGTAGGAGGCAGTGGCTAAAGACATCTAGATTTGAGGGACCTAGAGGTTGTGGTAGTATGAGTGTGCAGGGTGGGAGACCACCCTAGAGAGGGCGTTCCTTGTCATAAGGAACTGTAGTATAGAGTCAGAGGCAAGCAGGATCTATTGCTTCTAACTCAGAGTAATAATGGTGAGACCTCTAGATTTGGGAGACAGGCTATGGGAAGTGGGAGTTATAGTAGAGGAGTAAGTATACCACCAAGGGGAGGTGGTAATATGATGTTTTGGTATTTGTCTAAGGTTTGCACAGGTCCAACCATGGTTCAAAGATGGTTAAAGGCTAAACCAAAGTTGGAGGATTAGAGTTCAGCAAGTTAGAAGACTACACACATATGTGTGCATCAATTTTGAGCAAGGGAAGGCCATGCGCACTGGTGTGCGCACTTCAGCACACAATCAGGAAAATGTGCGCACACCTGCAGCATCAGTGTGCGCCTAGGCGCTCCTTACCAGCACCATAGCGCCCAGAATGGTGTCTCCCTGACCCACACCAGCACCTAGGCACTCCTTACCAGCACCATGGCATCCAGAAGGTGTGCAAAGGTGCTCTGCCCAGCGCCACGACGCCCCTTGTTGAGCGCCTAGGCGCTAGGCACACCAAAGCACACATGGATAGCCTACTTTAGCCTTCTCTTAGGTGCATGAGTACAAGGTTAAAATGCACAGCACCACTTAGGATTGATGGAGGATCAAGATTAAGTGATAAACAAGATCTAAGGGTGGAGATTGACTCACAAGAATGACTAAGAAGTGGATGGCTATAAAAGGGGTTTCCTAGCCTCATATTTTCAAGACAACTCATATATACAACAACACAAGTTTGTGACATTCTTTGAGATCAATTGTAATACAAGAGAGAATTGTGTGAGAGACATAAACACAAGAAGGACACTTTGTAGTGAGGCTGGTTGTAAAGAAGAGAGAGCAATGTAATCTTCTTTCTTCTCTTCTTAGTTTCTTCAAGAACTTAAGCTTTTTGAAGGGGATTGCTATAACTTGTAAGAACCTCGATAACAAATTGCTTATCTTCTTTCTTTCTTTGATTTTTTGTTCTTGTTTTTTATTCCAATTCTTTCTACAAGTCATTCTAGACTTGGGTGTTTAGAAGATCACCACCGGGGCATCTTGTCAAGGTGATTTCCAACAGTGGTATCAGAGCTTTGGTCAGTGGTATCAAAGCTGCACAGCTGGGTATCGGAGCAAGAACAAGAAGGTGACGGAGCCAAGACTCAGAGAATCAAAGATCAACTTCTTGGGTGATTCAAGAACGGTGTAAAAATCAAGATCTGATCGTGTTCTTGAAGGTTGATTCAAGAATGGTGTTAAGATCCATCTTCGATCTGTGTTCTTGAGGTTAAAGAAAGTATTCATGGGTAGTGCATAAATCTGGGACCTTGTCCGCAAAAGATGGCTTCAAATTTCTGTGTTGAGAAGCTTGATGGAAAGGGAGATTTTTCCCTGTGGAAGCGGAAGATCAAGGAGGTTCTTGTGCAACAAAAAGTGGACTGGGCTATTGGAGAAGATGATGCTTTTCCAGCAAGTGTCACGGAGGACCAGCGGACCGAGATAAGAAGATGGCTTACAGCACCATCTTCTTGCACATGTCGGATAATATCACAAGGGAGTGCGGAGACTCGAAAGATCCAGCTGCAATATGGAAGAAACTAGATGAGTTGTTTCTTGCCAAGACTCTCCCAGATAAGAGGTATCTTTATAACCGAATCTTTGCTTTTAAATTTGATCCTAAGAAAGAGTTGCAAGATAATCTTGATGCCAAGATAAGGAGTGTATCAAGTGCTAAAGAGCTGTTCTTTAAAAGAAGGCTAACAACTCGGTATGGAAGCAACTATGGCTACTACCGGGACAGAGGTAGAGGAGAGAGTCATGGAAGAGTGCACAGCAACATACATGGCTACTACCGGGAAAGAGGTAGAGGAGAGAGCCATGGGAGAGTGCACAGCAGCATGCATGGCTACTACCGAGACAAAGGTAGAGGAGAGAGCCATAGGAGAGTGCACAGCAGCATGCATGGCTACTACTAGAATAGAGGTAGAGGAGAGAGCCATGGGAGAGTGCACAGCAGCATGCATGGCTACTACCGGGATAGAAGTAGAGGAGAGAGTTATGGAGAGTGCAGAACAGCATGCATGGCTACTATCGGGACAGAGGTAGAGAAGAAAGCCATGGGAGAATGCATTCAAAACTGAGATTTGGAGGGAAGAGTTGCTATTACTACCATAAAGAGGGTCATGTCCAGAAAGATTACAAGAAGATGACAAGGGATAGAGGAGGAAGCCATACCAAGAATGGAGAGGCTTCGGTTGCCAAAATAAAACAGTAAGATGGTGATGTTCTTGTTGTGTGCTCAGGTGTGAGTAAGGGGCAAGAAGGCAGCAGGAAATGGATCTTGGACACCAGGTGCACTCATCACATGTGCCCTCATCGGAGTTGGTTCAAGAATTTTAAGGAAACCAATGATGAAAGGGTTTTCTTAAGGAATGATATTTCTTACCAAGTGAGAGGCATAGGAGACATCCAGGTGAGGATGTTTGATGGAATGACAAGGCTATTGGAAAATGTGAGGTATCTCCCAGATTTGAGGAGGAATTTAATCTCATTGGGGCAGCTAGATTCCATGGAGTACACATACAAGATAGAAGGAGGAAAGATCAAGGTGGCCAAGGGATCTTTGGTAGTGATCAAGGCAGCAAGAAACGATGGACTCTATGAGATGATCGGAGAGATAGAAATCAATGATCAAGCAGCAACCTTGATGGCTGAGATGGATAGGGCAGCCCTTTGGCACACTCGCTTGGGACAAATGAGCGAAAGGGCCTGCAAGTTCTCAGCAAAGATGGCCTACTTGGTGGAGACAAAGTAGAGGAACTTGATTTCTGCGAGTGTTGTGTTCTTGAGAAGCAACACCGGGTCAGCTTCAACACCGGAGTGTACAAGTCTAAGGGGATTCTTGACTACATTCATGCGGACCTTTGGGAACCAGCAAGGACACCAACACAAGGAGGTAACATTTACTTTCTGTCTTTAATTGATGATTATTCAAGAAGAGTGTGGGTTTATTTGCTTAGAAATAAATCAGATGCCTTGAATAAGTTAGTGGTGTTGAAAGGACTGGTTGAGACTCAAATGGGTAGAGTAGTTAAAGAGATAAGAACTGATAATGGCTTAGAAATTTTTAACCAAGAACTTGATCAATTCTGTAGGTTAAATGGCATTGTAAGACATAGGACGGTTGTGGAAACCCCTTAGCAAGTTGGAGTTGCTGAGTGGATGAATAAGACCCTTATAGAAAAGGTTAGGTGCATGCTAATAGGATCTGGTTTACCAAAATATTTTTGGGGAGAAGCTGTGGCTACAGCTGTATACTTGATAAATAGATCACTCTCTAGAGCTTTAGAGCTCAAGACTCCCATAGAGATATGGAGTGGAAAACCCCCTAAATTAAACAACTTTAAGACTTTTGGGTGTGCAGCATATGCACAACAAAAGGATGATAGACTTAGCCCAGGATCTAGAAAGTGTGTGTTTATATGATATGGGAAGGGGCTAAGGGGTATAGGTTGTGATCCTTAGAGAAAGAAGGATTGAAACTCATAATAAGTAGGGATGTTTATTTTAATGAATTGTTATTTCCCTATTTGGAAAAAACTAACCCTGCAGGGGCTAGTGAGCAAACCAGTTTGGTTCTTGTGGAGCATCGCATCAAGAAGAACTTGGTTCAGGTAAAGCAAAGGAGGCAAGAGGGTTCAGACCAGGTAGAGCCCTTGGATGAAGGCCAAGCTCAAGAAACTCAAGAAGAGGCTGAACAAGAAGAGGTTGATGCAGCAAGTCGGAATGACTACCAGCTCACAAGAGACTGGGAAGGAAGGCTGGTCAGACCACCTTCAAGATATGGGTTTGCGGATGATGTGGATGCAGCAGCTCCTTAGATAGAAGGAGAAATGAGTGAACAAGAGACTTATATGAATGCCATGGAGTGTAAGGATTCGTCAAAGTGGCAGCTGGCTATGGAGGAAGAAATGGATTCTTTGAGGAAGAACAACTTCTGGGAATTGGTGAAAATTCCAGGAAAGCAGAAAGTTGTGGAATGTAAGTGCACTTACAAGGTCAAAGAAGGGTACCCTCCAGGAGATGAAGTCCAAAACAAAGCTAGGCTAGTGGCGAATGGGTTCACAAGAAGAGAAGACATAGGTTTCACAGAAACTTTCTCACCTGGACACAAGGTGGAGAAGATGGTGAGCATCCTCATCTATATCGATGATGTGCTGTTGGTTCGAAATAGAAGGGAGAGGATGGAAAGTTTTACATCTTAACTCAGTAAGGAGTTCGAGTGGAAGGATCTCATCCTTACACAAAAGATCCTTGGGATGTGTAGAATCCAAGAAAAGGTGAGAAACCGGTTGAGGGTTTCTTGGGCAATGGGTGTTCTTAGTAGATTTGTGAGTAGTCCTGGAAAGAAGCATTGGCTTGGGATGAAGAGGTTGATGAGGTATTTGAAGGCTCAGTGGCAGCTAGTGGTAGCACTCATAACAATCAGGGTAGAATGCATAGCGGCTACGGAAGCCATAAAGGAGGCTATAGGGTGCAAAGGGTTGTTAGACGAGTGGGAGGTCCTAAAAGAGCAGGTTGTGGTGTCTTCGGATAGCCAAAGTGCTTGGCACTTGGGGAGAAATTCGGTGTTCCATGAGGGAATGAAGCATATGGATGTTCGGTATTATTACATTCCGAAAAATGGTACGAAAGAATGCATTCATGTTGACAAGAAGACCACGGAGGAGAGTCCTACAGATTTAGGCACCAAGGTTCTACCTATAAGAAGGTCCAATCATTGCCTTGGACTTCTTAGGAATGGAGTCGGTTGATTGATGACTCAAGATGAGTTTGTATCCCGAAGCTTTCTGCACAATGGTTCAGGTTTAAACACTTAGACAAAGGTAGAGATTGTTGGTATTTGTCTAAGGTTTGCACAGGTCCAACCATGGTTCAAAGATGGTTAAAGGCTAAACCAAGGTTGGAGAATTAAAGTTCAGTAAGTTAAAAGACTGTAGACATGTGTGTGTATCAATTTTGAGCAAGGGAAGGCCATGCACACTGGTGTGCGCACTTCAGCACACAATCAGGAAAATGTGCGCACACCTGTAGCATCAGTGTGCGCCTAGGCGCTCCCCACCAGCACCATGGCGCCCAGAATGGTGTCTCCCTAACCTGCACCAGTGCTTAGGCACTCCCCACCAGCACTATGGCATCCAAAAGCTGTGCAAAGGTGCCCTGCCCAGTGCCATGGCGCCCCCTGTTGAGCACCTAGGCGCTAGGCACACCAAAGCACACACGGACAGCCTACTTTAGCCTTCTCTTAGGTGCGTGAGTGCAAGGTTAAAATGCATAGCACATCTTAAGATTGATGGAGGGCCAAGATTAAGTGATAAATAAGATCCAAGGGTGGAGATTGACTCACAACAATGATCAAGAAGTGGATGGCTATAAAAGGGGTTTCCTAGCCTCATATTTTCAAGACAACTCATATATACAACAACACAAGTTTGTGACATTCTTTGAGATCAATTGTAATACAAGAGAGAATTATGTGAGAGACATAAACACAAGAGGGACTCTTTGTAGTGAGGCTGGTTGTAAAGAAGAGAGAGTAGTATAGAGAGAGAGCATTATAATCTTCTTTCTTCTCTTCTTGGTTTCTTCAAGAACTTGAGCTTCTTGAAGGGGATTGCTGTAACTTGTAAGAACCATTTGATTAGTGCAGAGAGTTCGGAGGAACTCATGGGGACGTAGGCACATTGCTGAACCTCGATAACAAATTGCTTGTCTTATTTCTTTCTTTGATTTTCTGTTACTGTTTTCGATTTCAATTCTTTCTACAAGTCATTCTAGACTTGGGTGCTTGGAAGATCACCACCTGGGCATCTTGTCAAGGTGATTTCAAACATGATGTATGATTAAGAGTCAAGGGTTTGCTTTTGTTGGAAATCACCTTGACAAGATGCCCAGGTGGTGATCTTCCAAACACCCAAGCCTAGAATGACTTGTAAAGATTTGGAATCGAAAATAGGAACAGAAAATCAAAGAAAGAAAAAAGACAAACAATTTGTTATCGAGGTTCGGCAATGTGCCTACGTCCCCATGAGTTCCTCTAAACTCTCTGCACTAAATTAATGATTCTTTAAAAATACAGCAACCCTCTTCAAAAAGCTTAAGTTCTTGAAGAAACCAAGAAGAGAAGAAAGGAAGAAGATAAGAACTAACAATGCTCTCTATCTAATCTAGACTTCTCTCTCTTTATAACCAGCCTTACTACAATGATTCCCTCTTATGTTTGATCCTTACACTCTCACACAATTCTCTCTTGTATTATAATTGATCTCAAAGTATGTCATAAACTTGTGTTGTTCTCTTGTTGAAAAATGAGGCTAAGAAACCCCGTTTATGGCCACCCACTTCTTGGCCATTCTTGAGATTCAATCCTCCCCCTTTGATCATGATTATAACTTAATCATGGCCCTCCATCACTCCTAAGTGGTGCTGTGCATTTTAACCTTGCATCCACGCACCTAAGAGAGGGTTGAAATAGGTTGTCCATGTGTGCTTTGCTTTGCCTAGCGCCTAGGTGCTCAACAGGGCGCGGTGTGGTGCTGAGCAGAGTCCCTTTGCACACTCTCTGGGCGGTGCACCGCTGGTGGTGATTCGTGCAGTGCTAGAGCGCTTCAGGAGGCATGCATTCTGGATGGTGCACCGCTGGTGAGGGAGCGGTGTGGTGTTGCCCTTTACCAGCTGTGCGCCTACCCTTACCTTGCTCCAAAGTAATGCACACACATGTGTGAAGTCTTTTAACTTGCTGTACTATAATATTCCAACCTTAGTTTAGACTTTAACCATATTTGAACCATGTTTTGACATGTGTAAACCTTAGATAAATACCAACAATCTCTATCTTTGTCTAAGTGTTGAAACCCGAACCATTTTTGTAGAGAGCTTCAGGATCCAAACTCATCTTGAGTCATCATTTAACCAACTCTAATCCTAAGTAGTCCAAGGCAATGATTGAACTTACTTAGAGGTAGAACTTTAGTACCCAAATCCGCAGGATTTTCTTTCGTGGCTACCTTGTCCACATAGATGCATCCTTTCGTAACATTTTCCCGAATGAAATAATATTGAACATCAATGTGCTTTGTCCTCTCATGGAACACTGGATTCTTACATAAGTGCAATGCACTTTGACTATCCGAAAATACCACAACCTGCTCCTCTAATGCCTTTAACTCTTCCAGCAACCCTTTGCACCACATAGCCTCCTTGATGGCCTCCGTAGCCGCTATATACTCAGCCTCGGTTGTGGAGAGTGCTACCACTGGCTGCAACTAAGCCTTCCAACTTACACAACATCCATTTAAGTTGAAGAAATAGGAGGTAATCGATCTCTTTTTATCCCGGTCTGCTCCATTGTCCGAATCCGCAAAACCCTCAAGGCAGATGGACTTACCCCTCTTCTCATAAACCACCCCTACTTCTGGGCTTCCTTTCAAGTACCTCAACAACCACTTCATTCCAAGCTAGTGGTTCTTTCTAGGATTACTCATAAACCTACTAAGAACACTCATTGTATGAGCAATGTCAGGTCTAGTGCTTACCATGGTGAACATTTCCTTTTTCTCCGCCTCCGATCTTGGACATTAATCGTTAGAGAACTTGAAATGACTATCAAGGGGAACCTTGACTGGTTTGCTATCTTCCATAGAGAATTTAAATATCATCTTCTCTATATAGGAATTTTGAGAGATCTTTAATCTGTTTCTCTCCCTTTCCTGGATGATACACATCCCAAGTATCTTTTGTGCATAGCCAAGATCTTTCATCTCAAACTCCTTACTGAGTTGAGCCTTCAATTTCTTTATCCTCTCCATACTGCTCCCAACCAGCAACATGTCATCAACATAGATAAGGATGATCACTACTTCCTCAACCTTCTGCCCTTTATAGCACAAGCACGAATCGTTGTAGCTCCTCATGAAACCCAAGCTGATTACAAAGGAACCAAACCTCTTATTACATTGCCGAGGTGATTGCTTCAAGCCATAGAGAGATTTCTTCAATTTGTACACTAACTCTCCCTGCCTTCCTTCCTCATAGCCTTCGGGTTGCCTTTGAAAATGATCTCATCGAGCTCTCCATGTAAGAATACTGTCTTCACATCCATTTTCTCGACTTCCCAATCAAATTGGACCACCAATGCTAACACTATCCGGATCGTCTTGTACTTCACAACCAGTGAGAAGATTTCGGTGAAATCTATGCCTTCTTTTTATGTGAACCCCTTCGCCACCAGCCTAACTTTATATTAGACTTCATCCCTTGGAGTATTCCCTTCTTTGATCTTGTAGAGCCATCTACAATCCATAACTCTCTGTTTTTCTGGTTTGGGCACCAACTCCCAAGAGTTGTTCTTCATCAAAGAATTCATTTCTTCCTCCTTAGCCAGCTACCACTTTGGCGAATCCTTACACTCCACGGCATCCATGTAAGTTTTTGGTTCAACCTCTCCTTCTATCAAAGGAGCTGCTACATTAGCATCCGCAAACCCATATCTCAAAGGTGGTCTAACCACCCTCCTTCCCCGGTCTCTTGTGAGGTGGTAGTCATTATGACTTGCTGTATCAACCTCTTCTTGTTCAGCCTCTTCTTGAATTTCTTAAGCTTGGCCTTCATCCAAGGGCTCTACCTGGTCTGAACCCTCTTGTCTCCTTTGCTCTACCTGAACCGAGTTCTCCTTGATGCGATGCTTTACAATTTTCGGACTGGTTTGCTCACTAGCCCTTGCAGAGTTAGTTTTCTTCAAGTAGGGAAATAATAATTCATTAAAAATAACATCCATACTTATAATTAGTTTCATGCCCTTCTTTTCTAAGGACCACAACCTATATCCCTTAACCCCATCACCATATCCTAGAAATACATATTTCTTAGATCTAGGGCTAAGTTTATCCTCTTTTTGATGTGTATATGCAGCACATCCAAAAGTCCTAAGGTTGTTTAATTCAGGGGGTTTTCCACTCCACATCTCCATGGGAGTCTTGAGCTCTAAAGCTCTAGAGGGTGATCTATTTACCAAGTATGCAGCTGTAGCCACAGCTTCTCCCCAAAAATATTTTGGTAAACTAGATCCTATTAGCATGCATCTAACTTTTTCCATAAGGGTTCTATTCATTCTTTCAGCAACTCCATTTTGCTGAGGTGTTTTTATAACCGTTCTATGCCTTAGAATGCCATTTAATTCACAAAATTTATCAAAATCATTATTGCAAAATTCTAAGCCATTATCGGTTCGTAAAGCCTTAACAACCCTACCCGTTTGAGTTCCCAGCAACTTCTTCCACACAACAAATTTATTCAAGGCATCTGATTTATTTCTAAGCAAATAAACCCACACTCTTATTGAATAATCATCAATTAAAGACAGAAAGTAAAAGTTACCTCTCTGTGTTGGTGTTCTTACTGGTCCCCAAAGGTTCGAATGAATGTAGTTAAGAATTCCCTTAGACTTGTGCACTCTGGTGTTAAAGCTGACCTAGTGTTGCTTCCCAAGAATGTAACTCTCACAGAAATCCAGTGTCTCTACTTTGTCTCCTCCAAGTAGACCTTTCTTGCTAAGAACTTGCAGGCTTTTTTTGCTCATGTGTTCCAAGCGAGTGTGCCAAATGGCTGCCTTGTCCATCTCAGTAATCAAGCTTGCTACTTGATCATTGATTTCTATCTCTAAGAACTTGCAGGCCTTTTTCGCTCATGTGTTCCAAGCGAGTGTGCCAAATGGCTGCCTTGTCCATCTTAGCAATCAAGCTTGCTACTTGATCATTGATTTCTGTCTCTCCGATCAGCTCATAGAGTGCATTGTTTCTTACTGCCTTGATTACTACCAAAGATCCCTTGGCCACCTTGATCTTTCCTCCATCTACTTTGCATGTATACCCCAAGGAATCCAGCTACCCCAATGAGATCAAATTTCTCTTCAAATCTGGAAGATACCTCACATTTCATAGCAGCCTTGCGACTCCATCAAACATCCTCAATTGGATGTCTCCAATCCCTCTCACTTGGCAAGAATTGTCATTCCCCAAGAAGGCCCTTCCATCATTGACCTCCTTGAAATTCTTAAACAATTCCTTATGAGGGCACAAGTGATAAGTGCACCCGGAATCAAGAATCCACTTTCTACTGCCTTGCCTCCTGCTCACATTTGAGCACACAACAAGAACATCATCTTGTTGTTCTCCTTTGGCAACCGAAGCCTCTCCATTATTGGTATGACTTCTCCTCTCATCCCACATCCTCTTCTTGCAATCTTTCTTGAAATGGCCCTCCTTGTTGCAGTAGAAGCATCTCCTTCCTCCTCCAAGTCTTGTCTTGGAATGAAATCTCTCATGGTTCTACCCTCTACCTCTTGATTTCTCCCGGTAGTTGCCATGGTTGCTACTGCCATTCCAAGTTGCTGGCCTTCCTCTTATGAACAACCCATCTCCACTTGATGTCTCCTTCATCTTGGCTTAAAATCATGTGCCTTTATGGCATTGATCACAATCTCCTTTGTTAAAGTATCCCTTCCATACTCAATAGCATTAATCAAATTATCAAAACAATCAGGAAGAGAATTTAACAAGATAATAGCCAATTGTTCATCCAGAAAAATAATGCTACAGCTATTCAAATCTTGAACTAGCTTATTAAAGACATCAAGATTATCTTGCAACTCTTTACTAGGATCCATTTTAAAAGCAATGATTCTTTTAAGAAGATAAATCTTGTTAGGGTGAGTTTTGGTAAGAAACAACTCACCTAATTTCTTCCATATGACAGTCGAATCTTCCGAGTCTCTGCATTCCCTTGTGACACTATTCGACATGTGTAAGAAAATGATGCTGTAAACCATCTTCTTCATCTCAGTCCGCTGGTCCTCCATGACACTTGCTGGAAAAGCATCATCTTCTCCAATAGCCAAGTCCACTTTCTGTTGTATTAGAACCACCTTGATCTTCCACTTCCAAAGGGTAAAGTCTCCCTTTCCATCAAACTTCTCAACACAGAAATTTGAAGCCATCTTTGCGGACAAGATCCTTGATTTATGCACTACCCACAAATGCTTTCTTCAACCTCAAGAACACAGATCGAAGATGGATCTTAACATCGTTCTTGAATCTACCTCAAGAACACGATCAGATCTTGATCTTTACACTGTTCTTGAATCATTCAAGAAGTTAATCTTTGATTCTTGGAGTCTTGGCTCCATCACCTTTTTGTTCTTGCTCCGATACCCAGCTGTGCTGCTCTGATACCACTGTTGGAAATCACCTTGACAAGAGGCCCAGGTGGTGATCTTCCAAACACCCAAGTCTAGAATGACTTGTAAAGATTTGGAATTGAAAACAGGAACAAAAAATCAAAGAAAGAAAGAAGACAAGCAATTTGTTATCGAGGTTCGGCAATGTGCCTACGTCCCCGTGAGTTTTTCTGAACTCTCTGCACTAAATCAATGGTTCTTTACAAATACAACAACCCTCTTCAAGAAGCTCAAGTTCTTGAAGAAACCAAGAAGAGAAGAAAGGAAGAAGATAAGAACTAATAATGCTCTCTATCTAATCTAGACTTCTCTTTCTTTACAACCAGCCTCACTACAATGAGTCCTTCTTGTATTTGATCTTACAATCTCACAAAATTCTCTCTTGTATTACAATTGATCTCAAAGTATGTCACAAACTTGTGTTGTTCTCTTGTTGAAAAATGAGGCTAGGAAACCCCTTTTATAGCCACCCACTTCTTAATCATTCTTGAGGTTCAATACTCACCCTTTGATCATGATTAACACTTAATCATGGCCCTCCATCACTCCTAAGTGGTGTTGTGCATTTTAACCTGGGACACATGCACCTAAGAGAGGGTTAAAACAGGTTGTCCATGTGTGCTTTGCTTTGCCTAGCGCTTAAGTGCTCAACAGGGTGCGGTACGGTGCTGGGCAGAGTCGTTTTGCACACTCTCTGGGTGGTGCACCATTGGTGGAGAGTGGTGCGGTGCTGGGGTGCTTCAGGAGGTATGCATTCTGGATGGTGTGCCACTGGTGAGGGAGCAGTGCGGCGTTGCCCTTTACCAGCTGTGCCCACACTCCTTCAGCTTGTGTGCAGAAGTACACACACTAGTACGCTTACCTTTACCTTGCTCCAAAGTGGTGCACACACATGTGTGCAGTCTTTTGACTTACTATA
This sequence comes from Bretschneidera sinensis, assembly GCA_023935145.1. Taxonomy (NCBI): domain Eukaryota; kingdom Viridiplantae; phylum Streptophyta; class Magnoliopsida; order Brassicales; family Akaniaceae; genus Bretschneidera; species Bretschneidera sinensis. Next base: position 68,008,311 of record CM043701.1, on the reverse strand, counting down.
CTTTAATACTCCAACCTTGGTTTAGACTTTAACCATCTTTGAACCATGTTTTGGCATGTGTAAACCTTAAACAAATACCAATAGCTTTAGATGTAATAAGATGGGGCATCTGTCTCAGAATTACCCTACACAGATATGCTTTGTATGTGGTGAAGGAGGACATGTTGCTGCAGATTGTCCAGTGAGGAAATCTGCGGACGTAGGCGTTGGAAGTGCTGGGAGAAAATCGGTGGAGAGAGGTGATGGATCAGGGAGTGTGTGGAGCAAAGGTCAAGGATCAATAGCTGAGAGAGGTCGTGGTAGCCAATTACAGTCCAGAGACAGCAGAGTCTTTACATTGACCCAACAGGATGCACAAGCCACTCCTGATATTGTTATGGGTATGGTATCTATCCTTGATAAGCATACTAGATTATTAATTGATCCTGGTGCAACCTATTCTTTCGCATCCAGTGTTTATATAAAATCTATTGATGCTAATGTTAGTCCTTTGATGCATGCTATTGTTGTTGAGATTCCTACTGGGGATAGGGTTATTATCAGGACAATTTATCGAAGTTGTGTGATTTATATGGTTGATAGAGAATTTGAAGTTGATTTATTGCTTTTAGATATGATAGATTTTGATTTAATTATGGGTATGAATTGGTTATCTGCATATCATTATTGGGTAGATTGTTTTAAGAAGAATGTGGTGTTCAAGATACATGTACAAGAAGAGTTTAATTTTCAGGGAGAACGTAAGATACTGGCTAACTGTTTTATTTTTGCCTTAACTGCTAGTAAATGATTGAAGAAAGGTTGTGAGGGGTATTTGGCATATGTGGTGGATTCTAGCAAGGAGAGTAGGAAGTTAGAAGAAATCTTGGTAGTAAAAGATTTTTCTAATGTATTCCCTGAAGAGTTGTCTGGTTTGCCTCCCAATAGGGAGATTGAGTTTTCTATATAGGTGATTCCAGGATCAGCACCCATATCTATAACACCTTATAGAATGGCACCAACTGAATTGAGAGAGTTGAAAGTTCAGCTTCAGGAGTTGCTAGATAAACAATTTATTCGACCTAGTATGTCACCTTGGGGAGCCCCTGTATTATTTGTCAAGAACAAGAATGGGACAATGAGATTATGTATGGATTATAGACAGTTGAATAAGATCACCATCAAGAATAGATATCCTTTGCCAAGGATAGATGGTTTGTTCGAACAGTTACAGGGAGTTAGGGTGTTTTCTAAGATAGACCTGAGATTAGGTTATCATCAATTGAAAATAAATGAGGGGGAGGTGCCTAAGACTGCTTTTAGGTTGTTTATTGATGATATTCTGGTATATTCTAAGAATGCAGAGGAACATACACAACATTTAGAGATAGTTTTGGAAATGCTAAGGAGAGAAAAATTATATGCAAAGTTCTCTAAGTGTGAGTTTTGGTTGAGTGAAATATCTTTCTTAGGTCATGTTGTGTTGGGAGAGAGAATAATAGTTGACCCACAGAAAGTAGAAGCAGTGTTGAATTGGGAAAGACCCACTAGTGTAACTGAAGTTCGAAGCTTTTTGGGGTTGGCTGGTTATTATAGGAGATTCATCCAAAAAAATTCTATGATTGATAGACCATTGACTAGATTGACCAAGAAGGACGTGAAGTTTAGGTGGTAAGAGGAATGTGAGAGAAGTTTTCAGTTGTTGAAAGAAAAATTGACTACTGCCTCGGTATTAGTGCTTCCTTTTGGTGATAAAGGATTTGTGGTATATAGTGATGCATCACATCAGGGATTGGGATGTGTGTTGATGCAATGTGGGAGAGTTATAGCTTATGCATCTAGGTAATGTAAGAACCATGAGAGGAAGTACCCAACCCATGATTTAGAATTGGCTGCCATAGTTTTTACTTTGAAGATTTGGAGACATCATCTATATGGAGCCAATTGTGAAATTTTTGCTGATCATAAAAGCTTGACGCATTTATCGACCCAGAAGGAGTTGAATTTGCGGCAGAGGAGGTGGATGGAGTTTATTAGTGATTATGACTATACCATTCATTATCATCAAAGAAAAGCTAATGTAGTAGCTGATGCATTGAGTAGAAAGGCTACAGGGAGATTAGCTGCTATTGGGATTCATAATACTAGCTTAATGATAGAATTAAGAAGAATGAGGATTCAATTTGGTGTCAATGATAAAGGAGTATTGATGGAAAATATGGTGGTACAATCTTCTATTATTGATCGTTTATTACAGATGCAGGGTAGAGATGAAGAGATTAAGAAGATCAGACGGGAAGTATTGAGTAGGAAGTCAACTAAGTTTAGAATTAGAGAATATGGTATGATGGTATTAAGGCATCGAGTTTGCATTCCCAATGATGTGGAGATAAGAAATGAGATACTAAAGCAGGCTCATGATTTTGTATATTCCATGAATCCAGGAAATAATAAGATTTACAGGGGATTGAGACAAAATTATTGGTGGTCAAGGATGAAGAAGGATGTAGTGGAACATATTTGTAGATGTCTGACTTGTCAACAGGTGAAGTCGGAGAATAGACATCCAGCATGTTTATAACCTCTTCTAGTACCTGAGTGGCCATGGAAAATGTGAGTATTGATTTTGTCTCTGGTTTTCCCCGTACCCAGAGAGGACATGACATTGTGTGGGTTATAGTAGATAGACTTTCTAAGTCTTCACATTTTTTTCCTATTAAAACTACCTGGAGTCCTAAAAAGTTGGCTGAATTGTGTGTAGCAGAGATTGTAAGATTAAAGGAGTACCCTTGAGTATTCTATCAGATAGAGATTCTAGATTTTGGAGAGGTTTCCAAGAAGCTATAGGTACGCAATTACAGTTTAGTACAGCTTTTCATCCATAAACTGATAGGTAGACGGAGAGAATCATCGGAATACTAGAAGATATGCTGAGGGAAAGTGTATTGAGTTTCTTAGTGAGATGGGATGCTTATTTGCCTTTGATCGAGTTTGCGTATAATAATCAGTATCAAACTAGTATTAGGATGGTACCATTTGAAGCTTTATATGGTAGGAGGTGTAGAACTTCAGTATGCTTGGAAGAATTAGGAGAGAGAAAGATATTTGGTTCAGAAATGATAGATTTGACTACTGAGTGGATCAAACTGGTTAGAGAGAACCTTAGAGCAGCACAGAACAGACATAAGGGATATGCTGATAATAGAAGACGACCTCTCGAGTTTCAAGTTGGTGATTGGGTATTTGTGAAGAGATCTCTGTGGAAGGGCGTGTTGAGGTTTAAAAGAAAAGAAAGTTGAGCCCAAGATTTGTGGGGCCATATGAGGTGAATGAGAGAGTTGCATCAGTAGCATATAGATTGGATTTGCCTCCAGAGTTAAAACAATTACATAATGTGTTTCATGTGTGACTTTTGAAAAAGTACTTACAAGATGAATCCCATAGTATCTCGAATCAGGCGATAAAACTTCAGGAAGATTCTAGAAAGGAATAAGTCTTACGCAATAAAGTCATTCCTTTGATTCAAATATTATGGTGGAACAAAGATGTCAAAGAAATCACTGAGCATGAAGCAAGAATGAGAAAAGAATACTCCCAACTCTTTCATGAATTAGGTAAAGAAATTTCAGGGACAAAATTTTTGTAAGGTGGGTAGAATTGTAATACCCATATTCGTATAGAAAGGGTAAAGAAGTTATTTAATAAATATGACATGGAATTAAAATAATACATATATTCGAAAGATTTAATCTTTATAAAACAATTCTTAAAAAAAGGAAGTGTGGACTGTAAGGAAAAAGAAAAAGAAAATGAAAATGAAAAGCAGCTTGCAACACCTGGACTCCAGGTGTTGCTTCAGCAATTTAAGGTTGCTGCATGTTCTGCAGCTCTTGAAATTTAAACGGTGTAAAGCGGTGCGGTGCCGCGTAAATTTCAATATTTATTTATATTGAATTGTTTTATTAATTTACCAAATCTTGTTTGCTTTTCTTCAATCTCAAATCTAAATTACTCTATTTCTTTGAACACATGGGGACCAAAAGAAAGATTGAAAGAATAAAATTTTGAAGGGATTTATGGAAGAATTTTATAGAGAGTCATGGGAAGCTCTAAGAAAAACAGAAGATAATAATGTGAAGTTTATTTTTGAAATTTAGCATATATGAAATTCCTGGAATTTAATGTGGGAATTTTCAAAGGGTGTAAATTATGGAATAATTAAAGAATAAATTAGAATTTAATATGAATATTATGTCAGGTGTTGACGATCAGAAACTAGGAAAAATTACTAAGAGAAGCAGAAAAGGCAAGAAGGTGATCCATAGGTTGCTTTAAGTGTTATGTGGTGAGTTAGATTTACTTTAAGTCATCAAGATAAATATGAAATATATAGTGAAAATTTTTGAATAAATTATGAACTTATGATTTGGTGGTAGATATAAATTGGTTGATAGGAATAATTGATGTGTAGAAAATCATTATATGAGAAGTAATATTCTTGGAATAATGAGTCAATTTAATAATAAAGGCAATTAGGGAAATTCTTGATGAGATATGGCTAATGATTTGATATGATTTATGAGGAGAGGAAATTTAGTGGATCTTGTCGAGCTATGGTTGATAAATTGATGTGATATATGAGGAGAAGAAATGAGTGAAATTGATCAAATAGCAATTTGAGAAAATGAATGATAACTAAATTAAATGTCTGAATACATGCTTATTTTTATATTATTGTTCATATGCATATGCATGAAATAAAAGAACTGAGAAGGGGCCGATCTAAATAAAAAAACGTGACAGCCAGTATATGTTGGAAATAAATGAAAACTGTGACAGCTGGTATATGCTGGAAATAAATGAAAACCGTGATAGCCGGTCTATGCTAGAAATAAATGAAAACCGTGACAGCTAGTATATGCTAGAAATAAAAGAACCAGGAGAGGTCCGGTCTAAGATAAAAACATGTTGACATGTGGAAAGACGTTCCCTAATAATAATTCATGTATTGCATCTGTTTTAAATATTAATTTTATTACTGAAATGCTGAAGTGTTGTTTTGTTATCTTAAATTTATTTATAGATGAATGAGTCTCACAGAGAGACAATTACGGTGAGAAAGAAACATAAAAGTATAATATGATAAGAACTATCTAAATGGTAGACTATATGTTGTGAACCTCATAACGAGGTAATTATAAAATAATTGATGGACTTAAGGTGAACAAATATATAAGAAGAAGAGATTGATAAAGAATGAGACTTATGATATGTGCAGTGATAGTAGAATTCTATTATCAAGTTATATAAGATATAAATGATTAAATATAAAAATATTATTTATACAAATTGAATACTTCTAGTAAATTTAATTCGCTAAGCTTTTGAAGCTCATCCCTCAATATTAAATGATTTCAGGCAGCAGGTAAGACAGATAGTTGGTGAGCTGAGATTCAGACAAATTTATTATCTGTAAGCCACGTGGTCAACATCCTCAGATTAATGAGAAAAAAAATATATTTGTAAATATTCATGCATATTATGTTGTATACAATGTTTAAGTTGAGATCTGAGTGATGTATCTCCCCTGTTAAAGGTTGAGGATTGATGTAAATAATGCAGTCGATAAATTTTTTAGTGTTGCATATATGTGTCGTGCTGGAATTTTTAAAATATGATGACACCATCTCAGGAGTGGCCAAACCGGGATAGGTCGTTACAATACTAGATAAGTCTACAACTCAAAAGATTGGATTACAAGTAATGGTCCTAGTCTTGTTATTAGTTTTCATGCATTGATGGGCCATATATCTCCTCAAACATTGAGATTACAAGGAAAGATAAGGGTCAAATATTATAAGTACAAATTGATGGAGGTAGTACACTCAATTTCATCCAAGAAAGGATTGCACACTTCTTAAAATTAACTATTACCATTTCCAACCATTCCAAAGTACAAGTAGGCAATGGAGAGTACTTGTCTTGTATTGGTATGTGTACTGCAGTAGAAATATGGTTGCAAGACCATAAGTTTAGTATTGATTTCTTCATCATACCTGTACAAGGAATAAATACCGTGTGTCGAGTCTAATGATTACAAGATTTAGGTTCTATTACTACTGACTATAGGACTTTAACCATGGAATTTGTATCGGATGGAAAACCAGTGTTGTTGCAAGGCCAACAAAGACTAGAATGTAATATGGTGGGGTCTAGCAAGCTTAATAAAATGGAAATTACTGAATCTTTATCTTCTTGCTTCATGTTAATGTCTTTGTCTAACCCTCAACAATCAAGACATGGGTCTATGGCTTTCAAAACAACCATTGATCCTCAAATTCAAGAAATACTAAAAGAGTTTAAAGTATTATTTGATGAACCTACTATCTTACCTCCAATAAAAAGAATATATAACAAGATCCAGTTGTTACTTGGCTCATCTCCTGTCAATATAAAGCCTCATATGTACCCCCATTTTAAAAAAAAACAGAAGTAAAGAAATTGGTCAAAGACATGTTACAAATGAGAGTCATTCAACACAACACAAGACCATATAGCTCACCTGTGTTGCTAGTAAAAAAGAAAGATGGAACTTGAATGTTTTGTGTGGACTATAAAGGTTTAAATGCAGTAATTGTTAAGGATAGTTTTTCCTATTCCTACAGTGGATAAACTAATTTTTGAGTTACATAATACTAAGGTCTTCTTAAATCTAGATTTAAGAGCTGGATATCATCAAATCAGAATGCATCTTGATAACATTGAAAAAACATCATTTAGAACTCATTATGGACATTATAAGTTCCTAGTCATGCCTTTTGGTTTAACAAATGCTCCCTCTTCTTTCCAAGTTGCAATGAACCAAGTCTTTGAAGCTTATCTAAAAAAAATTTTCATAGTCTTCTTTTTATGACATTTTAGTATATAATCACTCCAATGAGGCACGTCTAGAACACTTGAAACTTGTGTTGATTTGTTTACAATAAGCTTCTATATATTCTAAATTGTCGAAGTACAACTTTAGAACATCTTCCATTGATTACCTTGGCCACATAACCTCTATGGATGGTGTGGCACCAAATCCTCACAAGATCTCTACTATGTTATATTGGCCTACATCAACAATTGTGAAATAGTTGAGAGGCTTTCTAGGCCTCACTAGATATTACAGGAAGTTTGTGAGAGGATATGCTACCATTGTCTCACCATTAACTGATCTTCTCAAGAAAGATAGTTTTCAATGGAGTGAGTGTGCAGTTAAAGCCTTTCAAGACTTGAAGATTGCAATGACTACAGCTCCAATCCTAGCCTTACTAGATTTCACTAAAACTTTTGTTCTAGAAACTGATGCATTTGGATATGGTATTGGAGTTGTACTTTTATAACAAGTCCATCCTCTAACATTCTTTAGTAAGAAGTTGTGCTTTTCATTATAACTAGCCTCCACTTAAATTAGAGAAATGCTTGATATTACTATAGTTGTGCAACATTGGAGACAATCCTTACTTAGGTCTAACTTTCTTATCCACATAGATAAAATAAATCTCAAGGGACTCATAGATCACACAATTCAAACACCAGAGCAGCAAGTGTTCTTAAGGAACTTATTGGGATTCAGATTCCAAATTGTTTACAAACTAGGCAAAAACAATGTAGTTGTCGATTGCTTATCAAGGATGCATTAGGATAATAAGGACAAGGTATCTTATCTTTCTCTCTCACAACCCTCCTTTGATTTTTTAGAAACCTTAAAACTAGAGAACACTCAATTTTATGAGTTAGTAGAGATAGCATTTGCTATTGCCAATAAGTGTACTAAATACCTTGAATGGGCAATGACAAATAGATTGATTTATTATAGGGGAAAGCTGTATCCCAGCCCTCAATATACAGCTAAGAACAATTTATTACAAGAGTATCATGCTTCCTTTGTAGGAGGATATGCTGGCATTCAAAGAACTTATGTTAGATTATCTATAAGTTTCTATTGGAAACACATGAGGATGGAAGTACTGAACTTTGTCCAGAAGTTCTTGATTTGCCAATAGACTAAGCTTATTAACCATACTCCTTATAGTCTCTTACAACCTTTGGCCATACCTGAACAGATATGGGAAGACATTACAATGGACTTCATAACACACTTACCCCATACCTATGGTTTTACATTAATTTTGGTAATGGTTGATAGATAATCAAAATTTTCTCATTTTGGGTGTCTTCCAAAACATTATAATGCTGCTAAGGTGCCTAATCTCTTTGTTAACATGGTATATAAATTGCATGACTTTCCCAAGACAATTTTCTCAGACAAGGATTCAGTGTTCATAAGTTCCTTCTTGATATAGTTATTTAGGCTACAAGGCATTTTTTTGAATACGAGTAGTGTATACCATCCTAAGATTGATAGGAAAACTGAGGTAGTTAATAGAGCACTAAAGCAATACTTAAGGTGTTTTATGAGTGATAGCATTATGAGATGGTCTAAGTTCTTATGCTGGGCATAATTTCACTACAACACTGTCTCATTTTGAAGTGGTTTTTAGTAGAAAGCCTCCTAACATTGCAGCACACTCAAGTGGAGAAAGTGGCCTAGCTAGCATTGATTAAAACTTGGGGAATAGAACTAAAATTATTCATCTAGCTAAGCACCATCTACAAAAGGCTCAATAAAAAATGAAAGCTACAGTTGATAAGCATAGAATCAGTACTTTAATGTTGGTGACTTGGTGTTAGTTAAGTTACAACCTTATAGACATATTTTTGCCAATACTAGACATTTTAACAAGCTAGGGAGAAGATTCTTTAGACCTTTTCCTATCATCAAATGGATTGACAAGGTTTCTTACAAACTCTAGCTGCCATAAGATGCTAAGATCCATCTTGTCTATTATATCTCCTTGCTAAAGAGATATAAAGGACTGGAGGAAAGAGTTTCTCCATGTGCTTTACCTTCATGTATTGATGAGGGTCATCCAATTTTCAAACACCTAGCTATAGTAGGGGAGAGACAAGTTTGAAAGGAAGGAAAGTAGGTCCTACCATGGTTGATTTAGTGGGAGGGTCTTCCCTTAGAAAAGGCCACATGGGAAATTGCCTCAGATTTTCAGAAGAACTTTCCACACTCCCACCTTGAGGACAATGTTTCTTTCAATGGGGGAAATATTGATGCGGTTGTAAACAAAGGAAGCAGAAAGTACATGTAAGACTTAAAAGTTGAAGCAAAAGATAATAAGGCAGCATGAGTATAGAAGGATGCAGGAGAAACTATTATCAAGTCTATAAGATTAATAAGGCTCCAAAGATTATAGCCATAACAGTTGGAAAACTAAACAAGGGAATGATTTAAGAAAAGTTAGTTACAAAGCTATTAGAATCTGTTAGTGTCAAAACAAATGTTAACAACTTATGTAACTACCAAATTAACTAGCTAAGTAGTCCATAACCAGTATAAATATGACTTGTAGTGATAGGACAAATTCATTCAATTAAAAATCTAGAAATTTTCTTCATTCTTTTGGTTACAAATCTTGTAACATTCTTGGAGTTTAAGCTTATACTCGAAATCAAGGATTTTACTAAGTTAAAGAAGACATCAATTTTTTACCACTAGAAGCCTTGGCAGATATTTTACCAATCACATCTATGTGCTAAGTAACGAAAGGCTAGGTTGTGGTTATGCGAAATAGCTCTTAGGGTGGCAATTGTTGTAGATTGCCATGTTGATCCAGTAATAACCCAAGCAAAGGATCTTTCTTGCCAACATTCTTCCATTCATGTGCGGACTTCTAGTACCTTCATGCTCTTCAATCATGATTCGATCAGTAGTGTTCTAATCTATACAGAGCAATTAGATCCCACTAAATGATCTTTTATAAAATCTATTGCCATAAATGACAAACTGGGAGGTTAGTTACTGTATCGCTCGCTTGTCTCCTTTTTCACTATTGGCGGGCCATTCTCCCTTTTATAGGAAATTTTGGATATCATTATTCTAAGGTAAAGCATCAGATGATCGAGCTTAGATCTCGATAGCTGTGCTAAGCTAGTTCATCCTTTTGCTCGACCACTAATGGGATTACCTCAACCCTTTTAAGAATTTCCAACATTGAAGCTAGAGCAGCCAGTGCATCGACGAGCTGATTTTAGGCCCATGGTAGATAAATGAAGGTTACCCTATCGAAGCACTAAACCAGATTCTCAAGGTGACTTTGATAATGCTTTATTGTCTCATCTTTAGTTTTCAATTCTTTGCGAGATTGAAAAATGACTAAGGAGGAATCTCCATATATTGTGACCTTTGTTGCCCCAATCTCAATGAGTGCTTCTAGACCAGCGATACAAGCTTCGTATTCCATCACATTATTGATGGATTCAAAATTCTGGCGAATTAATAAGGTAGTGACAATTCCTTTTATAGAAACTAACACTACCTCGATTCTGCTACCTTTCTGATTAACCACCCTATTGAAGTACACCTTCCACTAAGAGTTATACATTTTCAGAATTTCTCTATCCAAGAAGTTGAATTCTTCAATCTCTTTCTTTCCTTAAGGGAAAACTACCAAAAAATATGAAAGTACCCTCCTTTTGACTAAGTTCTAAGTCATGTACTGAAGATAAAACTAGGAAAAAATGACCTTCCATTTGATCATCCTTTCGCTTAAAGCCAAGACCTTAAACAGATGCTTTAGCCGATCCAAGCAAAAGATAACTTTCACTGAGAATGACTAAATGTAGTGCTAAAGTTTCTTGGCAGACCAAACTAAGGTTGATAAGTCTTTTCTATCTAAGAGTACTTTAACTCGTAAGCGACAAGCTTCTTACTGAGGTAGTAGAAAGCTCTTTCTTTTCTTTCTTCATCTTCTTGAACAAGTATAGAAGAAGTGGAGCATCATACTTTAATGGGACCAACACTTAAGGGTTCTTTAGATAGTATTTGATCTTTTTAAAGACCTCTTGATATTGTTCATTCCATACCATTAGTTGGTCTTTTCTAAGTAGTTTAAAAATGGGGTCGCAAGTTAGGTCAAGCTTAGTAATGATCCTACTGATATGTTGACTTGTTCCCAAAAATCTCTAACCTCTTTCTCTGTCTTTGGCATTGACATTTCTAGAATTGCAGATACCTTCTTCTAATCTACCTCGATTCCCCTCTCACTAACCATGGAGCCCAGAAAATTAGTGGCAGTGACTCCAAATACGCTAGGATTCAACAGCAGCTTGTACTTTTATATTCTATCAAAGAACTTCCGGATGGCATCCTAATGTCCTTCTCTGCTTTCAATGTTAACAATCAAAGTATAGAATGGGGTGTCGATTCCACGAAGAGAACGTTCTACAATCAAAGTCTCAAGCAAAAAATAATGGAAACAAAATTAAAAATTAATATTAAGAAAATGTTGAGAATTAAATGAAGCAATTAAATTTAGTGAAAGAAAATCAATAATGAGAAACACAAGGGTCCAAGAATCCCTTCTAGATTTCACAGCTTCAACTTGTTCAATTTAGTAATTATAACTCAACTACGCGTTTCACATCCCAAATGTGTAATTGGAAAGTAATAGTGAAAGCACCAAAAATATTCTTTTATAAAATTATTATGAGAAATCTCTTTCTTGTTTTTTACAAGTAATGAAACGATCGATCATACATGGTATCCTAAATCGACAATATATCTGGAGACAATAACGCAGTAAAGGACAATCATACATAATTAATCTACCAAAATGAATTGCATCCTAAATTCCCCACATAAGAGAAGCATGATTGAACTTATATAGAGAAAAAGAACAACAATCACCAGAGTTAATAAATCTATGGAAGAAGAAAATATAATTGTCTGTCACACAAAAACATCAACTTCATCTTAAATAAAGGGAACAGCTCAAAACTGGTCCAGATCTACTGCTGTCCAGGCCCGATTCTGCTGCTCTGAATTGGTCCAGATATGCTGCTGTCCTGGCCTAGTTCTGCTGCTCTGAACTAGTCCGGATCTGCTGCTGTCCAGGTCTGGTTCTGCTGCTCTGAACTGTTTCGAATATTGTGGATTCTTTCTAACATATTTTATATAATTTTTTTAAGGCTTTTTTGTTTTTTTAATCTACAAAACAAACTAAAACAAAGAATTCTCCAAAGGACCACACTTGTCAAGAATTCAATGAATAATAAAAAATAATCTGAACAAATGCATATAATTAACTCTATCTAAAGTGTAATTTCATGCCCTAATCACAACCCCCAACCAGCTCATTGCTAGTACCCAGTGATACAAGCGAAACAATAATGCATTAAAAGTAACTTAGTATGAATGTTGTTTATCCGAGAATTTTGCAGAACTGTCTAGCCTTCAAACAAACGTTGGCCAAAGCTCACAGATGCAGATTTTCAAATCATATCTTCTGAGAAACTGTGAGTGTGTGCACTAAGCCTAAACCTTCTTACCATAAACCAATGATGCATAAAACTTTGAATTCAACTAAGAAAAAAGCCTCAACTCCATTATCCTCACAGGTAAAATGTTTATCAACTGAAACAGGTAAGGTATTTACTCATGGAGTTGGAAAATGGATAAAATCACTCAGTGAAAGGGTCAAGCAATTTAGGACAAGCAAGTGAATAAGAATCGACAACAAGAGAGGCTAATCACACAGTTCAAAACACTTTATCCGACTTACCAATATAATGCCTCGAAATTTCAATGGTTAATCAATAAGCCTTGGTGTTGAAGGTCCTTTCTTCTAAGTGTGGTGCGACAACTTATCTTCCTTAAATTGTTGAATCTTCCTTCTTTCGAATAAAAACTAAAAGCTGAAGTATACAAAAACTGTTTTATTCTTCTTCTTCTTCTTCTTTTTATTCTTTTTTATTCTTTTCTTTTTTTTTCTTTTAGAGAATTACAATATAAATAAATAAACTGATGGAAGAAGAATCATTCCCAAGGTATTGTTGACGATCAAAACTCTGCGCAAATGTCAATGATGGATTCGAAGGCTTCGACGACTAACCAAATCATTTCTTCACATGTGAGGTAAGCCAAACAAAGCATCTCGAATAGTGATAAAACCAATTCAAGTAAGCAATAAAAGTTTAAAATGCTAGTTTTCTCAGACTCTCCACTCAACCAAAACAAATATGCTTCAAACATGGTTAAAAACCAAAGATTATATGCATCACTCTCTAAACAATCCACAAAGATTAGTATGTGCACATAAATAAGTTTCCAGAAAACAGTCAGTGTTAATCAAGATAGTGTCATTGGACCTTGATGAAAACAGAGTTGTAATCATGCATCAGCAGTTCACAAAATCGCGAAATCTCATAAACATGCCATGATAGTTTCACATAAAACAATATATAACAAGCATTCATATGCTACCACCCCTAACCAGAATATGAAAATCATACCGACAGGAGAGAGGAATGCCAATAACGTAGTGTAGGTAAACCTGCATCATACAAAACAAAACGTAAAAGCAAATAAAGCAAAACAAAAGAAACTAAACTAGAAAGCAGTAAAATATAATATAGATAAAAGTACCGAACATCAATCAAAGTAGACAGGGGCAACCAGAGAGATCTTCTCTGGTTCCTCTACTTTCTCCACATAGTGTTTCAGACGTTGGCCATTTAATAAAAATAATTTCCCATCTTTTGGATCTTCTATCTCAACCAAACCATTAGGAAAGACTTGCTTAACCACGAACGAGCCAGTCCATTTTGATTTTAGCTTATTGGGATGAAGGTGAAGCCTCGAGTCATAGAGGTGGACTTGTTGATTGGGCTCGAAATACTTCCTCAAAATTTGCTTGTCATGAGCCACCTTTATCTTTGCCTTGTAGATTCTTGAACTGTCATAGGAATCATTTTGCAACTCTTCAATCTTAGCAAACTGAACCTTTCTATGAATTTCTACATCATTAAGATCAAAGTTAATACTCTTTATAGCCCAATAAGCATGATGTTCTAACTCAACGGTAGATGGTAAGCTTTTCCATAGATAAACTGGTATAGAGACATCCCAGGGTTGGTCTTGTAAGCAGTACGGTAAGCCCAAAGAGCATCGGGAAGGTGCAAAGACCAATCCTTTCTATCCAGGATCACCATCTTCTCCAATATTGGTTTCACCTCTTGGTTGGCCAATTCAGCCTAGCCATTCATCTGTGGATGGTAGATGTTAGTGACCTTTTGGTGCACTCCATACCTACGCATCAAAGCCTCAAAAGAACGGTTACAAAAATGAGTGCCTTGATCAGTAATCATAGCCCGAGGCATGCCGAATCTAGAGAAAATGTTTTCCTTAAGAAATTTGACAAAAGTGTTGTTGTTGTTGTTGTTTCAGCACGCCACAACCTCTACCCATTTAGACACATAGTCCACTGCAAGTAAGATATATAGATACCCAAAAGAAGGTGGAAAGGGTCTCATAAAATTGATCCCCCAACAATCAAATATTTCAATGACAAGAATTGGGTTAAGGGGCATCATATGCCTTCGGGACAAAGCACTAAGCTTTTAGAATCTATCACAAGAATGACAAAAATTGTTAGTGTCTTTAAACAGAGAAGGCCAATATAATCCAGACTGTAAAATTTTTGCGACGATCTTTTTCATAGAAAAGTGACTGCCACAAGCTGAACTATGACAAAAATGTAATATACTATCAATCTCAACCGCAGGGATGCACCACCTCATAATTTGGCCAAGGCAATACTTATAAAGATAAGGGATATCCAAATAGAAATTTCTTACCTCGACCAAAAATTTGAGTATATCTTGCACGCTCTATGTGGATGGCATTTCGCCGGAAATAAAGTAATTAACAGTGTGCGCATACTATGATACTTCGCTTATGGAGAACAGATGTTCATCGGGGAAGTTATCTCGGATGGGTGGCCCATCGGCAGACTTATTAAACTCCAGGCGAGACAAGTGATCTGCCACCACATTCTTCACCCCCTTCTTATCCTTAATTGTTAAATCAAATTCCTACAAGAGTAAAATCCACCTAATCAATCTTGCCTTAGCATCCTTCTTTGAAAGAAGGTACTTAAGGGTTGCATGGTTAGTAAAAATAGTGATAGGTTTACCAATCAGATAAGCACAAAATTTATCTAAGGCAAAGACTACTGCTAGGAATTCTTTTTCAGTAGTGGAATAATTCATTTGTGTATTATTAAGAGTTCTACCAGTGTATTCCCCTCCCTTCGTTTTCCTAAAAATGCCCCCACCACATAATTACTCGCGTCACATATAATCTCAAATGGTAAATTCCAATCCAGTAACTGCATGACAGGAGCGGACGTAAACCTATCAATGAGTGTTCAGAAGGCGTCCTCACACTCTTGTGTCCAATTGAACATGGCTTCCTTAGCTAGAAGGTTACATAATGGTCTAGATATAGTTGAGAAACTCTATATAAACCTCCTGTAAAAATTGGCATGCCCAAGAACGGATCTAACATCCTTAACAGTTTTGGATGTGGGAAATTTAGAGATCAACTCTATTTTTGATTTATCCACTTTGATCTTTTTTTTTAGAAATTATGTGCCCCAAAACTAGTCTAGAGGGAACCATGAAATGATATTTTTCCCAATTAAGCACAAGACCTTTTTCTTCACATCTACTCAAAACAACCTGTAAATGGAGTAGGCATGAATAAAAAGAATCACTAAACACAGTCAAATCATCTATAAAGACTTCCACAAATTTTTCAACCAACCATATCACTAAATATACTCATTATGCATATTTGAAATGTAGTCAGTGCATTACACAGTCCAAAAAGCATACACCAGAATGCATAAGTACCAAATGGGCATGTGAACGTAGTCTTATCTTGATCTTCTATTGCAATGTCTATCTAATAATATTCTGAATACCCATCTAGAAAGCAATAGAAGGGATAGCCAGCTACACATTCTAAGATTTGGTCTAAAAATAGAAGTGGGAAGTGATCCTTACGGGTGACGGAATTAAGTTTTCTATAGTTTACGCATATGCGCCACCTTGTCACTACCTTGGTAGGAACAGGCATCCCCCCTGTGTTGGTTACCATAGTTACCCCCGATTTCTTAGGTATTACCTAAGTCGGGCTAATCCACTTACTATTAGAGATGGAGTAAATGATACTTGCATCTAATATCTTCAAAACTTCCTTTTTCACGACTTCTTTCATAGTGGGGTTAAGTTATTGATGAGAGCCATAAAATGCATCTTAATATTACTTATTTGTTAGCATTTTAGGGTTGATTTAGGTTTTAATTCAATTTTTATTTGTTAATAACTCTAAAGTGGTATTCTTGGAGCATTAACTTATTTCGGTGCATTTTCAGGTATCTTGAGTTAAAAAAGATAGAAAAGCTATCATCATTTTAAACACAAAGCTTCAATGAATACTTGAGTGAGAGAATGGTCACAGAAGAGCCAAGATGAAGAGAAACCAAGAAAAGAGTTTCACCAAATTGCCAGAATTGCCATACAGATCAATCATCTTTGCAAATTAAACTGTATTGTTGCAGGAAGAACCAGAAGATGAGCCATATATTCTTAGAAAGATCTGGAAGTCTATTTTCTGAAGAATTTTACGGTTCAAAAAATAATTTTTCTAGAGAAAGTTATGGCAGTTTTAGTAGATAGAGGTCAGATCTCCAGAACAGCATCAGGTCAAGGTGCACCCTGGAAGAGCTAGGGCGCACCCTTCAGAAAGAAGCCTTAAAGATCCAACAGGTCGAGGTGCACCTTGGAGAAGCTAAGGTGCACTCTGAAGAGCTAAGGCACCCCTGGAGAAGCTGAGGCGCACCTCACCGTACACACAAGAAACTTGACAAAAGCCAAGGTGCAGCGCGACTAAGTCCAAGGTGCAGCGCGCGCACAGACCCTGTTCTCCGAGTTAGGCCCTAATTAGGTCTTTAATGATTTGTTCAAACCCTAAAACACCCTTAGGCCTTATACACTATAAACATACCACTTAGGGTTTGTAATTAGACATTCAAAAAAAGAGAGAGAAGGTCGAAAAACTCAAGGGAGGCTGCCACACTCTCCCCCATGGCCGACTAATCTCCAAGCAAGGCGAAGGGATGAATCCCTAGGTGTAGTTGTTTCTATTTCCCTTATTTGATTCAGTTGTAATAGAGCTTTAGCGTTCAAACATTGTTATGATTTAATTTTTAATCAAATTAGTAAATTTCTTATTAGTTTGGTGATTGCATGCTTCTCTTCCATATAAGTCTAGTCATGCTCTTCTTATATGTATTTGTTTGGGTGTGATTGAGTCTGGTAGATCTCTTTTATAGATTTATCCATTGCTGCGGTATTATCATTTAGATATATTGTCGTCTTTTGATAATTTATAAGTTAGGTCATGTGTGCATGAAAGTAAAGAATAATTCATATCAATTACATTAGGGTTTATACATGCACTTTAATTGAATATTTTCCAATTGCTTGTTTGGGATGTGAAACTTGCAATCGAGATAAAAACAATTGAATCAAGTTAGGATTAGGGCAATGAACCTAGGGAGGATTCTCAAATCCTTGTTGTTCCCCTATTATATTTCACAATCTACTTTACACAATTGTTTCACTATCAATTTCAGATTCCCTTACTCATTTGGATTTATCGTTTTGGATTAAAGTTTTCACATTCCTTTGTAGTTAACTTGTTTCCTTGTGGAATCGACACCCCAAAGTTGTACTACAATACCGCATTATGTTTTGGGCGTAATCAAATTTTTCAAAAGTTGACAATCTTCCTTGTACTTAAGCGCGTCTCCCCGGCAACGGCGCCAAAAATTGATTACGCCCAAAACATACGCGGTTGTAGTAGTACAGCATTGGGGTGTCGATTCCACCGGGAAAAATGATAAGTACAAGAAAAGGTGTGAACCTTAACACAGACGATAAAGATCAAGTGAGAGAATACAGTATTGTGTGAAAATTGTGTAGATAATAGGGTTCCGAGAATCCTCCCTAGGTTCTTTGCCCTATTATATTTCACAATCTACTTTACACAATTGTTTCACTATCAATTTCAGATTCCCTTACTCATTTAGATTTATCATTTTTGATTAAAGTTTACACCTTCCTTTGTAGTTAACTTGATTCCCTGTGGAATCGACACCCCAAAACTGTACTACAATACCGCGTTATGTTTTGGGCGTAATCAAATTTTGGTGCCGTTGCCGGGGAGACGCGCTTAAGTACAATGAAGATTGTCAAATTTTGCAAAATTTGATTACGCCCAAAACATAACGCAGTATTGTAGTACATCTTTGGGGTGTTGATTCCACAGGGAAACAAGTTAACTACAAAGAAAGGTGTAAACTTTAATCCAAAACGATAAATCCAAATGAGTAAGGGAATCTGAAATTGATAGTGAAACAATTGTGTAAAGTAGATTATGAAATATAATAAGGGAACAACAAGGATCAGGGAATCCTCCCAAGGTTTGTTGCCCTAATCTTAACTTGATTCAGTTGTTTTTATCTCGATTGCAAGTTTCACATCCCAAACAGGCAATCGGCAAATATTCAATTAAAGTGCATGTATAAACCCTAATGTAATTGATATGAATTATTCTTTACTTTCAAGCACACATGACCTAACTTATAAATTATCAAAAGACGACGATATATCCAAACGATAATACTGCAGCAATGGACAAATCTATAAAAGAGATCTACCAGACTCAATCACACCCAAATAAATACACATAAGCAGAGCATGACTAGACTTATATGGAAGAGAAGTATGCAATCACCAGACTAATAAGAAATCTACTAATTAGATTAAAAAGTAAATCATAACAATGTTTGAACGCTAAAGCTCTATTATAACTGAATCAAGTAAGGAAATAGAAACAACTACACCTAAGGATTCATCTCTTCGCCTTGCTTGGAGATTAGTCGACCATGGGCGAGAATGTAGCAGCCTCCCTTGAGTTTTCCGGCCTTCTCTCTCTTTTTTTGAATGTCTAATTACAAACCCTAAGTGGTCTATTTATAATGTACAAGGCCTAAGGGTGTTTTAGGGTTGAACAAATCATTAAAGACCTAATTAGGGCCTAACTCGGAGAACAGGGTCTGTGCGCGCGCTGCACCTTGGACTTAGTCGTGCTGCACCTTGGCTTTTGTCAAGTTTCTTGTGTGTGCGGTGGGGTGCACCTCAGCTTATCTAGGGTGCACCTCAGCCCTTCAAGGTGCACCTCAGCTTCTCTAAGGTGCACCTCAACCTGTTGAATCTTTGAGGCTTTTTTTTGGCTTCTTTCTGAAGGGTGCGCCCCAGCTCTTCCAGGGTGCACCTTGACCTGATGCTGTTTTGGAGGTCTGACCTCTGTCTACTAAAACTGCCATAATTTTCTCTAGAAAAATCATTTTTATGAACCATAAAATTCTCCAGAAAAAGACTTACAGATATTTCTAAGAATATATGGCTCATCTCCTGGTTCTTCCTGCATCAATACAGTTTAATTTTCAAAGATGATTGATCTGTATGGCAATTCTGGCAATTTAGTGAAACTCTTTTCTTGGTTTCTCTTCATCTTGGCTCTTCCGCGACCATTCTCTCACTCGAGTATTCATTAAAGCTTCGTGTTTAAAATGATGATAGCTTTTCCATCTCTTTTAACTCAAGATACCTGAAAATGCACCGAAATAAGTTAATGCTCCAAGAATACCACTTTAAAGTTGTTAACAAATAAAAATGCAATTAAAACCTAAATCAACCCTGAAATGCTAACAAATAAGTAAGATTAAAATGCATTTTATGCTCTCATCACAACCCCCAACTAGCTTATTTCTAGTCCCTAGCAATTCAAGCGAAAACAAGAGATGAATTCTACGGTAGGAATCAAAACAAAGTAAAGCAATGTTAGTCTTAAACCAAGAGTAATTCAGTTTTTGTCTCAAAATTGCACTAAATATATTGCACATAGAATCATTAAATTTCATCTAAGTCCAAAAATAATCTAAACATCAATCTTAAAATTGTTATCGACTCTTAATATCCATCTTACCACAATCCATGAATCCGAACACCCGGATGATTTTATGCACAACATTCATGAATATAAGTCTTGGCCTATAAAAACATAACAAATTGTGTGACATCAATCACATAAACAAGCTCCATAGGCTTAATTTTCAAATCACTCTCCACTATTGTAGAAAAAATCACACTACATTGGATCAATAGGTCTTTACTAAGCTTGTAACGTTAGGTTAAGAAAGAACGAGAAGGATTCAACAAGTAAAAGAACTTAATCTCTTAGTTTTGAACACAACTCTTTAAGCACTGGATAACCTTACTTCAATACCAAACTCTTCCAACCATTTTCTGAGCATTTCTTTCAATAAATCACTATTTTTTTTATAAGAGCATATCTTCGATAAGTCACCATTCTTCCTTTCTTTTCTTCATTCTTTGCCATCCTTCACTTCTTCTTTTTTTTCTTTTCTTTTCTATTTTAGCACAAGACCATTCACCTTCTCTTTCATTTTTTTCTTTTCCACAACCCCCAACTTATCTTCTTTAATATACTTGGGTTATGGTTTTTCATATTTCCCATCTTTACTCCTCTTAAGTGCTTCTCAGCAAATGTGTACAATTAAGTTCTTTTAAAAGAAGGGTAAGGATAAAATATTTTTAGGCTCATAAGGGTAAGTAAATGGGTTATCAGAAGAAATAAGGCTCAAATTCTTTAAAAGCTCAAACAGGTGAGTAGCGATAAATATAGCAATGGTAAGTTTGAAAGGCTCAAACGGTTCAAAAATGGCCTATATCATATCCTAAGTAGTGTGCATTCTAGGAATTCACCTCAAATGATTATCAAATAAGTTCTAGAGCTTGTCGAGACCGCAAAAATATTCACAAGACAATCACACATAAAATTTCTCTAGATGCTTTAGACTATTCATACAATCTTACCACAAACTAGAGTCTCAAACTAAGTCAAGATTGATGCTTAAATTAATTTCAAACTGAAGCAAGATTTAACTTTTTCTAAATGTTGTATATTATCTCAATTAAGCTCATATCATTGACATATGAATAAACTCTAAGGCTAACACCAAGCATGCTAGAAACAAACAAAAAGGAAAATAACACCAAACAGTTCAATGGAAAAAGAAAAAAAAAGTATGGAAATAAAGAATATGGAAACAAAGAGATATATTTCCTCCACCCCAAACTTAAAAATTGCATTGACCTCAATGTAAAAGAAAGAGTAAAGGAAACTCCCTTTGTAGCTAAAGGTGCACAGAAGCTGAAAATTGTGCTCCACTATTTGAACTGCTTCGTATATTTTTCCTTGAAAAAGAAATACTAAGTTAATACTGGAAAACAGCAAAATAATAATAATAAATAAGAAAAAGTAATATGAAAAACAGTAAAAATAAAAGGATATGTTGTGGGTTGCCTCCCATGAGCGCTAAGTTTTACGTCTTCAGCCATACACTTTTATTCCCTCATAGAAAAACATATGTTGAATGCACCAGCCACTGCTTCACTACCAAATTCAGTCCTTGTATGCTTTGGATAGGCCTCAAGGATGTCATCAGTAACACCCACAAATTTTGGCTCGATATGTACTTTTATGATGCCATGGATGAAGGTGGACTCCAATGGATTAAGGTGCTGGACCTTTTCCATGAATGAGTCCATCATGTATGCTTGGTGGCTTTCATCCACATCCTCTGCTTTTTCGTTGTTGGGATGTGCAATAACTTACCACTTACTATCTCAATGGCATTCACCTTCTTCACATTCTGTTGCACCAGGTGCTGACCATGAGATGTGGACTGAGCTTGAGAAGGGAACTTACCTCGCTCAGTCACACTCAAGTAGCTCATTAACTTGGACACTTGGCTCTTTATCTCTTTATGCTCTTCAACAACCTGCACAATTAAAGATTCAAGCCTTTGATTAGTCTTCCCCTGTGCTTTAATAAAAGCATGTGAAGTGTCTTCTAAAGAACTCCTAGAAGACACGGGTGCATGATATGGTTCAAGATATGGTGCAGGGGGTTGTGCAAGCTGCTGGTTTTCAGACTTCCAGCTGAAATTGGGGTGATCACGCCACCCCGGGTTATAGGTATTAGAGAAGGGTGCATGAAGCTTTGTGTACATTCCTAAGGAATTACATTGTTCCTCATACATCCCTCTCATATCAGCAAATGTAGCACACTCTTGGGCAAGATGATCTACCCCGCCACACACAAAACATGGTTTCAAAGACTTTGAATGATTAGCGAAGTGTGTTGGCTTTAAGCTCTTAGTTTTTAATTCATCTAGCTCCCTAATGAGCATCTTGACCTTGGCCTTAAGGTTATCCTCTTCCCTAAGATGGTAAATTTCACCATTTGGGTTCCCTATAGGTCGTGACCTATTCGTGCTTTCAGTAGCACTAAGTTCAGTCCAAGTGTGAGCTTTTTCAGCAAGCTCATTGAGGTACTCTATGGCCTCATCAGGATCTTTATCTAAAAACTCACCATTACACATCATCTCTACAAATTGGCACTCTCTATATGTAAGTCCCTCATAAAAATAGCTCACTAAGCACCAACTCTCATACCCATGGTGAGGACACATACTCAACAACTCCTTAAATCTCTCCCAAGACTGATACAAAGTCTCGCTATCCTTTTGTGCAAAGGTGGAGATTTATCTTTTTACAGCATTAGTCTTGTGTTGGGGAAAGTATTTATTAAAGAAAATTTAAGTCATCTCAGTCCATGACCCAATAGATCGTGGTCTAAGTGAGTATAGCCAACTCTTAGCTCTATCCTTTAAAGCGAAATGAAAGAACTTAAGTTTCACAATGTTATCGGTTTCATCTTGACTATGAAAAGTTGCGACTACTTCATCAAATTCTCAATTATGCACATATGGGTTTTCATTGTCCAAGCCATTAAATGTAGGGAGTAATTGTATCATCCCTATTTTAAACTCTAATTGGCGAGTATTGGTTGGTAACATAATGCATGATGGTGTGGCTGTGCATGTAGGGTGGAGGTAATCCTGAAGTGTCCTAGCAACATTTTCATTATGGTTATTGGCCATGTTAACAAAATTCTCTAAATTCTCCCTTGGGGGTGCAATATGGTTTGATTTAGGCGAGGTTTCACTAATGGACGTGGAAGGAAAGGGTAATTCTAATTCGGGTCCCTTAATGAATCTACCTCGCGAATCTCTCGGTCTAAGCATACACCAATTGATTTTAGAGAGGAAATCAATAAAACAGAATAAAAAAAAAATCAAAAAATCAAAACTTAAAAAAAAAAAGAAGGAAGAAAAATAATACAGCAAGCTAAAAGAAAGAACGAAGTTACCGCCTTTACAACTGCTGAAAAGAAAAACTATTTACAATTCTTCTACCGTCATGTCAAAAGTTGACAATCTTCTTTGTACTTAAGCGCGTCTCCCCGGCAACGGAGCCAAAATTTGTTTACAACCAAAATATAACGCAGTATTGTAGTACAACTTTGGGGTGTCGATTCAACAGGGAAACAAGTTAGCTACAAAGGAAGGTGTAAACTTTAATCCAAAACGATAAATCCAAATGAGTAAGGGAATCTGAAATTGATAGTGAAACAATTGTATAAAGTAGATTGTGAAATATAATAGGACAAAGAAACTCGGGAGGATTCCCGGAACCCTGTTATCTATCCATCGTATTATCTACACAATTTTCACACAATACTTTATTCTCTCACTTTATCTTTATCGTCTGTGTTAAGGTTCACACCTTCTCTTGTAGTTATCTTGTTTCCCTATGGAATCGACACCCCAAAGCTGTACTACAACAACCGCGTATGTTTTTGGCATAATCAGTTATCGCTGGGGGTCTCTATAGGGGTTAGTGCTTTCCTCTAAATGGATCCTATAGGAACATATCAAGGGGCTAATACCTTTAATGTTAGCAATTGTCCATCCTAATGCAGCTTTATGCTCACTTAACATGTCAATCAATTTCTTTTCTTGTGAATCACTTAGTATAGAGGAAATAATAATAGGAAAGGTATCACTTGGTCCCAAGAATACATGTTTGAGTCCCTCAGGTAGCGTCGCTAAGTTGACCTTTGGGGTCTCCTCAGCAGATGGCTTCGGTCTCTCTTCATCTTTTGGTAACTCCTCAAAGTTGGTTTCCATTTTCATTCTCATTTATCCTTTGTCCCTGAAATAGTAGAAACATCGAAAAGATTGTTAAGATAAAATGAACTCTCAGAATCAAAAATACAAAGGAGATACTCTAAAGATTTTAAATTTTTGCTCATGAGAGCCTCATCTGGGATCAGTATGTCTATCATATAAGTATGATAGCAATCATCATCATCATGTGGTTGTCTTTCGATGTTGAAAATGTTGACCTCTAGAGTCATGTTCCTAAAAGATAACTTCATTAGACTGTTCCTGCAATTAATAAGAGCGTTAGAGGGGGCTTGGAAAGGTCTTCCTAAAATGATTGGAACTTTAGACTCAATATCTACCACGAAATGAGTATCCATAATGAGAAAATCAATAAGATAGTAGAACTTATCTATCTGTATCAGTACATCTTCGATTATCCCCCTTGGTTGCTTAATCGACCGGTCGGTCAACTGTAGTACCACAGATGTGGGTTTGATCTCTCCTTGACCCAGTTGTAAGTAGATAGTGTAAGGCATTAGGTTCACACTGGCTCCTAAATCCAGCAAAGCTTGGCCGATCTTATAAGTCCCAATTTGACAGGTGATCATGGGACACCCTGGGTCTTTATATTTGGGCGGTGTCTTTTGCTCAATCACCGCACTCACTTGCTCAATCAAGAATGCAGTCTTCTTGACTTGATGCTTCCTTTTTATGGTGCACAGATGATGCAAAGGCAAGTTAATCTTAACTTATTTCAAATGTTCTAGGATCTCACCTTGTATTTTCAGATTTTTTCCTCTTGGTCGGTGTTGCGCGTTTATTTACCTAAATTAATGAGTAAATAATCGCACTCGTTTTACTTGCAAGTGCACAAGGTCAACTTAGCAGTATAGTGTGCGAAAGCAAGATCATCTCCACAAGGATTGGTGAATTTCTTTTTAGAATTATATTTGCAATGTAAAAAAGATAGAAATAATAAAAGAGTTGATTATGATAAAGATAAAATAATAAAGATAAAGGCGTAGGGACTTGATATCCACCACTAATTATGCTACCATAATATATCAGTATGCTAATGCTTTACTCATGTCATGAATACGTAATGGTTGTCAACCTAAGGGCATGGTATCTACTCCTTAAGCTATTGATCTCCCTAAGCAATGAGTTAGGCATGGTATGTACTCTAACTCTTTTCTCTCTCAAGGGATTCAACCTGGTGTATGCTGAGTTGTTCCTTTAAGAGAGCATAGGATCTGTGGAAATCGACAACCACACGGGACCTAGGGCATGGTATCTACTCCTGGTTTCCCATGTTGATTAACCCAAGAATCCGGTGTGGATATCTTTTGTTACTAATGTCAGACCCAGGACTCGGTCATCCAAATTTATCTAACTAACAAGTCTATACCACATGCACATATTGATCAGACATATACATATGAGGAATTTAAATAAAAGCAGGTATTAATCAAGTTAAGCAACACAACATAAATATTGCAAAGGCGCCAATACTAATTATTGAATAAACATAATTAGGGCTTCCACCAAGCCCTTACTAAAAGTTAAGTATACATAATAAAAATAAATGAAAGAAGAAACCCGAGAGAAGAGTCGTCAATTCTCCTCCACAGTTTCCTTCTCCAAGCTAAAAGCAAAAGATAAAAGAAATGATCTAAGAAGTGATTATTTTTGTGTGCTTTACAGGTGTATTTATAGGGCTTGAGAAGTCCTAGAAGGCTCATGAGTTCCTAAACTTTCCCAAAACACAAAACTCCTTTATTTCCAAAATAGGGTTCAGCAGTTTACTGTTCACGCCCGTACATGTGCGCTCAATCGCATGCGTCTTGCACTCGATCGCATTGCTACTCTCGATCCTTCATGTGTGCGAACGATCGCATGTGCGCTCGATCGTATGCAGTAGTGCGATCGATCGCACTTTGACCAGAAGCTACTCTAGGATTTCCAGGCTTCTTCCCTTAAGTGCCAAAACTGCTTCCTTTTTCTCCAAGACCTATAAAAACATGTGCAACACACAAAATGAAGTAAAGCAGACTAAAACGTATAGACAAAGAGCTTAACACATGTAAATTAAGGGGCTTAAATATGAATATTTAAGCACTTATCACACCCCAAACTTACATATTGCTAGTCCCTTAGCAATACAAAACTAAAAACTAAATTAAGAACAAAATTAAAGATAAATTCACTTCCATAATACTCAAAGATTTGGGTTTCACAAAAAACTATGATAACAGTTCATGAGTAAGCTTAAAATAAAAACAACTTTTTGTATTGAAAAAGGATTTTCAAAAGTTCATGTTATTTACCTAAGGTTGGCTTAAGGCATCGTAAGTTTGATTTGTGTGTGATGAATTAGCAAATATAAGATGGGGCTTCCATATAATTTTAGTGTATAGGGTTTCGATGCCCAAACCTTTATCGAATTCCTTATCAAAGAGAACAAAAATGGCATAATACTTTCTTCTTCTTTCTTTTTCTTTCATCATGCGATCTTTGCCATGTTGAGTTCCATCAAGCTTTCTATTTGACCCTTGTAACGAGTGTTTAGCCAATGACTCCCAGACCATATGGTTTTAGGGCATTAGGTGTAAAGACACACCTAAGGACTTATTAACTCGAATCAAAGATGTTACGAAACTAACAGGTTTTAATGCTTCTAAATGAAATTCCCACCTTTTGACGTGAACACTCAATGCTTACTGAGGCAAGAGGCCCAGTTACTTAGTGGAAAACTTTTTGATCACTTTTTGCATGATAACCATTTTTCTTATATTTTTTTTCTTCTTTATTTTTCTTATGCCAAAGTGTTCTTTTCAACAAGTTATCCGATTATGGTTAGATTATGGAAGCATATATAAGAGAATTATATGTCATACCCCCACACAAATGCGTGTTTAAATGTGCTCGTGCAAATTTGGATCAAACTCGTGAATTCTTAGGTGTCTTGAGGTAGGTAACTAAACTTTGTAAAATTCGCATTACAAGACTATATGTTCTAGCTTTTAAGCTTACTAATGAATTGATATCAAATTTTTAAATCAACCAAAATATTTGTTTACCAAAAGAACATGCATTTATCTTCCTAAAACAAAACTGGGACTTAGTGTGTGGGACTTAGTGTGTGCATGTGTTTCAAGTGCGTGTGTGATAGTATCTAGTATCTCCCACTACCTCCAAACTTAAAATACACATTGTCCCCAATGTGTGTGGTATGGAAAGATCTGACCTGGGAGATGGAGAACTAGGTTGCTTGCTTTGCTTGTAACATGCCCCCAAACTTGAACTGGATGCACGCACTAAGTACCGGACAAATAAAAATAAACATTATTCCGAAAAACAAGAAATATAAATACTAGATATGTAAATATAAATATAAATAAAAGAAAAATACTAAAATGAAAAGGATAAGTCTGTGGTGCCTCCCATGAGCGCTAAGTTTAACGTCTTCAGCCGGACCAAGCCTTATTTTTTTCCAAAAGTAAGAGTGGCAGCAGCTAGCATAGGAAGTGTCTTATTCTCTCCCATATAAGCATAAGGTAAGTGCTCTGGCAATTGCTTGAATTCCAAGTTAGGTGCCTATACAATAAAAGGGAAAATAGTATTAGTAGGCACATGAATATCAAATGGATAAGTGTACTTACTTTGATGCTTTAGAGAGGCTTCAATGAGGTGCATAGTTTTGATGATGTCATCAGTAACATCCTCAGATTCTGGCACTGTACTCGGTCTTGTGAGACTATATGTAAGAGCAATTTCTAATGGATCAACGTGATGGTCATGAAAAACTTGTTCAACAACACCTTGCTTTTGTTTACTTAGCTCCTTAGCTATATGCTCCATTTGTACATCTAATCTTTGAATAGCTTGCTCATGCCTTGCATTTATTTGTCTTTGCTCAGTCATAAACTGCTCTTGTAAGGTAAGCAGCTGTTGTTGTTGAATGACCAATTCCCTCACAATGCTCTCTAGTGTTGCGCGTTTATCTACTTAAATAAATAAGCAAATAACCACACTCATTTTACTTGCAAGTGCACAAGGTCGACAGTGTAGTGTAGTGTGCGAAAGCAAGATCATCTCCACAAGGATTAGTAAAGTTCATTTTTTAGAATTAGTTTCTTTAAAGTAACAAGAAATAAAATAACTGTTGAATGTGAGTGATAATAATAAAGATATAGGGCTTTGATATCCACCACTAGTCATACTTTCCCAATTGTATAATGTATCAGTGCACTAGCCTTATCATGTATACCTACTGGTTGCCAACTTAAGGGTATGGTATCTACTCCTTAAGCTATTGATCTTCCTAAGCAACGAGTTAGGCATGGTATCTACTCTAACTCTTTTCTTCCTTAAGGGATTCAGCATGGTATCTGCTTGAGTTGTTCCTTAAGAAAGCATAAGTACTATGGAAATCGACGACCACATGAGACCTAGGGCATGGTATCTACTCTTGGTTTCCCATGTTGATTAACCCGGGTATCTGAATAAGATATCCCTCGTTACTAATGTTAGACCCAGGACTCAGTCATCCAAATCGATCTAACTAACAGGTCCATACCACATGCATACGTTGGCCATACACATACATATGAGGAATTTAAGTAAGTACAGGCATTAATCAAGTTAAGCAACATAATAAAGGCTATTGGCAAAGATTTATCAATGAATAAATATATGAGAAAGCATAACTAGGGCTTCAATCGAGCCCTATAAGAAAGTTAGTTACACATGCTGTCTAAAATAAACATCATATATAAACTAAGCATGAAATACAAAACCTGAAGAATACTAGGGAGATGGGTTGTCAATCCTCTCCAAAGCCTAAAACTCCGAGCTTAAGCAAAAGATAAAAGTGATCTCTAAGAGGTGGTGAATTGTGTGTGCTTTACAGGTGTATTTATAGGACTTTAGTAGTCCTAGAAGGTGCAGGAAACCCTAGACTTCCTAAACTGTAAAAACTCTCTTATTTCCAAAATAGGGTTATGTAGTTTACTGTTCACGCCCGTACATGTTCGCTCGATCGCACACGCCTTGCGCTCGATCACAGTGTGCATTCGATCTTTCTTGTGTACGCATGATCGCAATGTGCGCTCGATCGCAGTGTATGATGCGATCGATCGCAGCTTGACCAGAGACTGCTCCAAGATTTTTAGGCTTCTTCCTTTAAGTGTCAAAACTGCTTCTTTTCTTCCAAGACCCTATAAACACATGTAAAACACATAAATGAAGTAAAATGGACTAAAATAACATAACTAAGGACCTAATAAATGTAAATAAGGGGGCTTAATATTTAAGCCCCTATCACACCTCCAAACTTACATATTGCTAGTCCCTTAGCAATACAAAATTAAGAACTAAAATTGAAAAAAACAAATAAATCAAATGTTCATGGTGTCCAACAAAAGTTTAGATCTTACAAAACTATGATGCGCATTCATGAGCAAGCTTAACAGATACAAACATATTTTTGCAATGAATAAGAGCTTTGAACGCGAATCACTTTCATGAGGCAATTTAAGACATCACAAGTTCGACTTTGGTGTGTGGTGAACTAGCACATAAAAGATTAGGTTTCCAAGTCATTCAAATGTGTAATGTTTCGATGACTCAAGATTCCCCAAACTTCCTATTAGAGTCAACAAAGATGGCATAGATTTTCTTCTTTTCTTTTATTTGTGAGATTTTTACCAACTTAGTTCCCTTAAGCTTTCTTTTTGACTCGTGTAACGAGTGTTTAGCCAATGACTCCCAAACCATATGGTTTTAGGGCATTAGGTGTAAAGACACCCCTAAGGACTTACTAGCTCGAGTAAAAAAGGCTACGAAACTAACTAATCTTAATGCTACCAATCAGAATTTTCCACCTTTTGATGTGACACTCAATGCTTACTGAGGCAAGAGGGCCAGTTACTCAGTGAAAAGTTCTTTTTGATGATCATTTAAAATTTTCCACCTTTTGACATGACACTCAATGCTTACTGAGGCAAGAGGGCCAGTTACTCAGCAGAAAACAAGTTTTATTGATCATTAGGAGCATTTATTTCTTCTTTTGAGCACTAATCAATCTTTTCTATTTTTATATGCCAAAATTTCAATCTAATAATTCATTTAGTTCACAGTTAAGCAAAAGAAACATACAAATCCAAATAACATGTCATACCCCACACAATTATGTGCTAGTGTGCTTGTGATAGTTTAGGTCAAACTTTTGAATCCTTAAATGTCTAAAAGGCGGTGATCTAGATTCAAAACTTGATTATTGGCCCATATGTTCAAAGTGTTAAGCTCATTGATGAAGTCGAATCATAAAGTTTTGTTTAGATCACAAAAAAAAAATTTATTGGACAGAATGAACATGCATTTATCTATGAAAACAACAACAAAACAGAAAAATGTGGGACATAGTGAGTGTGTGAATGTGTCCCCATACCCCCAAACTTAAATTGCACATTGTCCCCAATATGTGAATAGCATGGAATGAGCTGACCTGGGAGATGGAGAACTGATGGCTGGCATGGCTCGTAGCACGCCCCCAAACTTCAACTGGATGCACTCATGCTATCCTTGAAAAAGAAAGAAAAACAAACATAAAATGGAAAACAAGTAATAATAAACAGAGAGAAAAATAAACTAGGAAATACGACTAAACTAAGAAAAAAGATATACTTTGAGGTGCCTCCCATGAGCGCTAAGTTTAACGTTGTCAGCCAGACGTGGTATCCTCTCACTGATGATCATCAGGTAGTGCAGTCGAAGAGGTACCGAGTGCCGGAGGTAGGCGATCAAGAATAGCCTGCAA
Source organism: Bretschneidera sinensis (assembly GCA_023935145.1). Taxonomy (NCBI): domain Eukaryota; kingdom Viridiplantae; phylum Streptophyta; class Magnoliopsida; order Brassicales; family Akaniaceae; genus Bretschneidera; species Bretschneidera sinensis. The sequence goes on along the minus strand of CM043701.1, from coordinate 67,977,387 downwards.
CATAGCCTCTTGCCGTGCAAATCGTGCCTCCAAACTATTAATGCGCTGATGCACGAGTGTGGTGGTTGCAGAGACCTCACCTCGGAAGGAGGACAGCTCAGCTAGAAAGTGATGGGACTCAGTAGGTCCCATGTCCGAATGGTCCTCCTCTCGTACTGGGCTAATGACCAGGGTCTCGGTCTCCATACGATCCTCCTCAACTCTCTCAGCTGCTGGAGCAGGTGCTGGGAGTCCTCGAGGCATGTGCGAGATGCTGTGTGTCCACTGAGCCTTCCCGAAAAAGGGATGCTCTCGCACTGGTCCGTCGCTGGAGATCCCTTTTATCCCTTTCTTCTTAAGTATGTATGAAAGTAGGAATGGGAAAGGGAGACACCATGCATTGGCCGTGGTGGTCTGACGGCCATGAACGTGATCCCAAAACTTGTGTAGCTGGCTCCAAATAACAACTGGAATGGAGTACCAGTGGCCTCTGTGGAAGGCATATAAGGACTGGAGAAATTGGTCTCGCCGCTGTGTCTTGTGCCCCAATGGACACACATTGCGCTGTAGGATTGTGTTAACGAGCCAAAGTCATGGAGGCAATTTTGACCGACTGGCCGCATTGTTATGTTTGTCGGCGTACTAGCCAGCGCACATATCTGTAATGATTTCAGCCAGGGCAAAGGACTCTGGCTGCTCCTCGATATCGGTGTCCTCGGGAGGGGACTCGTAGGTGCAATGAAGGGCAGCGGCTCTATCGGCACTAGTTACCTCGATGAGTGTACCTTGGACTAAAGAAGTGAGTACTCCCGGTCTACTGCAGTCAAATGATAGGCTTGCATAGAACTGGACCACGAGCTGGGTGTAAGCAGTCGAGCAAACCGGCTTAAACAGCTTCTTTAACCCTCGGTGTCGAAAGGCTTGGACAGCCCATTCAGTGGGGTCCATATGCTTGAATACGTCATCAATTGCGAAGGCGGTCTCCAATAAGAGCTCCCGTTGCTCGATGTTGGGCCGAGATGAAGAAGCACGACTGCTGGATGCACTGGAGGTAGAAGTAGATGGTTTAGTCATGTTTTTGTTTGATTCTGCCCAATTTGCGATCGATCTCAAATTGGTGCGCTCGATTGCACACTGGCTATGCACTCAATCGTAAGTGCCGTGCGCTCGATCACACACGGTCAGGCTTTTCCTCAAACAGCTTGTGTGCACCAAAAGACCAAGCTATGGTCTTGAAGATTTGAAATCGTTCCTAACCTCCTGCAAACATAAAAAGATATCCAATCACACGCATAAAAATTTGCGTGGGCGATTAAATTGGGTACCTTGTGGATGCGTGGTGGTGACAGTACGACAGTGGTGATGGAGTGATATGGTGATGTGATAGTAGTGATGGGGCGATGGAATGAGTGTGGTGATGCTGGAGTCGAGAGTGGGAGCGTGAGGGTGATGACAGTGTGAGTATGTGTGCAGAGAGGGTGAGTGAGTGAGCGGTGCAGAGAGAGTGAGTGTGTGAGCAGTAAAGAGAGAGTGAGTGAGTGAAAATTTTTAGACTTTATAAACAAACACTCTGCCATGAATGCGATCGATCGCACATGGAGTGCACTCGATCACACTTGTGCGCTCGAACACATTGACTGGCGCGCTCGATCATACTCTTGTGCTCGATCACATGGAATGCTACGAACGATCGCAGGCAGTGTGCATATGCAAAAAGAAAAACTTACCTTAGCTGAAAGATGATAAAATTGGAACAATACAACCTTACCGTTTATTAGTGGCCTCAGTACCACTAACCTCAGTAGAGGCGCTTGAGCTGTATGAGTAATCAAATATGAGTGATGAGTGCCAAATATTACATATTTTGGCCCTTTAATTTACATTTGTTAGCTTAGGAATTTGTTACTTTGAGTTGTTTTCGTTGTTTTACAGGTTTACAAGCTTGGCAAGAAGTTTCACTAAATTGCCAGAATTGCTCATGCAGATCAGCCATTTTTTAGGATTAAACTGTATTGATTTAGGAAGAACCAGAAGATGAGCCATATATGCTTGTAAAGATCCAGATGTCTATTTTCTGGGGAATTTTATGGATAAATAAAATGATTTTTCTAGAGAAAGTTATGGTAGTTTTAGTAGACAAAGGTCAGGTTGTGCATGATTTCAGCGTGACAGATCAGCAATTTTTGAGGATTTAACTGTATTGATTCAGGAAGAACCACGAGATGAGCCATATATGCTTGGAAAGATCCCGATGTCTATTTTCTGGGGAATTTTACGGATCAATAAAATGAGTTTTCTAGAGAAAGTTATGACAGTTTTAGTAGACAAAAGTCAAAGAGCAAAAACTGGAATCTGCAGTATCCCACATCGGATTGGAAGCATATTGCACTTGTGATATTTCCCTATATAAGCCCTTCTTTACTTCATCTTTAATGTACAATTCCTGAGCCACTTTGGTGTTTACCGGTGGACGTCCGCTAGCATTCTGGTGGATCTCGAAGGCTTTGTCACCACGAGAGGAAGCGCCGCCCGTCAGCGAGTGGAATTTCTCCCATGTAAAGCTATTTATTTATTTCTTTACATTTAGTTGATTTAGTTTAAATGTTTAGCACTTTTATTATGAATTGTAGTTTCATAGTTATGAGTGGCTAGACTCTTCAGCTAAGGTTGAAGATGAAGCCCCGCCGTTGTTTGGCGTAGTAGTTCAGATTTGCTTGTACAAATCTGACAATTTTTAGTATAAATGTTCTGTCAATTATTTGAGATAATCATATAATTGATTTAGTTTAAATTTTCTGTTGGATATTCCTTGTGTTTCATCTGATGGATACATTGAATACTTTTCGATTAAATTGGATTTCCTTTGTGATTTGTTGAGAGCAGATACATTGGATGCTTTTGGTTTAGTTGGGATATTCTTTGTTTTTTGTCTTATAGTTGGATTCATGGAATGTTTTGATAGGCTATATTTTTAGAACATATATGCTTAACTTCGGTGGGGTGGATTTAGAAACCTTAGTGTTTTAATTATTAATTTTTAAAAATAAATTTAGTTTAATTTTAATTTTTTTGCAAATTATCATCTAAAATTCGGAACTAGGTTAAGATAGAGTTAGTTTAGATTGAAAATATACTTTCACAACGCAATTCCCTGTGGATTCGACCTCGTACTTGCACAACACTATACTGCAAATGACTCGTGCGCTTGCGAGTAATTTAAAACTTACAACAAGTTTTTGGCGCCGTTGCCGGGGAATTGTTTGGTTTGTGAAAATTTTTGGTCTAAAATGATTTTATTTTTCTACTAGTTAGTTATCTTTTTTGTTTAAAAAAAAAAATTATTTTAAAAATTTTTTGTTGGCTCATTTTGTGAGTAGTGTGTTTGCTGTTTGTGCAGTTATTTTATTTTATTCTGCAAGTTTCTGCTGGTTAGTTTACTTTAGTGCTTTTTCTGTTGGTATATGCTTGGTCGGAGATCCTTGGACTTAGATTTGATACATTTAGATCCCGACTTAGAAAGAACTCTTAGGAGACAGAAAAGAGCACTAGTTGAGAGAGAGACTATTGAGATGGCAGAGAATTATAGGAATGCAAATCATCCTGAACATGTAGAGCAACCTAGAGCTTGGAACGTGGACTCCACTACATCCCTTAGGGACTTGTTCGCACCCGTTGCGACTAACTCATCCTCTTGCATAGTGTTTCCACCGACCAATGCCACCCACTTTGACTTGAAGCCACATGTCATCCAACTCTTACCCTCATTCTATGGCTTAGATCTTGAAAATCCTTATAGCCATGTGAAGAAGTTCAAAGACATTTGTGCCACATTCAAATTCCAGAACTTCTCTGAAGAGTCAGTCCATTTTCGACTCTTCCCTTTTTCTCTTCACGATAGAGCTAGGGCGTGGTTGGATTCTAACACGCCTGGGTCTATTACATCTTGGGAAAACCTGCTTAGCAAATTTTATCATAAGTTTTTCCCAATGTCTAAAGTGAATGAGTGCCGAAAGGAGATTAGCTCTTTCACTCAGGATGAGGATGAAAAATTTTCTGAGAGTTGGGAGCGCTTCAAAGAGTTACTGATCAGATGCCCTCCATATGAATATGAGAAGTGGAGACTCGTTCGATTCTTGTACCAAGGGTTGACTCAACCCAACCGTAGTATGATCGAGTCTATGAATGGGGGGGCATTCTTGAGTCTGACAGGAGATGAAGCATACATGGTGTTGGACAAGTTGTCCGACAACTCACAGCAGTGGGATTTTTCAAGCTGTCGAGATAAGTCCATTCGTGCTCCTAAGAGGGGAGGCATCTATGAGGTCAAGGAGGACGCTGATTTGAGGATAAAGTTAGATGCCCTCACTAAGAAGATTGACGCTCTCACTGTGAGCCAATCCATCAATGCTGCCAACACATTCAATGTTGAAAGCTGTTCCATCTGTGCTAGTCCCATGCATCTAACACAGAATTGCCCATCAATGTCGGCTTGTGCCTAGTATCCTATGGAACAAGTAAATGCTTTTAATGACTTTCGAAGGCAGTCAAATGGATTGTACTCCGAGACATACAATCCAGGGTGGCGGAACCACCCAAATTTTTCATGGAGGTAGAACCAACCAATGAATCAGGGAGGAGCCCCTCATCATGCTCAAAATCAATATCCTCCCGGATTTGCCCCACAAATTCCTAATCATGGTCGTTCTGCCCATCCAGCACCATCACCTGCTTACCACGCACCCACTCAAACACCAGTGCCAGTTTCACAGTCGCTAGAGGACACCCTTAAGGAGTTCAAGAAGGCGACTAGCCAAAATATAAGTGATGTGAGGAGTGCAACAGTGGTAAACACCCAAGCAATTGCCAAGCTAAAGAGTCAAATTAGGCAAATTGCAAGTCACTTGGGTGAGAGAGAGAAAGGGAAGTTCCCTAGTCAACCCGTGCCCAACCCGAAAGGACAATATATGGTTGAGAGTTCATCAACTCCTACACACGGGGCGGAACAAGTACAATCGATTGTCACACTGAGGTCTGGGAGATAGGTGGACAATCGAGTGGAAGAGAGCCATGCTATACAGAAAGGGCAAGGAAGTGGCAACACGGAGAAGAGAGATGTTGAGCCATCTACAGCCACACCTACTGAGAATGACCCTCCTAGGTCATTTGTACCTAGAGCGCCTTACCCCGAGAGACTATAGGCGCTGAAGAAAGAAGCGAAGTATGAGGAAATTCTGGAGGTATTCAAGCAAATCCAAATCAATATCCCATTTTTGGATGCCATCCATCAAATGCCATCATATGCCAAGTTTCTAAAGGACTTGGTCACTATCAAAAGGAGGATGAATGTCCCAAAAAAGGTATTTTTGACCGAGCAGGTCAGCTCAATCCTTCAGTGCAAGCTACCCATCAAGTATAAGGACCCGGGGTGTCCTACCATCTCTTGCAAGATAGGAGTCAGCCACATTGAGAGGGCTCTCTTGGATCTAGGGGCGAGTGTGAATCTTCTACCCTACTCAGTCTATTTATAGTTGGGGTTAGGAGAATTGAAGCCCACATCCACTACGCTTTAATTGGCTGACAGGTCAGTGAAAAGACCACGGGGAATAGTTGAGGATGTTTTGATAAAAGTGGATAAGTTCTATTTCCCCGTGGATTTTATTGTGCTTGACACAGAGCCGGTTCAGAATGTAGGGATTCAAATACCGGTTATTCTAGGGCGACCATTCTTAGCCACGGCTAACGCCCTGATAAATTGTAGGACAGGGGTGATGAAGATCTCCTTCGGAAATATGACAGTGGAGTTGAATATTTTTTATATCACTAGGCAACCACATGAATATGATGAAGTGAGAAATGTATGCTTGATAGAGGAGATTCTTGAGGAGACTGTGAATGAATCAAGCACTGAGGACCCCCTAAAGGCATATTTTGCTCAATTTGGAGAGGATATGGATTTAGATAAATTACTTGAGCAAGCGAATGCCATTTTAGAGTCTCCTCCTCGGAAGAGCAATAAGACGGAGGAGACCGCCGCACCTGAAACCCCCAAGAAGGAACTTAAGCCTTTACCAGATAATCTTAAGTATAAGTTCCTAGGTTCAGTCGATAGTTTTCTTGTGATTATACCTTCAGATCTGGGTGATGCTCTAAAGGAGAAATTATTGGACGTCTTAAGAGAGCATAAGGAAGCTATAGGTTGGACCATTGAGGACATCAAGGGGATCAGCCCCTCGGTGGTGACGTACAGGATACATTTGGAGGAGGATGCTGAGTCATCGAGGGAGCCACAAAGAAGGCTCAACCCTGCTATGCAAGAGGTTGTGAGGGTAGAAGATATTAAGCTGTTAGAGGCAGGGATCATTTATCCCATCTCTAATAGCAAGTGGGTGAGCCAGATTCATGTTGTGCCCAAACGTGCTGAATTAATGGTAGTGCAGCATAAGGACGACGAGTTGGTTCCAACTCGTGTTCAGTCAATTTGGAGAGTGTGTATCAGCTACCGTTAATTGAATGCTGCCACTAGGCCTGATCATTTTTCATTCCCATTTATTGATGAGATGGCGGAGTGTTTCATTGGGCACGATTACTAATGTTAGGTCTGGCTGAAGACGTTAAACTTAGCGCTCATGGGAGGCACTCCACAGCTTATCTTTTCTGTTTATTTATTATTTCGCATTTTTATGATTAATGTTTGTTTCCAGTATTTTTTGTTTTTCAGTTTTTATTTTTCAGGGACAATGCGTACTTCAGTTCAAGTTTGAGGGTATGCTATGAGCCATACCAGTCCAGCTAGTTCTCCATATCTCAGGTCAGCTTGTTCCATATTAGTCACACATTGGGGTCAATGTGTAAATTAAGTTTGGGGGTATGGGAGACACATCACACACTTTGTCCTAATTTGTTGTCTTTTCATCGTAGAGATAAATGCATGCTCATGTTATCGTGAAATTTTGGTTGATCTAAACAATTTCTGTGATGTGATGTCATTGGTGAGCTTAACATTTCGAACACATGATCTGGTGATAAATTTTAAAATTTAGTTACTTACCTTAGGCATTTGATAATTCACATGTTTGACATAATCTAACACGAGCACATTAGCACAAATTATGTGAGGTATGATATATGATTTTAATGTGTATTTTTCCTTATCTTAACTGAAACTGGAAGACTTGTTGGATGAAGTCTTGGGCATAGAAAAGCATAAAAAAAAATTATTATCATAAATAAACTTTTCGCTGAGTAACTGGACCTCTTGCCTCAGTAAGCAGTGAGTGTTCACGTCAAAAGTTGAAATTTTGCTTGGTAGTATTAAGGCTGGTTTAATTTCGTAGCCTTTTTTACTCGAGTTAGTAAGTCCTTAGGGGTGTCTTTACACCTAATGCCCTAAAACCATCTGGTTTGGGAGTCATTGACTCAACACTCGCTACATGGGTCAATTAGAAAGCATAAGGGAACTAGACATAGTTGTGCCTTATAAAAATAAAAAAAAAAAAGAACTATGCCTTTTTCGTTCATTTTGATGGGAAATTCGGTGAATCTTGAGAAATGGAGACCTTACAAATTGGAGTCCCTTGGAAGCTTCAATTCTATATGCTAATTCACTTTACACAATGTCAGACTTGTGATGCCTTAACCTGCCTTTTGTAAGTAATTAGATTTTAACTTTTCTATTCATTGCGAAGATGGGTTTATCTTTTTAAGCTTGCTCATGAATGAATATCATGGTGATGTGTGCTCCTTAAATTTTTGGATACCATGAGTGATGAACTTATCTTTATGTTGTTTGTTTTTCATTTAGGTTTTTTTTTTATTATTTTGTTTTGCTAAGGGACTAGCAAATTGTAAGTTTGGGGGTATTTGATGAGTGCCAAATATTATATTTTTTGGCCCTTTAATTTACATTTGTTAGCTTAGGAATTTGTTACTTTGAGTTGTTTTCGTTGTTTTACAGGTTTACAAGCTTGGAAAGAAGTTTCACTAAATTGCCAGAATTGCTCGTGCAGATCAGCCATTTTTGAGGATTAAACTGTACTGATTTAGAAAGAACCAGAAGATGAGCCATACATGCTTGGAAAGATCCGGATGTCTATTTTCTGGGGAATTTTACGGATTAATAAAATGATTTTTCTAGAGAAAGTTATGGCAGTTTTAGTAGACAAAGGTCAGGCTGTGCATGATTTCAGCCTGACAGATAATCAATTTTTGAGGATTTAACTGTATCGATTCAGGAAGAACCATGAGATGAGCCATATATGCTTGGAAAGATCCCGATGTCTATTTTCTAGGGAATTTTACGGATCAATAAAATGATTTTTCTAGAGATAGTTATGGCAGTTTTAGTAGACAAAGGTCAAAGAGCAAAAACTGAAATTTGTAGTATCCCACATCGGATTGGAAGCATATTGCACTTGTGATATTTCCCTATATAAGCCCTTCTTCACTTCATCTTTAATGTACAATTCCTGAGCCACTTTGGTATTTACCGGTGGATGTCCGCTAGCATTCTGGTGGATCTCGAAGGCTTTATCACCACGAGGGGATGCGCCGCCCGTCAGCAAGTGGAATTTCTCCCATGTAAAGTTATTTATTTATTTCTTTACATTTAGTTGTTTTAGTTTAAATGTTTAGCACTTTTATTATGAATTGTAGTTTCATAGTTATGAGTGGCTAGACTCTTCAGCTAAGGTTGAAGATGAAGCCCCGCCGTTGTTTGGCATAGTAGTTCAGATTTGCTTGTACAAATCTGACAATTTTTAGTATAAATGTTCTGTCAATTATTTGAGTTAATCTTATAATTGATTGAGTTTAAATTGTCTGTTGGATATTCCTTGTGTTTCATCTGATGGATACATTGAATGCTTTTTGATTAAATTGGATTTCCTTTGTGATTTGTTGAGAGCGGATACATTGGATGCTTTTGGTTTAGTTGGGATATTCTTTGTTTTTTGTCTTATAGTTGGATTCATGGAATGTTTTGATAGGCTATATTTTTAGAACTTATATGCTTAACTTCGGTGGAGTGGATTTAGAGACCTTAGTGTTTTAATTATTAGTTTTTAAAAATCAATTTAGTTTAATTTTAATTTCTTTTGCAAATTATCATCTGAAATTCGGAACTAGGTTAAGATAGAGTTAGTTTAGATTGAAAATATACTTTCACAACGCAATTCCCTGTGGATTCGACCTCGCACTTGCACAACGCTATACTACAAACGACTTGTGCGCTTGCGAGTAATTTAAAACTCACAACAATGAGCTGCTCAAGCACTCTCGTGCCATAGTACTAGTTGGTTGGGAGGAAGCACTTAGAGTCCATCCCTTGTGGCTCCAGTGCTTGTGTTTCAGCTGTATACTGTACCGATTCAAGTGCCAAGTCTTCATCTCTTGGTGGAAAGTTAATGTCTAGGTAAGGCTTGGTTCTGTGTCCATTTATTGTAAAGGGCTAATTTCCGTTTGGACTACAGACTTCTAATGCACAATGAGTGAAGACCTTGGTAACTATGTACGGATCGTACCATCTGGACTTGAGCTTGCCTGGGAACAGTTTTAATCGTGAGTCATAGAGCAACACTTTTTATCCTACATGGAACTCCTTCCGTACAAGTTGTTTGTTATGATAGGCCTTTGTCTGTTCCTTGTACAACTTGGCATTCTCATAGGTATCATATCTCAATTCTTCAAGTTCATTTAGATGCAGCTTTCTTTTTACCCCCGCTTGTTTCATGTCGAATTTAAATTGCTTTATGGCCCAATATGCTCAATGTTCTAATTCCACTGGGAGATGGCACGCCTTTTCAAAGACTAGGCGGTAGCGAGACATGCCAATTTGAGTCTTATAAGCTGTTCGATATGCCCATAGAGCATCATTTAAGCGTAGAGACCAATCCTTCCGATTAGGTTTCACTGTCCTTTCTAAGATTCCCTTGATCTCTCAGTTTCTTATCTCTACTTGGCCACTGGTTTGAGGATGATATGGAGTGCCTACTCTATGCGTGATCCCATATTTTCGGAGTAGTTTGGCAAAAGAGCGATGATGAAAGTGGCTGCCCCCATCACTGATGATTGCTCTTGGAGTCCCAAATCGCGTAAAGATGTTAGGCTGCAGAAACTTTACAACTACTTTGTGATTGTTAGTTTTTGAGGGGACAACCTCGACCCATTTGAACACATAATCCACATCCACAAGAATATATAAATAACCAAAGGAGTTAGGAAAGGGTCCCATGAAATCAATGCCCCATACATCAAAAAGTTCTACTACATGAATATTCTGTAAGGGCATCTGATTTCGGGAAGAGATGTTACCTCTCCGCTGGCATCTATCACATGAGCTGCAAAAGGAGAAAGCATCTTTAAACAGATTAGACCAATAAAAACCAGATTGTAGTACCTTAAGAGCTGTTCATTTTCCCCCAAAATGTCCTCCACAAGCAAACTAGTGGCAGTGTTGCAATAAGCTCGAGTGCTCCTCTTCTGGGATACATCGTCTGATGATTTGATCGGGGCAGACCTTGAAGAGGTAAGGATCATCCCAATGGTAGTGTCTTGATAGAGATTTTAGCCGTTTCTTTTCTTGAGTGGTCATGCCTGGGGGAAAAACTTTAACAGTTAGATAATTCACTATATCAGCATACCATGGAAGTTTTACCTCTAATGCGAATAGTTGTTCATCAGGGAAGTTCTCATTCAAAGGAAACTCTTTATTATTATTCTCATAGGGAAGCCTTGACAAGTGATCCGCAACGACATTCTCACTGCCTTTCTTGTCTTTGATTTCTAAATCGAATTCTTGTAGTAGGAGTACCCATCTGATTAGCCTAGGCTTCACATCTTTCTTCGAAAACAAATATCTCAAAGCAGCATGGTCAGTGAATACTATAACTTTGGAACCAATAAGATATGATCTAAACTTCTCTACAGCAAAAATAACAGCTAACAATTCTTTTTCAGTAGTAGAATAGTTAAGCTGAGCATCATTTAAAGTTTTAGAAGCATAGTAAATAGCATGAGGTACCTTATTGATTCTTTGACCTAAGACAACTCCCAAAGCGAAGTCACTAGCATCACACATTAATTCGAAAGGGAGATTCCAATCTGGTGTCATCATTATTGGGGCAGAGGTGAGAACATTCTTCAAGGTGTTGAAAGCTTGCATGCAATCATCATTCCATTCAAACTTGGTATCCTTAGCCAATAATGCACAAAGAGGTCTTGAGATTTCGGAGAAGTCCTTGATGAATCTTCTATAGAAACAAGCATGTCCAATGAAACTTCTAATGTCTTTGACTGTAAGAGGGGGAGGTAGCTTTGAAATGATGTCTATCTTAGCCTTATCTACCTCGATACCTTTGTTTGAGATGGAGTGCCCCAACACAATACCTTGTTGAACCATGAAGTGACATTTCTCCCAATTTAGCACTAAATTACTCTCTTCACATCTCTTTAGGACATTTTCTAAATGATTTAGGCACTCATTGAAATTAGAACCAAAGACACTAAAATCATCCATGAATACCTCAATGTATTTCTCAACCATATCGGAAAAAATGCTCATCATACATCTTTGAAAAGTGGCTGGTGCGTTGCATAAACCAAATGGCATTCTTCTATAAGCAAATGTATTGAAAGGAAATGTGAAGGTAGTCTTTTCTTGATCCTCAGGTGCTATGGCAATTTGATTGTATCCACTATACCCATCCAAGAAGCAATAATAACTGTGACCGGCTAACCTCTCTAGCATTTGATCAATGAATGGCAGGGGAAAATGATCTTTTCTAGTTACTTTGTTCAGTTTCCGGTAATCAATGCATACTCTCCAACCCGTTGTTTTTCTCATAGGTATGAGCTCCTCATTTTCATTTTTTACAATGGTAATCCCACTATTTTTAGGAACAACTTGGACCGAACTCACCCATTCACTATCCGATATAGGGTAGATGATGCCAACATCTAGTAGCTTTAATACCTCGGCTTTTACTACCTCTTTCATATGTGGGTTAAGTCTTCTTTGAGCATCTTGAGTGGGCCTTGCTTCTTCTTCAAGGTAAATACTATGCATGCATTTTGCTGGACTTATCCCCTTAATGTCAACAATGGTCCACCCAATGGCAGATCTATGCTCCCTAAGAACTCTTAACAGCTTCCCTTCTTCTCCACTACTCAAGTTAGCAGCTACAATCATAGGTAAGGTCTTCTTTTCTCCCAAGTAGGCATATGTTAAATGTTCGGGTAGCTACTTTAGTTCTAATGCTGGTGCCTGGACAATGGATGGAAGAAGAGCAGTATTAGTGGGTATGAGAAATTCAAATGGAGAAAGATACTTACTGGAGTATTTTGGAGAGGTCTCAAGGAGGTGCACAGCTGTGATGATGTCACTATCAAAATCTTTATATTCTTGCTCAATATCCACCTCCGTGATGCTATGGGTGATGGTAGTCTCCAATGGATCAAGTTGTTGGACCTAAAAAGCTTGCTCAACAAAGTTTTGTATCATACAAACATTAAAGCATTCCAAGTCATCTTGAGGAAGTTTCATTGCATCAAATATTTTAAACTCTATTTTCTCACCATTGATTTTCATACTCACTATACCCTTCTTCACACAAATCTTAGTGTCGACAGTTCTCATGAAGGGTCTCCCTAATATGATAGGCAAAGGTGGCATTGGGCATTCCTCGATGTCTAATACAATGAAATCAGCAGGTAAGATGAACTCGCCAACCTTTACTAAGACGTCCTCAAGAATACCCCTAGGTCTTTTAATACTCCTATCTGCCAATTGTAAGGTAATAGAAGTCAGGTGTAGCTCCCCCAAACCTAGGGTTTCAAATACCGTGTAAGGTAGTAAGTTTACCCCCGCTCCTAAGTCTAGTAATGCATTGTCAAATAACCGATCACCTATTCTACAGGGAATAGTAAAACTACCTGGATCTTTCAGTTTTGGTGGGAGTTTTCTTAGTAGGACAACACTTACTTCTTCCGTTAATGCTACAGTCTCATATTCTTGAAATTTTCTTTTATGAGTGCAACAATCTTTCAGGAACTTAGCATAGGCAGGAATTTGTTTAATGGCATCTAACAAAGGAATATTAATCTCTACTTTCCGCAAGGTTTCAAAAATATCAATTAGTTTGTTGTCTTTCTTTTATTTTACTAACCTTTGCGGGAAGGGTGGTGCATTCACCTTCTCAATCTCACTTACCCTTGATGCTAATGGGGTTTTTTTGGATGCTGCTGTAGACTCATCAGACCCTATCACCTTGCCATTTCTCAAAGTTGTGACAGCCTTTAGTTGTTGATGCCCCCTAGGGTTGGATAGTGTTTGAGTCGGGAGCTCTCCTTGCTTTCTGCCACTGAGCTCCTTAGTTAGTTGTCCCATTTGTACCTCTAGTCTTTGAATTGCTTGCTCATGTGCTGCAGTGGTCTATTTCTGCTAAGTTATAGATTGTTCTTGTGACGTCATAAATTGCTACTGCTGAGTGGCCATTTGTCTCACAAGACTTTCAAGGTCATTCTTCTTTGGTTCGGGAACAGTTTGGGCTGCTGGTTGAAAGTTTCTGTGCTGCCCTTGACTATTTTGATTGTTGCTCCACGAGAAATTTGGGTGGTTTCGCCATCCAGGATTGTAAGTGTTGGCATATGGGTTGTTCTTCGGTGGATAGTTGTTAGGCCCCACGTAGTTGGCTTGTTCCGGATCTGCAGATGAGTACAATGGAAAAGTGTCAGTATTATGATTGTATTGGGAACATATTGCACATACCTGGAGTGGGGTGGGTGGTAGGCTGGATGAGGCATTTTAAGTAGTCATGGCTTTTACAATCATATCTAGCCTCGTATCTAGCTTCCTCTCCAAAGCAACTATTTGGGCAGAGGGTCCACTATTCAGAGTAACCTCATACATACCTCTGCTCTTGACTCCTTGTCTACCTCTAGAGGAGAACTACTGAGTGTGTTCACTGAGGGTTTCGAAGAGTTCCATCACTTCTTCGCTACTTTTCTTCATCAACACTCCTCCACAACCTGAGTAAACAATACTTTTGTTAGTGTCAGTTAAACCTTCATAAAAAGCTTGTACCAATTCATCTTGAGGCAGGTTGTGGTGTGGGCATTTAAGTAGCAGCTCGTTGAAGTGTCCCCATGCTTCGAAAAAAAGGTCTCCATCTTTTTGTTGGAAGGACTGGATCTCCTTCCTCATTTGCCTCATCTTTTGTGCTGGGAAAAACTTCCTTAAGAACTTGCTTGCCAACTCGTCCCAAGTGTAGATGGAAACTGCAGGCAAAGAATTATACCATAGTTTAGCATTATCTTTCAAGGAAAAAAGGAACATAATTAACCTTATTCCTTCTTGGTCTAGGCCTTGTATGTGCTGGAACTTGCAAAGATCAAAAAATTCTCGGAGGTGCAAGTGCGGATCTTCATTAGGAGTTCCCCTAAAATGAGTCAAATCATTCAATATTTACGGAGATATGTAATAGTTTCCCACCGCCTCAGGTTGATATGCAATGCATGATGGTTGATCAATGTTCCGTGGGATGAAGGAGTGCTTCATCGGTACTCGTGCAGGTGGTTGCTGGTTTTCGAGCTGTTCCACTATTGCTGTTTCGTTCTCGACTTCTTCTTAGTTCTCCTCGAAGTTGTCCCTAAACCTTTATCGGATGGTCCATTCAAGTTCGGGATCAAGGGGAAAGAATGTTGGATGTCGGGATAGAAGTCCATGCATAAATCAGGTCAAACCGGCTTCAGTGCAGCGATTCACTCTGCTGCTCGGGTAACTCTCTGTCCTATTTGCGCTCGATCGCACAGAAGGCTGCGATCGATCGCAAGTATCATAGAAAGTGTGATTTAGGGTTTGATGTACCTGAAACAAAAAAGAAATCGATTAGGGTTTGATGAAAAATAAAAATAAAGATGGTAAATAGAAAATAAAATAATAATAATAATGATTAAACGAAAGTAATTCTAAAAGAAACTTTAGTGTAATCCCCGGCAACGACGCCAAAAACTTGTTGCGCGTTTATCTACTTAAATAAATAAGCAAATAACCACACTCGTTTTACTTGCAAGTGCACAAGGTCGACAGTGTAGTGTAGTGTGCGAAAGCAAGATCATCTCCACAGGGACTAGTAAAGTTCATTTTTTAGAATTAGTTTCTTTAAAGTAATAAGAAATAAAATAACTGTTGAATGTGAGTGATAATAATAAAGACATAGGGCTTTGATATCCACCACTAGTAATACTTTCCCAATTGTATAATGTATCAGTGCACTAGCCTTATCATGTATACCTACTAGTTGCCAACCTAAGGGCATGGTATCTACTCCTTAAGCTATTGATCTCCCTAAGCAACAAGTTAGGCATGGTATCTACTCTAACTCTTTTCTTCCTTAAGGGGTTCAGCATGGTATCTGCTTGAGTTGTTCCTGAAGAAAGTATAAGTACTATGGAAATTGAAGACCACATGAGACCTAAGGCATGGTATCTACTCCCGGTTTCCCATGTTGATTAACCTGGGTATCCGGATAAGATATCCCTCGTTACTAATGTTAGACCCAGGACTCGGTCATCCAAATTGATCTAACTAACAGGTCCATACCACATGCATACGCTGGCCATACACATACATATGAGAAATTTAAATAAGCACAGACATTAATCAAGTTAAGCAACATAATAAAGGCTATTAGCAAAGATTTATCAATGAATAAATATATGAGAAAGCATAACTAGGGCTTCAATCGAGCCCTATAAGAAAGTTAGTTACACATGCTGTCTAAAATAAACATCATATATAAACTAAGCATGAAATATAAAACTAGAAGAATACTAAGGAGACGGGTTGTCAATCCTCTCCAAAGCCTAAAACTCCGAGCTTAAGCAAAAGATAAAAGTGATCTCTAAAAGGTGATGAATTGTGTATGCTTTATAGGTGTATTTATAGGGCTTTAGAAGTCCTAGAAGGTGCAGGAAACCCTAGACTTCCTAAACCATAAAAACTCTCTTATTTCCAAAATAGGGTCTTACAGTTTACTATTCACACCCGTACATGTGCTCTCGATTGCACACGTCTTGCGCTCGATCGCAGTGTGCGCTCAATCTTTCTTGTGTGCGCACGATCGCAATGTGCGCTTGATCGTAGTGTATGATGCGATCGATCGCAGCTTGACCAGAGACTGCTCCAGGATTTCCAGACTTCTTCTTTTAAGTGTCAAAACTGCTTATTTTCTTCCAAGACCCTATAAACACATGTAAAACACACAAATGAAGTAAAATGGACTAAAATAACATAACTAAGGACCTAATAAATGTAAATAAGAGGGCTTAAATATGAATATTTAAGCACCTATCATCTAGGTCACTCTCTCTTGATTCTGGAATTGATTGAGCTGCTTGTTGGAAGTCCCTTTGCTGCCCTTGAAGGTTCAAGGCATTTTGATTGTTCCATGCAAAGTTGGGGTGGTTCTGCCATCCAGGATTGTAGGTATTTGCATATGGATTGTAGTTGTTTGGTCCCAAATAGTTTGCTTGCTTTCGATCTGCAGATGAATATAAAGGGAAAATTTCAGTAATGTGATCAAAACGACTACAAATAGCGTATACCTGGAGTGGTGTAGCTTGTGGCCTAGGTGAGACAATCCGAGCAATCATGGCATTTATGAGCATATCGAGCTTCCTATCCATAGCATCTAGACAAGCATATCGAGCTTCCATCATTGGTGCTTCTCCCTTGAATGAATTTGTTGAAAAGCTTCAGTGCAGCAGTTTCAGTACTACTGCTCGGGTACTCTCTGGACCCTGTTCTCCAAGAATACCACTTTAAAGTTGTTAACAAATAAAAATGCAGTTAAAACCTAAATCAATCTTAAAATGCTAACAAATAAGTAAGATTAAGATGCATTTTATGCTCTCATCACAACCCCCAACTAGCTTATTTCTAGTCCCTAGCAATTCAAGCAAAAACAAGAGATGAATTCTACGGTGGGAATCAAAACAAAGTAAAGCAATGTTAGTGTTAAACCAAGAGTAATTCAGTTTTTGTCTCAAAATTGCGCTTAACATATTGCACATAGAATCATTAAATTTCATCCAAGTCCAAAAATAATCTAAACATCAATCTTAAAATTGTTATCGACTCTTAACATCCATCTTACCACAATCCATGAATCCGAACACCCGGATGATTTTATGCACAAAATTCATGAATACAAGTCTTGGCCTCTAAAAACATAACAAATTGTGTGACATCAATCACATAAACAAGCTCCATAGGCTTAATTTTCAAATCACTCTCCACTATTGTAGAAAAAATCACACTACATTGGATCAATAGGTCTTTACTAAGCTTGTAACATTAGGCTAAGGTAAAGGTTAAGAAAGAACGGGAAGGATTCAACAAGTAAAAGAGCTTAATCTCTTAGTTTAGAACACAACTCTTTAAGCACTGGATAACCTTACTTCAATACCCAACTCTTCCAACTGTTTTCTGAGCATTTCTTTCAAAAAATCACTATTTTTTTTTTATAAGAGCATATCTTCGATAAGTCACCACTTTTCCTTTCTTTTCTTCTTTCTTTGCCATCCTTCACTTCTTCTTTTTTTTCTTTTCATTTCTATTTTGGCACAAGACCATTCACCTTCTCTTTCATTTTTTTCTTTTCCACAACCCCCAACTTATCTTCTTTAATATACTTGGGTTATGGTTTTTCATATTTCCCATCTTTACTCCTCTTAAGTGCTTCTCAGCAAATGTGTACAACTAAGTTCTTTTAAAAGAAGGGTAAGGATAAAATATTTTTAGGCTCATAAGGGTAGTAAATGGGTTATCAGAAGAAACAAGGCTCAAATTCTTTAAACGCTCAAACAGGTGAGTAGCGATAAATATAGCAATGGTAAGTTTGAAAGGCTCAAACGGTTCAAAAATGGCCTATATCATATCCTAAGTAGTGTGCATTCTAGGAATTCACCTCAAATGATTATCAAATACGTTCTAGAGCTTGTCAAGACCGCAAAAGTATATACAAGGCAATCACACATAAAATTTCTCTAGATGCTTTAGACTATTCATACAATCTTACCACAAACTAGAGTCTCAAACCAAGTCAAGATTGATGCTTAAATAAATTCAAACTGAAGCAAGATTTAACTTCTTCTAAATGTTGTATGTTATCTCAATTAAGCTCATATCATTGACATGTGAATAAACTCTAAGGCTAACACCAAGCATGCTAGAAACAAACAAAAAGGAAATTAACACCAAGCAGTTCAATGGAAAAAGAAAAAAAAGTATGGAAATAAAGAATATGGAAACAAAGAGATGCATTTCCTCCACCCCCAACTTAAAAATTGCATTGACCTCAATGTAAAAGAAAGAGTAAAGGAAACTCCCTTTGTAGCCAAAGGTGCACAGAAGCTGAAAATTGTGCTCCACTATTTGAACTGCTTCGTATATTTTTCCTTGAAAAAGAAATACTAAGTTAATACTGGAAAACAACAAAATAATAATAATAAATAAGAAAAAGAAATATGAAAAACAGTAAAAATAAAAGGATATGTTGTGGGTTGCCTCCCATGAGCGCTAAGTTTTACGTCTTCAGCCAGACACTTTTATTCCCTCCTAGAAAAACATATGTTGAATGCACCAGCCATTGCTTCACTGCCAAATTCAGTGCTTGTATGCTTTGGATAGGCCTCAAGGATGTCATCAGTAACACCCACAAATTCTGGCTCGATATCTACTTTTGGGAAGCCATGGATGAAGGTTGACTCCAATGAATTAAGGTGCTGGACCTTTTCCATGAATGAGTCCATCACGTATGCTTGGTGGGTTTCATCCACATCCTCTGCTTTTTCGTTGTTGGGATGTGTAATAACTTACCACTTACTGTCTCAATGGCATTCACCTCCTTCACATTCTGTTACACCAGGTGCTGACCATGAGATGTGGACTGAGCTTGAGAGGGAACTTACCTCGCTCAGTCACACTCAAGTAGCTCATTAACTTGGACACTTGGCTCTTTATCTCTTTGTGCTCTTCAACAACCTGCACAATTAAAGATTCAAGCCTTTGATTAGTCTTCCCCTGTGCTTCAATAAAAGCATGTAAAGTGTCTTCTAAAGAACTCCTAGAAGACACGGGGTGCATGATATGGTTCAAGATATGGTGCAGGGGGTTGTGCAAGCTGCTGGTTTTCAGATTTCCAGCTGAAATTGGGGTGATCATGCCACCCCGGGTTATAGGTATTCGAGAAGGGTGCATGAAGCTTCGTGTACATTCCTAAGGCATTACATTGTTCCTCATACATCCCTCCCATATCAGCAAATGTAGCACACTCTTGGGCGAGATGATCTATCTCGCCATACACAAAACATGGTTTCAAAGACTTTGCATGATTAGCGAAGTGTGTTGGCTTTAAGCTCTTAGTTTTTAATTCATATAGCTCCCTAGTGAGCATCTCAACCTTGGCCGTAAGGTTATCCTCTTCCCTAAGATGGTAAATTCCACCATTTGGGTTCCCTATAGGTCGTGACCTATTCGTGCTTTCAGTAGCACTAAGTTTAGTCCAAGTGTGAGCTTTTTCAGCAAGCTCATTGAGGTACTCTATGGCCTCATCAGGATCTTTCTCTAAAAACTCACCATTACACATCATCTCTACGAATTGGCACTCTCTATATGTAAGTCCCTCATAAAAATAGCTCACTAAGTGCCAACTCTCATACCCATGGTGAGGACACATACTCAACAACTCCTTAAATCTCTCCCAAGACTAATACAAAGTCTCGCTATCCTTTTGTGCAAAGGTGGAGATTTGTCTTTTTAAAGCATTAGTCTTGTGTTGGGGAAAGTATTTATTAAAGAAAATTTGTGTCATCTCAGTCCATGACCCAATAGATCGTGGTCTAAGTAAGTATAGCCAACTCTTAGCTCTATCCTTTAAAGCGAAAGGAAATAACTTAAGTTTCACAATGTCATCGGTTTCATCTTGACTATGAAAAGTTGCGACTACTTCCTCAAATTCTCAATTGTGCACATATGGGTTTTCATTGTCCAAGCCATGAAATGTAGGGAGTAATTGTATCATCGTTATTTTAAACTCTAATTGGCGAGTATTGGTTGGAAACATAATGTATGATGGTGTGGCTGTGCGTGTAGGGTGGAGGTAATCCTGAAGTGTCCTAGCAACATTCTCATTATGGTTATCGGCCATGTTAACAAAATTCTCTAAATTCTCCCTTGGGGGTGCAATATGGTTTGATCTAGGCGAGGTTTCACTAATGGACATGGAAGGAAAGGGTAATTCTAATTCGGGTCCCTTAATGAATCTACCTCGCGAATCTCTCGGTCTAAGCATACACCAATTGATTTTAGAGAGGAAATCAATAAAACAGAATAAAAAAAAAATCAAAAAATCAAAACTTAAAAAAAAAAAGAAGGAAGAAAAATAACACAGCAAGCTAAAAGAAAGAACGAAGTTACCGCCTTTACAACTGCTGAAAAGAAAAACTATTTACAATTCTTCTACCGTCATGTCAAAAGTTGACAATCTTCCTTGTACTTAAGCGCGTCTCCCTGGCAACGACGGTAAAATTTGATTACGCCCAAAATATAACGCAGTATTGTAGTACAACTTTGGGGTGTCGATTCCGCAGGGAAACAAGTTAACTATAAAGGAAGGTGTAAACTTTAATCCAAAACGATAAATCCAAATGAGTAAGGGAATCTTAAATTGATAGTGAAACAATTGTGTAAAGTAGATTGTGAAATATAATAGGACAACGAAACTAGGGAGGATTCTCGGAACCCTGTTATCTATCCATCATATTATCTACATGATTTTCACAAAATACTTTATTCTCTCACTTTATCTTTATCGTCTGTGTTAAGGTTCACACCTTCTCTTGTAGTTATCTTGTTTCCCTATGGAATCGACACCCCAAAGTTGTACTACAACAACCGCGTATGTTTTGGGCATAATCAGTTATCGCTGGGGGTCTCTATAAGGGTTAGTGCTTTCCTCTAAATGGATCCGATAGGAACATATCAAGGGGCTAATACCTTTAATGTTAGCAATTGTCCATCCTAATGCAGCTTTATGCTCACTTAACATGTCAATCAATTTCTTTTCTTATGAATCACTTAGTATAGAGGAAATAATAATAGGAAAGGTATCACCTGGTCCCAAGAATGCATGTTTGAGTCCCTCAGGTAGCGTCGCTAAGTCGACCTTTGGGGTCTCCTCAGTAGATGGCTTCGGTTCCTCTTCATCTTTTGGAAACTCCTTGAAGTTGGTTTCCATTTTCGTTCTCATTTATCCTTTGTCCCTGAAATAGTAGAAACATCGAAAAGATCGTTAAGATAAAATGAACTCTCAGAATCAAAATACAAAGGAGATACTATAAAGATTTTAAATTTTTGCTCATGAGAGCCTCATCTGGGATCTGTATGTCTATCATATAAGTATGATAGCAATCATCATCATTATGTGGTTGTCTTTCGATTTTGAAAATGTTGACCTCTAGAGTCATGTTCCCAAAAGATAACTTCATTAGACTGTTCCTGCAATTAATAAGAGCATTAGAGGGGGCTTGGAAAGGTCTTCCTAAAATGATTGGAACTTTAGACTCCATATCCACCACGAAATGAGTATCCATAATGAGAAAATCAATAAGATAGTAGAACTTATCTATTTGTATCAATACATCTTCGATTATCCCCTTTGGTTGCTTAATCGATCGGTCGGCCAACTGTAGTACCACAGATGTGGGTTTGATCTCTCCTTGACCCAGTTGTAGGTAGATAGTGTAAGGCATTAGGTTCACACTGGCTCCTAAATCCAGCAAAGCTTGGCCGATCTTATAAGTCCCAATTTGACAGGTGATCATGGGACACCCTGGGTCTTTATATTTGGGCGGTGTCTTTTGCTCAATCACCGCACTCACTTACTCAATCAAGAATGCAGTCTTCTTGACTTGATGCTTCTTTTTTATGGTGCACAGATCCTTGATCACCTTTGCATAGATTGGTACCTGTTTAATCACATGACGCAAAGGTAAGTTAATCTTAACTTATTTCAAATGTTCTAGGATCTCACCTTGTATTTTCATATTTTTTCCTCTTGGTCAGTGTTGCGCGTTTATTTACCTAAATTAATGAGTAAATAATCGCACTCATTTTACTTGCAAGTGCACAAGGTTAACTTAGTAGTATAGTGTGCGAAAGCAAGATCATCTCCACAGGGATTGGTGAATTTCTTTTTAGAATTATATTCGCAATGTAAAAAAGATAGAAATAATAAAAGAGTTGATTATGATAAAGAAAAAATAATAAAGATAAAGGCGTAGGGACTTGATATCCACTACTAATTATGCTACCATAATATATTAGTATGCCAATGCTTTACTCATGTCATGAATACCTAATGGTTGTCAACCTAAGGGCATGGTATCTATTCCTTAAGCTATTGATCTCCCTAAGCAATGAGTTAGGCATGGTATCTACTCTAACTCTTTTCTCTCTCAAGGGATTCAACCTGGTGTATACTGAGTTGTTCCTTTAAGAGAGCATAGGATCTGTGGAAATCGACAACCACACGGGACCTAGGGTATGGTATCTACTCCCGGTTTCCCATGTTGATTAACCCAAGAATCTGGTGTGGATATCTTTTGTTACTAATGTCAGACCCAGGACTTGGTCATCCAAATTGATCTAACTAACAAGTCCATACCACATGCACATATTGATCAGACATATACATATGAGGAATTTAAATAAAAGTAAGTATTAATCAAGTTAAGCAACACAACATAAATATTGCAAAGGTGCCAATACTAATTATTGAATAAACATAATTAGGGCTTCCATCAAGCCCTTACTAAAAGTTAAGTATACATAATAAAAATAAAGGAAAGAAGAAACCCGAGAGAAGAGTCGTCAATTCTCCTCCACAGTTTCCTTCTCCAAGCTAAAAGCAAAAGATAAAAGAAATGATCTAAGAAGTGATTATTTGTGTGCGCTTTACAGGTATATTTATAGGGCTTGAGTAGTCCTAGAAGGCTCATGAATTCCTAAACTTTCCTAAAACACAAAACTCCTTTATTTCCAAAATAGGGTTCTGCAGTTTACTGTTCACGCCCGTACATGTGCGCTCAATCGCATGCGTCTTGCGCTTGATCGCATTGCTACGCTCAATCCTTCATGTGTGCGAACGATCGCATGTGCACTCGATCGCATGCAGTAGTGCGATCGATCGCACTTTGACCAGAAGCTGCTCCAGGATTTCCAGGCTTATTCCCTTAAGTGCCAAAACTGCTTCCTTTTTCTCCAAGACCTATAAAAACATGTAAAACACACAAAATGAAGTAGAACAGACTAAAACGTATATACAAAGACCTTACACATGTAAATTAAGGGGCTTAAATATGAATATTTAAGCACTTATCAGTCAGGGCACTTGGGTAAAAGGGACTTGAACCAAAAAAATTTCATTTGGCTCATTTTGGGGGGCATTCTCCTCGGTGCTTGGAGAGGTGCTTGTGGTTGTCGACTGACTTGGTCCATTTAACACATTACCACTCCGAGTAGTTATGGCATTAACCTCTGTGATATTTTGTGAATCTGAAGTAGAGATTTGAGGCTGAGATAGGAATTTGCCTCGCTCTTGCACTGCATGAGAACTTATTAACTTAGTTATTTGACTTTTAATTTCATTGTTCTCTTCTGTTACCTGTGTCACAGTAGTTTCCATCTCTGAATAATTTTACCTTGTGACTCCATAAATGCGTTCAATTTTTCCTCTAAAAGGATTCTATTAGGTTGTGCATTGTATAAGGTTGCAGGGTATGACACAGGTGGTTGTGTATGTCCGTGTGTGGGTTGGTTTGAGTCAGACCTCCATCTAAAGTTCGGGTGGTTACTCCAACGAGGATTATATGTACTAGAGAAAGGATTATGAGGCTTCTTGTAAATCCCTAAGGCGTTACATTGTTCATCAAAAACCCCTCTCATCTTTGCAAAATTCGAGCAATCCTGAGCTAAGTGTTCCACTCCCCCACAGACGAAACAAGCACTTTGTGACTCGACTCTTACAACACTATGCGTGAGTCTACCATCTTGGGTCTTAAGTGCCTCTAACTCTCGAGTTACTCGCTCTAATTTGGATTTCATGCTATCCTCTTCCCTAAGTTGGTAGATCCTTGCCAGTTTTGCTCTCTTTATGCTTTCAATAGCACTGGGCCCTGTCCAAGTGTGGTTCTTCTCAGCCAAGTCATTCAGATACTCAATTGTGTCATCGGGGTCCTTTTGTATAAAGTCCCCGTTGCACATCATCTCTATGAATTAATGCTCTTTACTCATAATTCCCTCATAAAAATGACTAACTACACGCCAACTCTCGTACCCATAGTGTGGACACATATTTAACAAATCCTTACACCTCTCCCATGCTTGATATAATGTCTCGATATCCTTTTGGATAAAGGTTGAAATTTGTCTTTTCAGACCATTGGTTTTGTGAAGTGGGAAGTATTTATTGAAAAATGCTTGCGTCATTTCTTCCCATGAACCTATGGACCTCGGCCGCAAAGAGTATAGCCAACTCTTTGCTTTGTCCTTCAAAGAAAAAGGAAAAAACCTCAGTTTAACTGAGTTAATAGCTTCAGGCTTGCCATGAAACGTGGCCACCACTTCCTCAAATTCCATAATGTGAACATGGTGTGCTGTCACAGGCAACCAAAAATAAAACCTATACTCCTAAAAATATATGTAGTAGTGTGAGTAAGGATCGTTCCCATAAGAGTATCTAGCTTAGTTTTATGCTGCGTGAACAAGGATGGGGGGATTTGAGTACAACGAAAATAATTTTAAGAAAAAAAACTAATGAACAATTCAAATTGAAGTATCGAAATCAAGCAAAAGAATAAACCTTGGTCTAAGTCAACATCCACCATCAAAATTTTGCAACTGATCATCGATGCAAGTATATATCAATTCACACTTTGAATATTCACTATTGGAACTGTTTTATCTCTCCTTAGTCGCAATTAATTAGAAAACAAGTGATCTAATTAACCTTAACTACTAAACAACCTAAGACAAGC